>MNCI01031631.1:116234-195893 GCA_015680685.1 Gnetum montanum
GTGCGTTATGCGTGGTGATCCCAGCAATGATTAGCATTTGGTAGCTGTGGTTGCATCAGTTCAGGGTGTGTACGGTAAGTGGGAACGGATGCTGATGCTAGGTTAATTTAGACTTAGACATTAGTTAGAATTAGTACTTAGTTTTTCAACCCTTCATCTTGTTAGCATAGGAGACATAAAACATAAAAAGATATACAAATCATATACCTCGAACTTACTTAACCATACACCGTGACAACAACAAGTAAGTCTGGGAAGACAACGAATGATTAACCCCAAGTGTTCCATGGGGCGTGTAGGCACTTAGTCTGTGGAGTTCGACCGGATCACGCGTGCTATGCTCATTTCATATGGTTGAGTGTAGGGGTACCTCACCACTCATCAATAGCGAACTGCAACCTAAGGCTTACTGTCTAGGTGCCACAACTAGTCCGTCTGCGGAGTGCGATCGGATCGCGCATGAAAATGCTCGTATTCATATGGTTCAATGTAGGGGTACCTCGCCACTCATCAGAGGATAAGAAGTATGAGATGGTGATCCCATTGGAGATGATATGGGTTGATGGTATTCAAGAGAGTAGTAGTAGTGATTTGAGGTAGAGGAAGTAGAATCATTTGGAGAAACAGGTTGTTGAATATAGTATCCATAAGGGTTTGGTTGACAATAAGGGTATTGCTAGGTTGTTAATGACATCCCCCATAATTGTGGGTTTTGCCACTATGGTTGATAGTAATTTTGAGGTTGATAAGGAGTCCCACTAGGATAGTACTATTGGTTGTAGGATTGTTTATAATTTCCTTGTGGATAGGACAATCTCCTAAGCATTTGCTTTTTCATGAACTTAGGATTCAAAGTAAAAGCCCCAAACTCTCGTAGATGTAACATAACTGGGTAATAGCCCTTTGGATGTTCATATTGGTAGATGTCACATCCATCATTCTCTTCTATATCTAAGTCTATAACCTCTTCTACTATAGCTATTTTCCCTTTTTATCAATAAGTGTCCATACCTATTTCTTTGTTCTTTTTCCTTGTCATGTTTTGATCACTTGATCCTTTTTGCTTTACCTTCTTCTCTATGATTTTCAAGTAGGTTGTAACTTTTTCATTCGTCAACTCCCACATCTTATCTACCCATACTTCAATGTCAGCAATAGACTTTTGTATTGGCAAGGTTTTGTGTGAAATCAACTCATCAAGAGTTGCCTCTTTTTCTTGATCATAAATATGGACCTCTTTTTTGAGAAGAGTTGGATCCTAGTTATATTCCTCTACACTCTCCCTTTTATACAACTTTCCTTCTTCTTTTGTCACTTGTTCAACTAGCCTTTGTATTTGATGGGCTTTCAGTTTTGATAATCGTCCTTGGGCATAGATCTCAAAGATCTTCATTGTTTTGTTATGAAGCTCATCTTTGATGTGGAGAAGCTGTGCTTTTTGAGAAAAACCATGTCCTAGACATTTATGTAGTAGAGAATAGTATCTGTCCAAGGTTACATCTAAGGATTCATGGTTTTTATTGCTTCCATGCTTGGATTTGTTTTCTTAGATTGGGGACTCTTTCATAGGTTTGGTATTTTTTGTTGAAGAGCTCAAGCATTGTGGACCATCAGTGGATTCAATTTGATTCCAACAATCTATACCAATTTTTAGCTTCTTCTATTATTGTCCTAGGAAAGAGCTTAAGCTTTTCCCACTTACTTTTGATATTTTGTGATGAAGTGCTAAACAGTTGATGCATCTACGTGGCCCTATTTATGCGGAGCCTATTCTAGCCTATAAATAAGTGTGCTTCCGCCACACTTAGGTACCTTTTTGGTAGTTGTAGAGAAGCTCTTGCAGTTTGTTTCCGCAAGAGTTAGAATATTTTCCAAGTGTCTGCAGTAGGTGTGAGAAAGGTGTCTGGCTCTTTATTCGAGCACTAATGTACCTGAGCCCATTGGTGTGACCGGCAATAAAGATGAGCTTTTCCAGCATTCCTTGCAGCAATTGGACTTAGTCATTTGATGCATTTAATAGTTTAATATTTCTATGCTTTAATAATTCCTTAAGTTTCCGTTGTTATTACTTTAATTGCCATCGCTCTGTTATAGTTTGTAAAAACCATAAGTATGACCATCTCGAATGTAAACCCAACACTTGGCAACCCAACGATGCTTAACGTCTGGTAACCCAATAGTGGTTAGGGGATGCTCAAGATGTGCATAGAAGATGGGATCGGATACTTATGCTAGGAAGAATTAAGATATAGATTAGGATAATTATAGATTACATAATATTCCATTCCTTACAATTCATTTCAAGAATTAGACGCTAGGAGATAAAGTGAAAAAGCCACAAAAATCATTTTCCTCAATCTCACTTAACCATCACAAGTGAGGTTGGGAAGACAACGACCGTTCTAACACCAGGTTTTGCTAGTTAGGATCTGGTGTATGCAAAGTGCTTACAGTCTACGAAATTTGATTGAGTCGCATGTGAACGCCCATGATTCACATGGTTGGGCGTAGGGGTNAAATTTGATTGAGTCGCATGTGAATGCCCATGATTCACATGGTTGGGCGTAGGGGTACCTAGCCACTCATCATTTTGCAAGCTGTAGGAATCATGGAAGGCTTGTAAATGATGTTGTGGATCAAAATTATAGCCTCCCTCAAATTTAGGAATGTTATTCATATCAAGCTATTTGATGCGACTTTCCCTCTGATGCCTATGGGGTATTCTAACTACCTCCGTGATCTATATCATGCTTCTAGTAGCCAACAAGGGTTCATCATCATCAAACATATACTAATGATAACTTCTATTTCTATTTGTTTGATTATGATGATCTCATCTATGCTCACTTTGATGTCTTTCATCTTGTCTTTGCTTTTTGTTTCTATCTTCATCTTGACCCCTTAGTGTATCTCAATCTCTATACCTATGTTCATCTTCATTAGAACTAGACGTTGAAGAGGAAGAGGAAGATAATCAACTAGGAGAATCATCATGGCTTTTATATCCCCCTCTATGGTCCCTTGATTTATCTCTTCTAGGTTTGAAGGAGGTCCTAGGCCTTAACATCCTCCTTGTTTTAAGATTTGTTCCATTTCCTCTAGGGTTGTTTGCATTAGTTGAATATAGTCTTTGAATGTAGTAAGGGTCTAAATGAGCATATGAGATCCTTGCATTTAGTAATTCCTCCAATTCTCTTCAATATAAATCCTACCATTTTTCCTACTAGTGTTCTCATCATGTGATGGCTTATTGGTTCTATGTGAAGCAGATATGTTTTTAATTAATAATGTGTGTGACTTAAAATATTAATATTAACAAAAAGATAAATCATTAATGCTTTTACAGCTATTGTTTATATAATATAACTAATCTAGATAACTAGCACCATCCTCGGTAATGGTGGTAATGATGAGTAGCAAGTACCCCCCATGCCCAACTATACGAATGACAAGCATTCATATGCAATTCGGTCAAATTTTGTGGATGAAACTAGTATGGCATTTAGATTGTTAAGCATTGATCATAGGTCACAGTCTTCTCACTTGGACTAATGGCAGCTTTATAATGTATGGTTTAGTCCAAAGTGAGGCATATGATTATGATGTTGTTGGGGCCTTAAAACTTACTTTAACAATAACATATAAATTAATTATTTAATCTAATTAGTAATAAGAAGATAAATTCTAAGCTAGCCTAAGGGCAATGAGTGTATGCTTATAGCTTGTCATACACGTCTTGAACTCACATACCCACTACTGGGATTATCAAAGGTTATGCTATTGGGCGAAAAAAGTAATAATGCTATTGGGATTACCAAGAGAATACGTGTTTACACTCGAAACTGGTCACACTCATTTCGCCAATTGATCAACATGCATGGAAATGTAAATATTAACTAATTACATGAAATATAAATTGCATTGAAAGTAAATCTATTCTAAGTCAAGGTGCTACAATGAATAGGAATCAATCTCAATCTTATTGTCATTCATGGAATGTATCTAGGTACTATGCCACTTGAATAAAACTCCATACAATTGACTCAAATCCACACTATGGGCATTCATTGATTGTTCTCTAGGATTATAGAATAAAATTACAAGAGTCTAGCTATACTACTGACCAAATCATGCCAAATACATAGCGAGTACTTGCATATTTATAGGCAAATATAGGTATTGCGTCGATGGAGATGCATTAACACATTTAGCTACATCAACAAGATGTGTCGACAAGGATGCACCAACGAGGATGCATCAACGAGACTATGTCAATGCATCTAAAATGCATTGCTTGTTAATGCATCTATGTGTTTTCATCCACACATCTAAGATGCGTTGACAAAGCTACCCAACATATCACATCTCATCACTTGATAAAAATTTAGTCTACCATATTCATTCAATATGCTTAAACCAATAATTATCATTTTTAAATTGACTATTATTCTCTCTCTAATCATTGAAAAATCAATTGTAATTGATGATGAATCTAGTATGATTTGAAATGTCTTGCCCAAAAAAGAAATGCAACGTATGGGTGGTACAATAATTATAATAAATGATAACTTATAAATATAATACAAAAAATATAAAGGAATTGGTCTCAAAAGGAAAAAATTATATTAGATAGAAAAGCATTTTATATTAAATATAACAGTGCATAAAGAAGTAACATAAGATTACTACAATTTTTGAGAAAAATTTTCTATTTGTTTTTTCTTATCTATTATCTTTTTGTTTATTTTAGGAAGCTTTGTTTGAGCTTTATTAAAAGAGCTTAATTGCGTCCCTCCATCATCTATAATTTCATTGATACACTTTAACATAGCTTGTGATTTCATTGATAAACTTTTACACATCTCTCGTAAAATAACAACACGTCTTGTAATTTCATTGATAAACTATAACACATCTCTTGTAAACTAACAAGCAATTTTGTCTTCTTAGTTTTTCTCTTCCATTGTATCCTTTGATACAATAACAGTAAAATCTCAAGTGCAATTGTAAAGTAAGATACTTAAATTTTAAAGAATAGTTTTCTGGAAGACCACCCAAATTAAAAAGTGGAACAAATTTTTTAGTAATAGGTGTAAGTGAGTTTTCAAAACTTTTAGTAACAATCATATGCAGGGCACTAAGTATGTGCAAGAACTTTGAAAATTTTTAGTGTTAATCATAATAAAAAATTTTGAGTGCTAAAAATTTAAATAAGTAGTGTGCTTTGCAATCCAAACTTGCCATTGTTAGTTAACTTTGCAATTACAATTGATTCACAAATTGCATACACTAGGTTTGACGATAGTTTGGATAATGTGTTGATATTTTATTCCACTCTTGTGTTAGAGGAAATAAAAGTCTACATTAAAAGTTAGTGACAAATTGCATGAAAAGTTATGAATTCAAAGGGATTTATGATGGCACCAATGTTTTCTTGTTTGCCCCTCATTCTCTTATAAGGATAATTATGAACATTATATCACATAGTTAGATTTCTTTGGTGTTTTAAGTTATTAAAAAAGTTACACATCAAAATCATAGTGGAAACATGAGCATGTTTGAGTTGGTTAGGAGCTTAGTTGGTTTGATTTTGATGAGCATCTAATGTACTATCATATTTTGCTTAAGTTATATGAAAGTTTTATGTTGACTACATGTTTATTTATATAATTCAGGTTTCCATGTCACCCCTTTCTTATCATTATATGATGAGTCATCCTTTTGTAACCCTAACATCAAATATGCGACGTCGGAGTCTCGACACCATGTAACTGACATTGGGGCTAATAAGCAACGTCAAATACTTGACGTTGCCTCATCTGGATCTCATCTATAAATATTGCACTTGGGCTTCTAGATGAGATAGCATAGAGAACATAGGAATTGGGGAGATAGTTTTAATTTTTAGTTTCTTCTCTTTTAAGTCTATTATTCCTAGTGCATGCCCACAACATGATGTTTGTAATTGTACGACACCTTTGTTCGAGTGTGATGTACTTGGACACATTACATGACTGGCAATAAAGATCGAGATTACTCCCATCACTTAGATAAATATTATTTTTTTAATTATTTAATAATTTCCTTAGTTAAACATTTTCATTTACTGTTATTTACTATTCCTATTATTAAGCAGAATGTGTATTTCTTAATCACAAGCGTGTAAGCGTAAATACTTGGTAATCTAGTGATGTATCATTCAGCACAACCAGTGATGCATACTTGACAACCCAGAAGTAATCTCACGAAGTCCAAGACATGTACAGATGGTTAGGAGCAGATACCCATTGCCATAGGCTAGTTAGATTTTGTTTTCCATTATTCATTAGTTTAATCAATTCATCTCTTTATTGTCATCAGGAGTAGCATAGAAATTAGACAACATCATATGCCTCACTTTGGACTAAACCAGACATGAAAAAGCTACCACTAGTCTAAGTGGGAAGATAGTGAATTGCTATCAGAGCATAACAATTTAGGTGCCGCAATTAGTCCCATCCATGGAATTCGTCCAGATTGCATGTGAATGCTTGTAATTCGTATGGTTGAGCATAGGAGTACCTCGCCGCTCATCATTGCCACCATTGCCGAGAATGTTTCTAGTTATTTAGATTAGTTATATTATACAAGATCGTTGTAAAGGAATTAATTATATATCTTTCAGAAGCTATTGACTCACACACACACCATAAAATAAGAACAATGTCTCTCTCACACGGAAGTGACTATGCACTATATAGTGGACACATTCATTGGAGAATTAATGAGATATACGATGAAGAAGATTGGAGTGATTAACCTGATGCAGGGGTTTCTTATGAGCATGACCACCCTAACGACACCCAAAGACTACATTCACCTAAACCAAATAATCTCAAAGGAGATGATGTAGGTCCTGAACTAGGGGAGGCCTCAAGGCCTAAGACCTCCTCTAAACTTGGAAAAGATAAATCAAGAGACCCCAAGGAACACTATAGGAGCCATGGCGATTCTTCCAATTCCTCATCTTCCTCTTCCCTTTCAACTTCTAGTTTCAATGAAGATGAATGTAGGTATAGAGATAAAGCTCCACTAAAGGGTCGAACTAAAAACCAAAATTGAACCCACAGGAAAGATTAAAGACAACATTATCATGATTAAATGAATAGAGATAGACATTTCCTTCATAATCTGTTTGATGATGATGAACCCCTATTGGCCACTAAGAGCCTAATGCATATCACAAAGGTCATTAAGATATCTGGCAAGCATTGCAAAAAGAGTCATTTACCTAAGCTGGACATGAATAATATTCCAAAATTTGTAGGAGGCTATGATTTAGATCTGCAACATCATTTACAAGCCTTCCATGATCTTGTGCTTACTACAACATTGAAAGTGGATGGCAAAAGCTTAAGCTCTTTCCTAGGACACTATTTGATAAAGCCAAAGTGTGGTATTGATCGTTGAAACCAAATTCAATCCGACGATGATCTACAATGATAAAACTTTTCAACGAGAGATACCAAACCTATAAAACAATGTCCAATCTGAGGAGACAAATCCAAGAGTGGAAACAAGAACAACATGAACCCTTGGACATGGCTATAGATAGATATTATGCCTTACTAAATCGATGCCCATGCCATGGTTTCTTCAAGGAAGAGCGACTTTACCACATCATAGATGGGCTTTGTAATGAAACAAAGGTGACCTTTAGAATATATGCCCCAGGGCAATTATACAAGCTTCAAAGCCCATCGGATTAAAGAGATAATAGAGAGTATGGTAAAAGAAGAAGGAGAGATGTGCAAATGAGAGAATGTTGAGAAACATCAACGGGACCCAACTCTTCAATCGAAGGAGGTCCAAATTTATCGTAAGGAAAATGAAACTACTCTCGATAAGGTGATTTTGCAACGAACTTTGCCAATAGAGGAGTCTATTGATGATCTAGAAGAAAAATTCAATAGGATGTCTAAATGGATAAATGAAAACAGCACAACCCTTATTGAGATGGTCATAGAGAAGATTATGCAACACACGTTTGGCAAACACAATAAATAGAGGACACAAAACCAAGAAAGAGTTAGGAACACTTTTCAGCAGACAAGAAAAGTGGCTAACGATAGTGAGGCTAAAGACTCCACCACAAATGCAGATGATTGATGTGACCTATGCATATATGACCATCCAAAGGGCTAATGCCTCGTATTGTTATATTTATAGGAGTATTGGGCAGGTGCCTTAAATCTATAGTTTGTGCAAAAGCACATGCCCGAGAGACTTCCTCTCCCATAAGATAATTATAGACAGTCCCACAATTGATCATACCATCCTAGGGGGACTTACCACCATCCTTAACATGGTCCTCAATTGTAGTGGCAACAGCCACAGTCATGGGAGCAACCACCACCACATTAGCCATATCCGCTGAAAATGCACGTATGTTCAACACCCTGTTTCTCCAATTATTTTTGCGTCCTCCACTTATAATTGCCACTATCACTCTCTAGAGTACCATCAATACATGACATCCCCTGAAGGATCACCACCTTGTGCCTCTTACCATCCAACTTACCCTCGATATTCTCATAATCCACCTCCTTATATGCCACCACCAAGGACATAGGAAGGTTTCGCACCATAATATCAACCAATGAGTGCCACTTGTGTTGCAAATGTGCAAAGAAACGCTAATACCAGTGGGTCCCAAATGTAATACCGAAAACGTCCCTTTTGGAGAAAAAGCCATAAGCTGAGGCAAACCATGCATGGACCCACCACATCATTTGAGCCAGCATAAGACCAACATGGCCCATCACCTTCCCTATCTCAACCAACGTCCTTCGATTATACACAAAAGCCACCATCTATCAATACTCCAATCTTATAGCCAACTGATGAATCTACACATATGGGAAGATACATGAATCCATGCATACTATGTCATGCTCAAGGGTGCAATTGTGGGCTAGTCATCCATAATCTTAACACACTTCATATCCTGACCCACCATACATATAACCATCAAGTGTGTGACCAACAAATTTTCTACCTAGCCACCACACCGTCAATAAGCACCTAGTGGTTGGGGCATGAAGGGTTCCCAACATTTCATACATGCATGGATCCTATTCATCCACTTACTAATCCTAGCCATGACCAAATGTTTAGTTGTGGGGGTTACCCCCCATTCTAATCTTTAGGATTTTTAAGTGCTTTTTATCTTTTTATTTTATAGTTTTTTATCATTTTCCTATTCTTTCTAATTTTCTTTGTATGTAATCTCACTATTGATCTTGTTGCCCATTGAGGGTGAAGTTTTTCTCTATGTTTTCGAGTCATAAGGGACTGATTATTCGAACATTGGGACCACTATATCCATTCACCCATTCCATTAATAAGAGAATCTTGCTCTGGTCATAATGGTAATCTTTTTCATCATCCAACCTAATAATAAATCTATAATCATTGTGTCTGGATGGAAGAGTGCAAAACTAAGGTGGAATGTAAAGGGTGTGACATCAAGGGGATTTGTGGATTCTCTTTGACTACTTTTGTATGTTCTATCATGTTGATGAGGTTGTAACCATATCCTTGTAGATCTAATAAAAACTAGAAGTAAGAGCAACTTTAAATGGCATTGAATAAACTTCTGTGGGTTCCACTGGAAAGACATGTACCCATGCCCGAAGGTCGGCAACTTCTTAGAACCATAAAAAAAACACAAAACAATAATTATACGATAATAATGCTCCTCCCTTGAACAAAATGCCAACTAATGTTACTCCTTGCAACTTTGATAGTCTTATGGTTTTCTGTCGATGGGATGAAACAATGTGGTGTCACTGAAAGGTGGTTTGGACTTGGTTTGAATCTTGGAAAGAAGGACACATGGTTATTTAACCATTAATAACATACAAGGTTTCATTATGACCATGGTACAATACCTCATGTCTCGATTTCTGTGATCCCTTCTACGGTCCATCTCATCTCGTTGTCTGAATGCTCATAACTTGTGGTTTTGTGTAACATAGAGTGATTATCTCAATTTAGTGGTTTTAACATGTGTGTGTTTTTTTTCACAAGTGTGCATTGCATTCAACCCCTCTAGTACCTATGGACATTATAGGTGTGGTTACACAACGGCATCATAGGCTAGAGCTTGCTTTGGGGAGGACCCACTTATGTAACTTTTGTGACTTGTACTTGTTTACTGTGCACACACCATTTTTCACCTTCCAAAAACTCCAATTGTTTCATCCTATTGTTTCCCTTCTCACATAATTAATCTGTCCCACAATTAAGCTTTCAACACCCTTTTTCTTGCTCATTTTTGTACTTTTAACATTGACGACTTCACCTTATCCTACTTCCAATGCCTCAAATTCATTTTTCACTTACCCAACATGATAAACTTAATTTCAAACCTTCCAATTAATCCCAGAGCTTCTGTTTGTATGTTCATTGGCCTCATAAACTTGAAATTTTTGGACCTCAACGTCATGTACCTAACGTCAGGTTTGCAAAAGGTATATATAGTTGACCCTTGCACAACGTGAACTTCATTTCTCTCATTTACTACTAGGGGAGTTGAAATTTTTTCTCGCGACTTAGAGCTCTGCACCTCCATCTTCTACTTACGATATTTAGCTCTTTCATGCTCCGATTTCTGTGCTGTTTGAATCTATCTAAACTTGGAGTGTTCAACTTAGTTGTGGGGGGTGCTTGCATGTGAACCTTATGCCAATTTGTTAAAATTTTCTATTGCCCAAAAGGTATCATAAGGATGTTAAAAACCTTAGGGATTATAATGCAAAATCATTAACAATAATGCCAAATGTCCAATTTTTGTAACCCATGAGCCCATGACCATTATTTTAAGCCACAAATAATGAAAATGGAATTAGTTGTGATGGGTCATAGAAGAGATAGACACTTTTTGGGGGATTTTTCTTGAAAATTTTCCTAATCTTGCAATCATATGCATTATGAGCTCAATGAACTAAGGTTATGAGTAAGGTATAAATTGATTAATGATAATAAACATAACCTTGATAACGCCTGATTTTTGCTTGATTGCAGATGGCCCCAAAAAGAGGTGCTCAAGGTGAACCCTTGCAGAGAAACACTAAACGTCCACATGGTGGCTACAACTAGCAAGGAGAAGATGAGGAACATGCTAAACAGCAAGCCTAGTCTTTTAGTATCCATCAAGAGGCCCCTACTACTTGACAATTGACCTAAGGTGAGGCAAAAGAAGTACCAGCTCTTGAATAGGGAAAACATCTCATGTTGCCCCCCAACTGACTTACTACCACCTTGAAGAAATCCACATTGGCTTTGGTCATTATGGAAATGAACTTTGGTCCATTCTTGGAGTTTGCTCCAGAAGCGATGCAGACACAACTCAAAGCATCTCCACTGTGGCCTATCTTATCGAACAGCAGTGAATGGTACCTGGGTGAATTCCATCAATTCTAGCATAACAAAGATGAGGGCACCACTATTAATATTTGTGGGGTGATTGTCTCTTACTCAGTCAAGGACATTACTGTAGCTCTCAACCTGCCCAATGAAGGGGCCAAGGTTGCTCACTTGTCCACTAGATTTGACCTTGAAATAAAGAAATTAAGGTTAAGACAGGCGTATAGTAAAGAGAACAAGTCATACCATGAAATGACTTTGGAAGAGAGAACCTACTGTAAGATTGGGACGTACCACCTGTTTCCTACCAAAGGGCTCAATCGAATCTCAACTTATGCAGCTAGAGGAAGTGCCATTCTAATGGGAAGATTTGCAGTCAATCTTCCCCAATATTACTTCACAGAAATCCAATGGAAATTCGAAGAAATGAAGTTAGGGAGACCAACACTTCCATTTCCCTATCTGATCAAAAAGCTATGCAAGAGAGCTAAAATCTTAGAATATACCGATGATATCCCTAGGAAGGCTCAGCATGCCTCCTTTGCAGAACTCCTGAAAATGCAGCACTAAGAAAATATTTTGATGTGGAGCAAGAAGCTGAAAAGAAGGTAGAACCAAGAACAGAAATGCAACAAGAGCTTGAGTAGCATCCACAAGCACTAGCTTTGCCACCATCATTGCAATATTATAGACCATTAATGAGCCACCTACAAAGAATTGTTGAAATTGTCAATTGGGGAAGTAGGGATGAGGCCAATCTCTTCTGGGTTATGGATGACACTGTACGACCCACCATATCAGCCAATCCAACAAGGGGAGAGATCTTAATTTAGTTAGGAGAAGGGGGATCTTAATGGTCACACCAGATTTCTGAAAATGCTACATCCTTTTAAGTCACATTAGAGACTAGAGAAGGCACCACAGTCGTGGTGCTACAACATGAGGATGTAGCAGGTGCAACAAAGGTGATTACTGATCATATCAAAGAGTCGTTTAATGTTCCTATTGTGCCTCCAACTAATCTAGTAGAAACTAGAGATAAACAAATGCTGGCGAAGACCTCAATGACTTTTGCAATGCGTGAGGACGTGCTTGATCGTTTACTGTAGATAGGTCAAGTGATGACCACTTTGTTTGACATCCCCAATGATGTCATTGCAACTCAATTAGACCTCATTAGTACCAAAGGAAAGTTGGTCATGATAGAGGTTAGGGTAGAACATGCAGAAGCCGAGGTACAAAGATTGCAAGAAGAGTTGGCTACCCTGCACACTGAACGATGGGATCTTGCTTGATTTATCGCACCAGGCCAACTAGAGCAATTCAAGATAGTGGAGCTTACCAAGCTAGAAAAGGAGAGAGCAGTTGTGGAGCAAGACAAGGAGACGGTGGTTTGGAATGTCTTTATAGTAGATGTGAAATCTCATGCATATAAAAAGGCACTGACTGTCGTCCAAGAAGAAAATGAGTAGCTCACAACGGAGAATTTCTAGTTGACCACTATAGAAAAATAAAAGAACATCTTAGAAGAAAGTGTCCACTAGTTGCGAGAATAATTGGTGAGGGCAACCAGGATATGAGTAGATTGGCCCAGGAGAATAAAACCCTCTCCATGGAGGAGATACACACTATTTGCCAAAAGTTAGCAATTGAGATCAGCGTGTGGCAGAATGAGGCCAAAAAGCATGAAAAATTAAAAGAGCACTTTCATGAACAAGTTGGCATGTATAAGAAAATCAAGATGGCCAAGGCCCACATTAGCTCCTTGTGATCACAGAATTCTGAATGGTAGGCCATCTTGGATAGTTAGGCCATGGTCCAACAAGCAGAAGTCAAAAACAAAGACCTGCAGATAGAGGATTTAAAAGAGTACATGGCTTTGGCTATCCTTACATATGCTAACCTTGCAATGTTAATAGCAAGTCGTCCCCGAAGTGAGCTGGAAAAATAAGTCGCAACCACTTATGCACTTTATGAGAAAGAGTTTGTAGATCAGAAAGATGCTTTACAAAAATTGTAGGTGGCAAACGCAGAATTGGAGGTGGTCAAAGCTAGTTATCAAGGATAGAAAGATGTAGCCTTGAACCTAGCTCAGAGATTAATGGATTATCATGAGCTTAGGTATAAAGCTAGGGCTTTCAAGGAAGAACAACGGTAGTTTGTGGCATGGTACGTAAAAACAAATCAAATGTTTCTACAATTGCCATGTCCTTGGGATGTACTGATGGCAGCACAAATCAGCACAGTAGCTTGGATGGTGCATGACCCAAGGATGGAGGAAGAAAAGTTGTAGGCTTTGCTCAATCAATACAAGTTTCAACGCCCTGATGACAAAGGGAAGCAGTCAATAGAAGAGCCACTGCCTCTAGGCACTACATGAGCTTCCTAGTCTTGTTTTTGTTTTGTTTTGTAATAATTTGTTCCATTTTTGTACTACACTACTGTGGCATGCAAGAGGTTTGTTTATTGTTTGAGTTAGTCAATAATCCCATACCTGCCAATATCTTGTAAAAAATTTGTTCCTTATTTTTTTTAACTCGAGGACGAGTTTTCATCAGTTGTGGGGGTATGATGAGTCATCCTTTTGTGACCTTGACATTGGATACGTGACGTTGAAGTCCCGACACCATGTACTTGATGTCAAGGCTAATAAGTGACATCGGATACTCGATGTTGTCTCATTTAGATCTCGCCTATAAATACTGCACTTGGGCTCTCGAATGAGACAACATATAGAACATAGGAATTGGGCAGATAGTTTTAAATTTCAGTTTCTTCTCTTTTAAGTTTGTTATTCCCAGTGCATGCTTGCAGCGTGATGTTTGTAATCATATGACACTTTGTTCAAGTGTGACATACTTGGACACGTTACATGACTGACAATAAAGATTGAGATTACTCCCATAACTTATATTAATATTGCTGCTTTAATTATTTAATACTTTCCTTAGTTAAACATTTTCATTTATAAGTATTTAATGTTCCTATTATTAAGCAGAATGCATACGCCTTAATCACGATCGTGTAAGTGTAAATACTTGGTAACCTAGAGGTGTATCATTTGGCACAACCAGTGATGCACACTTGGCAACCCAGAAGTAATCTCACAAAGTCCAAGACATGTATGAATGGTTAGGAGTGGATACGCATCACCATAGGCTAGTTAGATTTTATTTTCCATTATTCATTAGTTTAATTAATTCATCTCTTTATTGTCATAAGGAGTAGTGTAGAAATTAGACAACATCATATGCCTCACTCTGGACTAAACCATACGTGATGAAGCTACCACTAGTCCAAGTGGGAAGATAGCAAACTACAATTAGAGCATAACGATCTAGGTGCCACAACTAGTCCCATCCATGGAATTCGACTGGATTGCGTGCGAACGCTTGTAATTCGTATGGTTGAGCATAGGGGTACCTCACCGCTCATCATTGTAGTACCTTCAAATAAGTGTTGCTTAATTTGATGTTCTGCTTAAGTTCCACAAAACTTTCATATTGGCTGTATATCCACGGAAAATATATAGTTATCTAGTTTTGATTACAATGTCCCTCTTTGTTACTTAGTGTTTGTAGTAAATTTAAATAAATTTCAATGTTGATTAAGATGCAAGTTCAATCATTAGTTATGCTTGATCAACCTTTAAATTGAATTTTTTTTATAAAAAATTTCATGGTTTTAAACTCTTAGACAGTGTTTATAGTACTTTCAAGTAAGTTTCATTGTTGATTAAAATGCAAGTTCAATCCATAGTTATGCTTAATCAATGTTCAAATTAATAAAATTTTACAAATCTAGGTAACGTGTGTTGCAATTTCTTTCATGATTGTAGCCTTTGGTTATGACTTCTAAATGACCATTCTTTTTTTCTTTTTCTTTTTTTTTTTTTGAAAATTTAGTAAGAGTTGCAGTAAGCCCTCAATACTCATTTAAATTAGAATTCAATTCATGAGATATAATGTTGTTTACTTGTGATTTGGATTCTGTTAAGAAAAACAATCAAAGCTCAAAATGTACAAAAAAAATCAAATTATCCATGATTATTCAAAGTTATGATAAAATATAGCTTTTAGCAATAGAAGATCCAAAAACCAAAAATAAGATCTAACAATATATCTTTGGATAGGGTTTCCCTATGGAGCATCATAAAATTGGAGTAGAAATTTAAAAAAATTTCAAAATCAAGTATGTTAGTTATCTCAATGCCTTGTAATATATCCCAAGATATATAGCCAACATGATACATTAAGAGAAGAATAAAGACATAATAATGCATTTAAGTGTGATTCAAATTAACAACATTTTGTTTGGAAATTCTTATTAAACAATGATCTAATTATTTCAGCTGCTATCCTTTTAAATAAATTAAACACTATCACTAACCACCTTGTTATGTTACAATATGTTAATTTTAGAAAAGCTTGAATGGAAAATATATATATATACCTAAAATATAACCATTGCCATACTTTCAAAGAATTTAAATAGAAAATAACAATATTATGTCAACTACTCTTTCTAATTACCTTATAAAAATAATTGGTTGGGGTAAGGGTGGATGATGATGATAATTATTATTATTATAAGAATATTTTAACATTGTTAAGAATATGAATAAGATATTGCCGAGGTGGTTAAAACTAGGACTTGTAGTTTGCAGGTCACCATTGTACCCATGAGGGGTTGAATTCCTAAAAGGATACACCAATTACTGTTCTTAGATTTGAAGAGATAAATCAATTTCATTCAAAATCACGTACCATTAGCGAGTAAAATTTGATGCCATTAATTAATCTCCTTTTTATACTTTTTGTGGTCTCTGTACGTTCAATCTTTTTTCTGCATGTCACGCAATCAACGTGTTCACTGAAATAATGAAATTGCTCCAGAAGAATCGAAATCGGTACCTGTGTGTTAGTGAAAGTAACAGTCCAGAAAGACGAATGAACAAATGAATATTGCAATATTTAGTTTCCGCTATGCGCTGTGTTATCTATGTTTCTCTTTCTAATTTGTATTATTTCAGCACGACTGTCCAGGTAGCCGTCTCTGCAAAACATAGATGTCTCCGCCTTCGTCCAATTCCACTGCGACTGTATTATTGTTTATACAAAGGCTGCTAAGTTAAGATCCAATTTATACTCTCTCTCTCTCACAAATCCATTTGCCATTGTGTTTCTTCTCACAGGCACGTAGAGGTATGTTAATGCTTAAGCATTTATTTCTAACATTGTCGACTTTTTCCTGGCATTTCGTTCTGTTTGAGAGTGTCACTATATAGGGTTTGAAACTAAGGGGAATGCGAAGCTACCAAGAAGAAATTTATTTTTCGGCTTCGGCGGTGAAATGCGGAATTAATTTGTGAAACTGAAAAATCCTAGTCTTTTAAGGAATCAAATTACCATAGAAAGAATGAGCTCTCATCATCTCATTGTTGAGACACGCCATTTGATCAATTTACAGAGAGAAGAGCATATTTTTAGATTGTGTAAACAAAGCATAGAGGATAAAGAACATGTCTTTTTATTTTGCCCATCTTTAGCTCACATTCAATGAATTATAATATTATGTGTAATCTGCTGATTGTTTTCTTTCAAACTGACCCTATTACATCAATGATGTTTTTAACTTTCTTCAAAAATATGTTGAGGCTTTGTAGCCGTCCAACAAATCCTTTGTGATTTTCTGGATGTAATAAAAGTTTCCAGTTTCCAGAAAAATCAGGAGTCCCATTGTGTTGTGAAACTGAAACTGAAACTGAATTTTATGATGTCTTTAGACAGAGAAAATATGCATACAAGGAATAGTTAAGACTTCATTGATGAAGTAATCAGGTTACCAAGTGTTGTTGCCATTGTTTAAAATAACTCAATTAAGTCGTTGGATGTAATTTGCCTCTGGAGGATGTACTAGTTAGTGTTGTTAAACCCGGATTTGCATGTAAAGCAGTTTTTCTTAATGATGTTTTCAAGACTCATAGCATGTATATTTCTATTTTCTAAAAGTCAACTAATGTAATAAAATTTTAGTTTTAGTTTTAGAAATAAAGAATGAAACCCATATCACAAGGTTAAACTCGAGAGCCATTGCTAAACTTGGACTCTGGGAGCACATGCTGAGTTCAGGCAATTTTAGCTACAATGTGTGCTAGAGCATATGACATTGAAGAAATGCATGATATTTCATCTTTAACTACTCTTTGACTATATAGGACATTTATTCACTGTGCAACCAAAATGATAGAAATCATTGCTGTATTGACGTGAAGTTTCTCTTTGGCAAGGGACTTTTTATTTGGAGTGCTTGTAAGGTGCTTGTTTCTCAGTTGAAAGATGGGAGTTCTGATGATTAATGGATTGATTACTGAAAATTTTTACCTTTAAATTATCAGTCAATGCTTTGGGGGCTTTGGGTGTTAGCTATTGCCCCTTAGGAATGTGTGTTACAGTCTAAAACCAATCTTAAAAAAATCCTATCGTATTCCCAAAAAAAGAAAAAGAAAAAAAGTTTCAATGTAAACAATCTTGCTTACAATGTGTTTTTATGTTTCTGTGGTGCTGTTTTCCTAAATATTCTGGAACAGTGTTAACGTTCATAATTTAGTAAGGACATTTTTGCAAAATTTTTTGATTAAAGAATTGTCAGTTTATTGCAGATCTTACTCAGATGTGAAAATTAAGGGATTAGTGATGCTCACGTAGTAGTCAGTGTTGCATGCATATTTGAAGTATTATGTTTATACATTTTTTCCCATTTTTAAGAAAACTGCAATATCTCATTTGTCTATTTGCAGAGGGTTATTTTCTGCCAAGAGCTGAAAAATAGATAGCTATCTTCACAAATAGCTGATTTAAAATAAGATGGCCGTGTAAGTCAAAGCTATAGCTCTAAATGATCTTAACTTATTTCAAACTTATGTGTTATTGTTCTCATTATAGTTTCTACTACTTTTTACCTATATTTATTCAAAATTCTTTGATAATCTAAAATTTAAACGTCAATTTGTGTTTTGCAGAGTTGTTTCAGCTCCTGGTAAGGTGCTAATTACAGGAGGATATTTGATTCTCGAGAAGCCAAATCCAGGAATTGTACTTACCACAACAGCTCGTTTCTATGCCATTATCAAACCACTAAGAAATGAGATCGATCCTGGGAGCTGGGCCTGGGTATGTTTCTTATGAAAAATAGCTTTTTCATTCCCTTGTCATACACTATGTAGTCATTTTTGGTTCATTTCACATTTCTAAAGTTTACCGTTGCAAATGTGCATAATGGCATCAAAAGAGAATGTATCAAGGACAAGAGTTTAACATAGAACTAAACCCTTTAGTATGCAATCATGTAAATGCAGAATACCTGCACACAAAATGAAGGATTTATGTAGTCGGGCTATGAATAGTATTACCATACTTTAGTTAGGCTTGATTAAAATAAGCATTTTGGGCTCTGGCTGGACATGTGTCAATTATGTCCTGGCTTGGATGTGTAGGCTTTTTTGAATCATAAGTGAGTTATGATGAGATGTGAACATTTTGATAATGCTTTTAATTAGTAGTTAGTTAAGTAGATTGTTACAACATGTGTCATGATGATGTTTCATTAACTGTATGCTCTGGCACAATCGACTTTATCATTATTTTCTACCATAAAATTACTGAACTAAGTGGTTATGTAAACATTGCTATGGCATTATACTAGCCATGTATTTATCATGTTTCTACATTAACTTTTGTTATGCTTATAGTATGCAGAATATATATAGAAACACATGATTCTGCATTCCTTTCATATATAATAAATGGGATTGTAGCTTAGTGGCATGAGTCTCAGCATGGAAACCCCAGGTCACAGGTTTGATTTTAGTGAGCAACACTGAGTTATGGATTAAAAAAAAATCTGTAACATGAATTCTAAAATTGCTTGATTTGATAGATCCAAAAGGGTCTCTATGTAAAAATTCAGTTTTAGTTTCATAAACGAAGTAAAGCTTTTTTTGTATTCATATCACATATACAAGCACATAAAAATACAAACCTTATTTTTAATAATTTATTCCAGATGTGGACTGATGTGAAATTAAAGTCACCACAACTTTCAAAGGAGACTATGTACAAACTATCTTTAAAGACAGGAAGCCTTCACAACGTTAATTCAAGGTATTTAATTCACATTGCTTAATTTTAATTTTTGAAAATGTACGTGGTTGTGTTCCTTCAATCGTATTAAATAAAGATGTTTATGATCTAGAAGAAGCTTGAGGTTTCTAAAGCATATTGTTAACAAATATCAGCCCTACCTTCATGTGCTTGTCCATGTTGATGCAATAAAGACACCAGGATTATAATAATGATTATTAATAAGTATCACTGATAAATTAAAATACTGCCTATTTTCAATGTGCAATTGTAACTTGCTCATCCACCAACTCTCTTGGGACCCCACTGGGCAAGATCAGCATTGAAGCTTTGAGCGATGATATTTTTCTTTTTCTTTTTTAATTAATTGTAACTTGCGTCATGCTTATTGAGCATTGGCCATTGAATGAGTGCAAATTCTAAATTGTGCTAAAAAAGTTACAGGTGTTATTTTACTATTCTTGTTTTTATGGTAGTGTTCTAGGCACTATGTTCAATATGGTTTCAAAATTTTTGAAATCAATTTATAATAAAAAAATGCCCCTCAATTGCGATCAACCTCTTGACTTAAATACAAAAAGAATTGCTGTATCACCTATTTAACTCATTGCTTGGAAAAATATCAAAATTTAAACTGTTTGATATTGAAATACCCAGTATTTTCTAACACTTGTTACCTTATTAATGGTTTACTTTGGTATATTTTGTATTATTTGAAATATTTGTTACTTGAATTGGACTCGAGCTGACTAGCTAAAATAATTCATTATGTTAGAAAAAAGGATTCGTAACTCACTAAAATCGAGTGCTAACAAGCTAAAAAGTGTTGTTTCAAGGTGTTGGCATTTTATTTATAGGTTTAAAGTCTTGGACCATGGGTGCAATAATGAATTAGACAATTAATGAACTAAACTATAATAAATTATGAAATTCTTAGTTGTGTGGTGCGCATCCATGACATGCCATGCTTTAAATTAGACATGTGTTATCTGCTGGTTTGATATGTTTATCTTCCAATCCTGATTTAATTGTTGACTTAACTAGCAAATATGAAGCAAATTATTCCAGGTTTCCTTTATAGTTTTGAAACTTTATTTCCTTTCTTCCAAACCATCTTTCTTACTAGATGAATTTGGAGATTTTGCTGATACCATCTCGATGGAGCTTTGTATAGGATGGTACAAGAGGGATCTAAATTTCTCTGTTTGGATTGTTTCTTGGTGTTCTGTTCATGCGAGTTGTTCATTTGAATTGTTGATTATTTTCTGCTTGATCGATGTTTTCTGTTCTGACTTAGAACAGAAAATGAGATTGGAACAATATATTTGTGTTTCAAAATATCATTCTGCAGTGCAATCAAAATAAGCGGCAGGACCAAACATGAGCAGTCAAATTGCTGCTGATCAGATGCAAGGTTTCTCTCCTTCAAAGATTTAAATCTGATTCTCTTATTTTCTCTCTTTCTATTTTACGTTTTAAGTTCCTCTGGCAGGGTTAAATGATTGTTTATTTCGAGTTTTATGAAGGAGGTTTATTTTTTGATCGTGGTGCATAATTAGTCATTGGAATTAATCTTCCACTTACTAAAGCTCTTTGCATAAGAACTTCTCATCATTGGCATGCCTTATGGAAATTGGGCTAGGGAGCAATGTATTCCGAAGATTTGGTTTTGTGTCACAGGCATCTTGAGGCAAGAATTCTATTGGGTGCTGTTGGCCTTAAAATCTTCTACATCAAAAGCTGTCACACCTTATGGGGCTTGGGCTAAGGGGTCATGCATTCCAAAGATTTAGTTTGGTGTCCTAGGCATCTTGAGGCAAGACCTTTATGGGGTGTTGTAGGCCTTAAATTCTTCTACATTGATAGCAGAGATATCCTTTGGTTATCTTAGCTGGGCATACTGTGTATGTTGACTTTTGGGCTTGTCGTGGGGCTCAACTATGTATGCCTTGGCAGTTGAGGGTATATTGGCTGCAACATCCAAAGGTAGTGTGTAAAGGATTCACTCTTAGATATGTGCCTTCAAACTGACCGATTGTGATTAATTTTTAAACTTGTCTAGGAACTGTGCTGTTCAGTAACTTCATAGTATAGATCTTATGAGTAAAGCGTTGGAAACAATGCATTCTTGGATAAGCCTCTCCAAAGTGACTGATTGTGATGAATTTTTAAACTTGTCTAGGGAACCATGATATTGAGCCATCTTTGTAGTATGGATCTATTTGGTAAAGCATATAGCACTTGCAAGTCTTGGGAGGCCACAATCATCTAGGTTTGTTGACATTTGAAACAATGGAGTTGTAGGATTGAGAAGTAGGATCCTGAAATGGGAAAAAATTGCTAGTCATTAAGTGGCAATGTGTTGTTGTTCCTAAAATGAGCATGCTAGCAATTAGTAATGCTCCATTGGACAAAGGTAACATAGGTGGTAAGGAAGAGCATTTGCTACATAATTAGGAGAAAACCTGAAGGGCTTCCACTTCTGATGCTATCTTTGAGTAGATTGCCTCTGTTGTTAATGAAAGGGGCTATGACGAATACAGCCTTGTGATGACTTTGACTGATGGCAGCTACAATCTTGTCACATTCCATTTTTTATTGAAATGTGAAGGATGAAATGATTCATTCAAGTTCACATCAAAAAGCTTGTTAGAAGAAAAACAAATAATCAATAACAATACTCAGCGTGATGATAACCTACACCTAGCAAATTTCTTTAGTTTAGAATTTAAGAAGAAGAAGAAGGAAGTAACCAAGAAAAAAAAAAAGGAGGCTCCGTTACAGGTTTATTTTGGAATACATTCTGTTTTTTATTTCCTGCTGTAGCTGTTATGATTTTCTATTGTCTCTGGTTTTCTGTATGCTGTAGGTTTATATGTATTTGTGGTTCTGGTTGTATGTGATGTTGTGGCATGGTTCAAAATTTATCTTTCTTTTCTTGCTGATTAATCTTCTGAGCATGTTTTTTCTGATTATACATATAAATATGAGAGTCTCATCTATAAATTAGTTGGCGTTAGTTCTGTAATTTGGGGCATGGCCAAAAGCCTCATAGTGAATGCAGATAGAGATACAATGAAAAGCCTGATTTTAATTCTTTAATGAGTCCTGCAATGCTTAGCGTGTAAAATGAACAACGTAAATGGCAAAGCAATAAGTTACAGCGCAGGATCTCACTTATGGTGAAGAAAGGTAAAACAGAGGAAATTTTGAATGCGTTTTCATAATGGTAAAATTTGAAATTTTTTTGGCAAGTTTAAGGCTGAGTTCTAATTCATTCCTTGTGAACTGCTAGTGTTGTGATTGTGGTTATGTTAATTGTTATAATATTATTATTCAAACCAGCAAGTTAAAATTTTAAGAAAAATTGAAGGCTTTGTAGTTAGTAATTTATGTTGCAAGAAGACCGATGTTAATCACAGGCTTATTTTCAGAGTAGAGATTGTAAATATTTTTTTATAGATATTGTTCTGCTGTCTTTTCTGAAAACATATCGGGACTATTATGCCCATGAATTAGAAGAGCAATTACATATAGGGAAATTAGTTCGTCCTTATTTTAACTATTTATATTGATCTGTAATTGATATATGTAACTTATTGTTGGTGGTTGATATTTTCTAAAACATGCAGAGATTCTGGGAACCCTTTTGTGGATCAAGCATTACAATTTTCAATTGCAGCCGCAAAAGCTGCTTTTGTTGAAGACACCGAAAAGAAAGACATGCTTCAAAAGCTTCTCTTACAAGGTAAAGCTGATGGTAACTGATAAAATCATTTCAGTGAATTAATATTTTGTTTGTTCTTTTAAAGTTATGTATATTATCTACTATATATTTCTTTCTTCATCTAGAAGCTTCTAATTGATTAATGATAATCCTTCATAAGGTGAATGTTATAAGTGCAATAAATTTATTCAAATAATATGATGCAGGATTGGAGATTATTATTTTAGGTAGTAACGACTTTTATTCATATCGGAAGCAAGTACGTTTCTCTAAATTCATTCATTCATTTTCTCAAGTTCTTGTTATGTTCTAGTTTGCATGTGTAATTTGGAAATGCATGGCTATTAAGTTATTTTTCATTTTTGGAAAAAGGTCAGGATTTAAATAATTCTATTATTGTCGTGATGTTTAGAATCTCTCAAACGTCCAGTACAACTCTTATAAGATTTGTTTCTATGTTGTATAAAATTAAATATGTTTATAATTCTATGTTTGTTTTGCTCTCAGATTACCATACAAGGCCTGCAATTAACTTCTGAAACTCTGTCTCTGATCCCACCCTTTTCATCAATTAACCTGAATGCAACTGGCAGTGACAGTTGCACTCCTGAAGTAGCAAAAACTGGTCTAGGATCATCAGCTGCAATGACAACAGCTGTTGTTGGAGGCCTTCTTCAGTATCTTGGAGTTATTAAACTATTGTCTACAGCTGCTTTTTCGTGCAGAGATAAAATGACAAATACTGATCTCAGTTTAGTTCATGCAATATCTCAGGCTGCCCATTGTGTAGCACAAGGAAAGATTGGTAGTGGATTTGATGTGAGTGCTGCAGTTTATGGCAGTCAAGTCTATATTCGATTCAGTCCTGAAATTCTCTCTCCTGCTCAGGTGAATGTTTTAGAAGCAGATATCTTCTTGACATTTACTTACGAAAATTTGGAGATCATTGTCATGTGTTATTGTTATTCAAGTACTTCTAAATACTCTCTTTTAACTATGTTGCTATACCCTATAGTTGTTTTACCCCTGTCATCATACTTGACAAGTTCATTCATGATAAATTATGAAGTAAATGTCAAGCATTAGTTTAGGTGGCTGTTATGAATACAATAGAAATGCCTTATAAAATATGAAATCATTGCATGTGCATGTGGAATTTTCAGTTTGTCAGGAGTTTCTTAGAGTAATATGATATTGTGCATCCAAGCTTGTCTGCATGGGCACTGGTTCGTGGTCTGTGCTCTTAGGAAATCAAGCCATTTTCATTTGAATGTCTTAACAATGCAAAAGCCATGATTTCAACAATGAAAGAATGAACCTAAGAATTGAACACTAACGAGAATCTTCAAATTACTAAACTAAAAAATTTTACAGGTCTAAAATTTTGATTCAAATAATATGGAAAAGTCCTTACTGATGATGGATGTTAGTGTTTCAGAATGAATTCTATGTATACGTGAAAATAGAAATAAATTTATTTGAAAAATTTGTAATCAATATCCAAATTTTTTTGAGATACTTGGTCTTGAAGGCAACTTGCTTGGTCTGTGACACTTGCGAGGAGTTGTCTTTTCATTGCATGAATCCTACAAATTCTGAACCATGGGATTAAAGTCATGTTACATTAATTAATGAAACACAAAATTAAATTTGCGTGATAAAATTATATTGGATACCAGTTTAACAATCAAGATTGCTTTTCTCTAATGATGGAAAAAAAAAACAAATAATTACATATTTTTATGTTGAAAATTATCAAATATACTTAAATGCTAAATATTCAAGAGAGAGGCAGAATTTGAGAAGCCATATTTATTTTTTGATGAAAATAAATAATTAAATGTTCTTGATCATTTTCTTCTGCAAAGTAATTATGTTGTAAATGTAAATGTTCATGATAGATGAGTTTCTTGATTTTGTATTAACCTTTAGGGCATCCTCAAGCCATGTGATGCTTCCAGCTCTGAGGTATGCAACACATACTAAGGACCATCCCATGCTTGCTAAGAGTTCGCTGTGGTTACCAGTCCTTACTTGTTCCCTAAGGTTCAGTGCAATTTCTAGTTGTGCTATAAGATTGTTATAATTTTTTAAAATCTTCCTTTTACTTATTCAATTAAAAAAAAAAACATTTAGAGAAGGCACTGCAGAATTGTATGTTAGGGAGTGGTGAACTTAGAAATGGTGCTATACAGTTTTACAGGCTGCATAGCAGGGCCATAGTCCTAATACTTGCTGCTGCAATGCTCTCAGAATCAGTTAACGGCAGTGTTGCACCACCTGACTCATTTTTGCACAGAGCAATGCAAAGAATATCTTTGTTAGCATAAGCTTGGTTAGAAATTTTTAATACCTTTTTACCCTTTATCTTTTACCTAACGATAAGTTTTATTTTTAGCAAACAAGTGATGCAGCAAATGCTATTCTTTTCAAAAATTAAAAAAATATTGAAAACTGTTAGGACAGAATTTTCAACATTTTTTAAAAAATATTGACCGGAAGTGTAAAATTTTGGGCTGACATAATTTAGGTTGTCCCCAACAATAAAAACTAGGATTAAATTCTGTTTCACAAGTCATTATTAGGACTTTGATCATCAGTTTTAGTTGTTAATCATTATCCATTATATGCTGATTCTCTGAAAAGACAAAAATGATTGTTTATTGTATGCACATTTTCAAGGTGTACTCATTCATATGCGAGACTATAAAACAGTCACGGGTATATGCAGGTCAGTAGACAAAGTAAGTCATTAATGGAAGACGTAGCTGAAATAATAAATGCCAAATGGGATTGCCAAATTGTTGAGTTCTCCTTGCCTCCTTCAATGTCACTGGTGAGACTATTTATTTTTGGAGTATTTATCACAAATAGCTAGGAATTGTAATTTCTTTCCATGATAAAAACCTGGAATGGATTCTGTGTTGTAATCTTTTTTAAATCTGTAAATAGTAATCCTAATTTTAATTTCTGTAGTTGTTAGGAGAGCCAGGTTATGGTGGTTCATGTACACCATCAATGGTGGGTTCAGTTAAATCATGGAGGAAAAGAGAGATTGAAAGTTCTCAAGTGCTTTGGAAAAAATTGGCAGAAGCAAACTCAACTGTGGAGAGAGAGCTTTTGTTGTTAAAACAGTTAGCCAACGAGCAAGGAGAACCATACAAGAATGTTATACAAAATTGCAGCAATCTTTCAGCGGATAAGGTGAGAAGGCCTAGTTGTTTTTATCTGTTATAAATAACTACAGTCACAGCTTTTTTCTTTATTACTGTTATAGTTTAAACAAGTTGTACAACATGAATTTGATTATCGAATTTAGGTAGGCTGTTGCTTTTAGAAGGTTTCCAAGGTTGTAAAAGTAAAGTAGTAGGAACGATACCCATTATCCAAATTGTATTAGTTTAGAACATACATTCCATGGCATTTAAAGGAAAGATTTGTGGCCTTTTCTATCTCTCTAGGAAAATATTTTAGAACATATATATAGTTTGTATTAATGTAAATTATAATGCGTATTAAACTGCTGTTCTGTTTTCTTAAGGGAACAATTGTGGACTAAAAGAAAATCCTGGTATCCATAGTGGCTCAGTTACATGATATAAGTAGCACATAGGAGATCAAATGTAAACTAAATTTAAAGGATTGCTAGAGTAAGCTAGCCATGAACCATAGCATGAAGTCAGAAGATAGAGTTAACTAGAAGATATTGTCACAGATGGCAGCAAAGTCCTTATCATAATGTAACCATTATATCAAATAGTTTTCCCATGTCCAATTACTTTATAGCATAAGTAAAATTTGTGTGCTTGCAAACTGCAAGTATTGTAAGGGCTCTTTCATTCAACTGTGTAAGACATGTTGGATTGAATTTCTTTTCAAGTAGGTAAGAGGATGAATTTATTAAATGAATTGAAGGTAAAGGCTCAAATACTGTATCCCATGTTACTTTTGGAGTGTGATTTACTACCGCTAGAATATGGTATACCTTAGAGGAGAGATGCAAAGTAGTCCTAAACATATTCAGAAGTTGGTTAAACAACAGGTTTTTGGCAAGGTTAAAGGTTATGGTCAAATGTAGAAGGAAGGAAAATTTCTACTTGCAACATGTTAGAGGTAATTCATTAGATTCACTAGTCTAGTATTTTATCGCTAATATTATCACACCCCAACAATTGTACTTAGAAAATAATTAAAACTCAACCATCCATGGGGCATGATAAATAAAAACTCAACGACTTAATAAACCCTTAAACAACTTAAATATTTATGAAACTATATAAGTATATAAATTAACTTGGAAACTTAATAATTTAGAAACCACTTGAAAATCCACAATGACTCATAAATGCCCATTTTGGCCTCATTACAACATATTATCAGAATTTAACAGAAATTCCATCTTTATGGCGAAATTACAAATCCATGGAATGACCAAAACCGAAATGAAATACATAAGTACTAATTTTTCATCCAATGTTATTGCTTCTCCTAGCTCCTCCTCCTTGTCCACCTCCAAAACATCTTGCAAAATTTGCATGAAACACATGCAGGAAGGGTTAGAGCACTTTCACAATTGAGGAAAACTACCTTGAAACTCCCTGGAACATGACTGGAAGATGGGGCCCATGCTACAAACACATGGTAAGAACGAACAACAATATAGTGATTAATAATTCTGTTAATCAAAACTATTAATAATTCTGTTAATCAAAACTATTAATAATTCTGTTAACCTACCATTAACCCGGATTTGCATTACCCATGATATTCTGGTAAGGTTTCTAGTATCAGACATAAGAATACTATAAGGTTGATACTAACTTAAACTAGTCATTAAGGCCTCTTGGTTGGTTGACCAATAGTTGGGTAGCATTTGTGGCTAGTATCAACTGTACAGCTATCCTAAAGCCCTAGCTCCCCAACTATCACCCTAAACAAGGTCTGATATTGACTATTTCCTGTAAGTGATTAACCACCTCTGACGTCGACTTACGAACTATTTTTGTATCAGTTTTCTTCTTGCAAATCATGTTAGTTAATGAATTGTAATAACTATTTCTTGCTAATAATACTAACTACATACCACTAAGCTGATGCATAGCCTTTGATGTCAACTCCTTAACTGACCAACCAATATAAGTGGCCTAATCATTGCTCTCCTAGCTTCTTCAACATGTCAAATGTGCCCATACAAGCCCAAAATGTTTGTTAGCTTTTGTTGTCAGATGATGTTGCTTTTGTTGAATGCTGCACACCACCTTGCCTTGGGAAACATGAAGAAAATCCGTTGTGACCTAGGTTGTGATGCATGGAGACATTGTTTGTAATACCCAATCATAGGGAGCAAGAGCTAGCACCCAAAGCCCCTCAAAAAGAAAGCTAGTTGAAAGAAGAAAATGCCCAGGTGGCTTTCTTTCTACAACAATCAAACTAACATTAACCTATAAAATTAAAACGAAATCAACAATGCCTAGATCTACCTCTAAAACAGGTCAATTAATATTAATTTTAAGAATTAAGAGATAATTTTATAAAGAAATAGCCATAGTAAAATATCTATGCAAGATTCATCAAATTAAAAAAAAATCAATTTTATTATTCAACCTAAAAAAAATATTTAATCAGGATCATTTACACATTTGAAAACCAAAGAAATGACCACAAAAGCAGATAAATTAATAATCTCATATTTGTTCAATCACATAATAATATTTTATAATTTCCAGCCACACAAAAACCAGATCTGAATTTAACTCTTGTAACCATTTTACCAGTAATTGTTTAATTAGGAAATTCATATGTTCAATAGTAGAGAATAGATAGATCACAACCATAAATTAACATCCTAGGTTTTTCTCCACTCCATCAACTTATAGAAAGATATTAAAATCAGACTTGAGAAGGTATAGTAAAAAAAAGTATAATTCAAGATTCAGATCCAAGATTTATGCATTTAAAGGGGGAGGGTTCATCAGCTGAAGTTCAACCAAAACTCAAGAATTCAACAATTTTAAAACATTCACAATTATCCATGGGCCTAAGGATAATCTCACTTTCTGTTGGCAGTACCAATCCTCATATTAGGAATCCTTGGCTCCTGCTGGCAATCTTTTGCCAAAAATGCCCCAAATTGTTATGGGTGTTTCTGATTCGTTACAGAAACAACTCTCATCCAAGTCATTTAGGTGTGAGAGTGTAGAGGACGGGCAAAGAGATCAAAAAAAAAAAAAAAAAAGGTAATAAAGGTTTCAAAAATCTAAGCTTACAACAACAATCTTGATATTTTCATACAAACATTGTGAAGGTGGTTAGACAAGCAAGAAAAGAGAAGTTTGAGAAAATCAGGCCTTGTTGGCCATTATCAAACATAACAGAGATGGATCATTTTACCTCCTTGCTTAGATATCTTGCTTACTAGGAGGAATTATTAAAATCTTGGATTGCTATGCCACAGTTGTTTTCTTTCTCCTTGCTATCTCTTGTAGTAGTCACAGTCTTCTCTCCCTTCCTAGCCACACTCTTTGTTTTGTATCCCTTTTTTCTTGTTTTGCTCAGCTACTTTTGCCTTGTGTGTTTTTTTCCTCTCCTCTTCCTATTTGTAGGTGGAATAAGGGAGAATGGATGGTTTCCTGTAACTAACTTCTTAGGGACTGTTTGTATTCTTTTTTTTTCTTTTTAAAATTCTCTCTCTCTCTCTTTTTCCAGCAATGAGTCATGAGTTCAATTCTCTTCATGATCACTATAAATAAAATATGTATATTCACAAGTTGTAGTTTCAATTCCTAAATCAACAATTTTTGATATTTCAGAATTTAGATTTTGCTAGATCTCAGGTTTAATTTCTCTTGATAATTACAAAACATTCCAGCATAATATGTATCTCTTTATCATTCAAAATTGTCATAAGATGCAAGGAAAAAGTTTTCAAAATAGATTCATGATAAGGGCAGTTCAGGATACATAATCAAATAAGACACCTTCTTTTTCAGATCATCAACGATGTGAAGTTTCCCATCGTCTTATGAGCCTTGACAGGTCATCATGTGACCTTTTTACAGCCATGGAGAGGGTACTTATACTCTACTATTTTAAACTAAAAAGAGCAATGCATCACACTTAGATAAAAGAATAAAATATAAAGCTACAGTATTTGCACACAATATCCCTAATTCATGGGTTAAGTTCCTCCAACTTGATTCATAGGTCAAGTTCCTCAGTATGAGCATTCTTTTGCATCTCAACATATTTGTTTTAGCTCTTGCAACACACCTTAGAGTACTGTCCTCTGTTTTTCTTTTGTTTCTTAGCATCTCTGTTGAAATAGAACAGAAAATATTTTGTTTTCCCATATATTTATTATTATTATTATTTTAAAACATTCCCAGCATGTATTTTAAAGCATATTTCTTATGCATCATAATACATATAAAAATCTCGTCAACAAATTTATTACTATTCCAATTAGCCATTTCCACCACAGTCCAAACAAAGCACACACACAACTTGTCAACAAAACATGCACACAAACACACAGAAAGATTATTACAATCGTTAATGCAAAAACTCAAGGAGAAGTGGTTGGTTACATTGTTGCCATCCCCACTAGGTGAAGAAGATGCTGCAAGATGTTAGAGAAGACAGAAAATGGAAGTGGAAAATGCAAAAAACAGTGAATTATAGAGATCAGAGCAACAAATGAGCGTTAGAAAGACGAAAGAAGAATAATAAGAAGGTAGCTTTGAAAAGGGTTGAGCTCTAAGAAAGAATATTTCCTCTATCTTGCAAGATCAGCTAAGAGCAAGCCTCACCAAGCAAGAACAGGTTTAGATCTAGAAATCACTGAGAGATTCACTATGCATAATTATAACAAAAGAGAGAGAGAGAGAGATGCACAATTGATGCCAAGAGAGTCAATGTTGCCAAGTATTTATAGACAAATTAAGGTTTGGGCAATTCCAAGAATAACATTCTAGTTTTAAGACTAAGTCACATGTATCCACAAAAGGGTTCAAATGGTTAACCAATGGGTTCAAATTACCAAGAAAATATTAGAATAAGCTTGCATGCCCAAGAATGGGTTCCAAGATAAAATGAGAGAACAATTGGAATAAACCCCAAATATCCATTTAACATGCCTTTTTACCATATTCTTAAATTATTCTAAAAACCTCAGAATAATATAAAATATAAAAAATATGTAAATAATTATAAATTACCATCAATAGGCCACCACCATCCTTCCAATCTGTCCACACTTAGGAGGAACAATAGGTAGTAAGGTAAATAGAGAATAAGCCCAAATTAAAAGAATAAAGAGGAATGTATTGAAATATATTTGAACAAGAAATCAAGGGTTCAAACCTCAAGATGCACAACCATAACAATATCATTCAATTTGAGAGATCTCAAGTTCTAATCTCAACAAGCATAAAAGAAGGGGGTATTAGCATACACTAACAAGTTATAAAATAATATTAAACATTATTACATTAACATACACACTTATGCTAACAAACCCACATAAGAAAATAAATAACAAAGCAAAGGTCCTAGGTTTTAAACACTAGGGTGTCACAAATATCTTAATTAGAGCTCATTGGTTTATTAGTAGGCTTTGTTTGAGTTCACATTGTCTAAGGATAGAAAGTGGAAGATGGATTCACTTACCAAGGGAAAAGTGCATGTGTAGGTTATGTGGGTCTAGAGCCCTTGAGGATGAGCAACATGTTTTTCTTAGTTGCCATATGACTAAAGCTTTGTCTTTCAATGAGGGTCACTTGCTGTAGAACTTCAAAAATATGCCTTTGGATGAGGGTTTAGGTTGGGGTGGGGTTTCAGAGGCTTTTGCAGCCACGTAGAGAGCAATGATTAGCTTGGAATGTCATCGACTCCTTTTTTTGCTTGAGCTTGATGAGAAAATATTGTGGAAGGTTGACTTGCCTCCCAGTTGTCATGCATTGGAGGAAGGTGAAATGTATGCCTTGCAATTTCTACACATTTCCAAAATGAACAAAGAATCAGCCAATAAGTTCAACTACCCTTGCCAAAGAGTTGCCAGGTGAGATTTTGGCACTTGGCTACTTGAAGTTCTAGGAACCAGCCCTTGGAAAAATAGTTTAGTTTCCTAAAGGCCACAATTGGAGGGTAGAATAACCTCACCATTGTTGGGAATAGAGAGATAATCTACAATAGTGTCCTTGGTCAATTGGATTTGGGTCCCCCCCTGAAAGTTGTTGTCATGCCTTGCCAACATTGAAAGAACTCACTAGACATTAGGCGATTGACCCCATGGAATACGTTTGTCTCCAAGACCCTTTTTTTTTTAAATTGTAGCCATCCCATGGGTAAGGAAGACATGCCTAGGGCCTAGACTCAGTAATGAATGACCCCATGGAACATGTCCATGCCTCCATGAGCCTTTTCTTTTTCTTTTTTCAAACTGTAGCCATCAATGTGGGTGCCTTGTCCACTAGGAATGTCTTTCTTGGAACAAGGCTTGTGAGTTATTGATAGGAAGAATGGGTTTGTCACACCATGGGTAAGGAAGATATGCCTAGGGGCCTAGACTCTCTAATGAACAACCCATGGAACATGTCCATGCCTTCATGAGCCTTTTTCTCAAACCATAGCCATAACTATGGATGCCCTATTCTTAAGGGATGTTTTTCTCCCAACAAGGCTTGTGAGTCATGGATGAGAATAATGGGGCCACAATATTGTGGGCAGGGAAGACATGCCTAGGGTCTAGATTCCTTAGTACTTGACCCCATGGAACATGTCCATGCCTCAGCAAGCCTTTCTTTCAAAGCATAAACACTAATGATGATACCCCATATGCTATAGGCATCTTTGTCACAATGGGTTTGCAATACCATAGGTAGGGGTGATGTCCTTGGGGGGAACCCACACATCACATTAGCCCTATGGGTAGTTGTCACTACCCTCTCCACTATATATGTTGATTGGGTTGGGCCCAATCATGTTGTCCTGCACCCTTATAGACTTGGTCCCGAGGGTCTAGACACCCTAGCAACATCCCCATGGAATGCATCCATGCCTCAACAAGCCTTTTTCCAAATTGCAGCCATCAATGTGGACATCCCATTTGCTAGGGGCATCTTTCTTGCAACAAGGCTTGTGAATCATGGACAAGAACAATGGAGCTATGATACTGGGGAAACCCACATATCGCACTAGCCTACTAGTAGTTGTCACTACCGTTGCTCCTATGTATGTTAATTAGGTTGGGCCCAATCATGTCGTCCTACATGGTTATAAAATTGGTCCTAAGGGACCAAGTCCTTGTCCCCAAATAAAGTTTGTGGATGCATCTAGAAGTAAGTCCCAAGGATGGGACAACAAGTCCAAGGCCACAACTAGGTCCAAATGGATGCAGCCTCACCATGACACTAGAGGACGTGGTCCATTAAAAAAACAAGTTCATGCTTTGGTTTTATGGGAGCACTAGTCCTTTAGAGCTAAAAAGGTCTTAAAGCCTCACAACCATCATCCGTTGGGACCAATGCCATCATGGAACCTATCCAAGGGATCTTGTCCATGGAACTTGTCCAATGACATGTACATGCAAGTTATCGATGGACGTGGTCTCAAGGACTCGTTTGAGGATGCATCCATAATAGTTCCCATGGAACATGTCCTTGGACGTGTCCAAGAGCCTTTTCTTGGGCCTTGTCTGAGGTCAAGTACATGAAATTGATCATTGGACAAGTCCATGAGACCTCCCCTAGATGTATCTGTGACCTTCTTCATGGACATGGCCTTGGTTCCTTAGAACCAAACCCATAGGGATGTACGATGATATGATTGGGCTTGGCCCAATCAACATTTATAGATGGAGGTAGTTGTGTGCACGCATGAGGTCTGTCCAAGGGAAGGTCCTTCAGACCCGTCTAGGGCACGTCCTTGAATCTCCCCCAAGGAAGGATCCTTGACGCAATGCCTCGGATGGATTCCATGGACGCATTCGGGGGGAGATCCTTTAAGGTTGTTCATGGACAAGGCCAAGGACATGTCCTTAGGAGCATTCTTTAGCCACCAATCCTTAGATGAGTTAGCAAAATGGCCTCACGTGTGAGCACATACCTCCCCCTATATATGCTAATTGGGCTAGCCCCAACCATATTGTCTTGCATTTTTATGGATTTGGTCCCAAGGGACTAGGACTACGTCCATGAACAAAGGCTGTAGATGTATTCAAGGAAGAGTTCCAAGGACTCATCCATGGACATGCTTGAGGAGGAGTTCCAGCTTAGGTTTAGGACTCATCTAGTGGACTTGTTTGTAGATGCATTTGGGGAAGAGTTCCAAGTATGCATCCAGAACTCATCCATGGACATGGTTGGAGGAGTTTCAGCATATGTCTAGGACTTGTTTGTGGATGTGTCCGGGGAAGAGTTCCAAGTATGCATCCAGAACTCGTCCATGGACATGGTTGGAGGAGTTTCAGCATATGTCTAGGACTTGTTTGTGGATGTGTCTGGGGAAGAGTTCCAAGTATGCATCCATAACTCGTCCATGGACATGGTCTCAAGGACTTGTTTGAGGAAGAGTTCCAAGGACTTGTCCAAGAACTTGTCCTCCAATGAACCCAAGGACAGGTCTCTTAGGCAGGTTTGAGAACAAGGCCTAGGATGAGTCCCATAGACACGTCCAGGGAAGAATGCATTGGACATGTTTGGATACTAGGACACGGAAGCATTTTCAAGGAATCTGTCCTTGACACATCTCTGGACCCAATTTGCATGTGCACATACCTTCCCCTATATATGTTGATTGGGCCAGGCCCAATCATACTGTTCTACACACCTATGGGTTTGGTCTTGAGGGACTAGGGCCATGTCCACAAACGAAGGGTGCATTTAGGGAAGGTCTTGTGGATTTGTCCTAAGACGCAATATTGTGTGAAGGCGATTGCATTCACATTGACATTTGTTGAAATTGTTGCCACATTGAAATTAAGAAAGGACATCGACACAATAATTGATTTATTTCTCTGGTCATTGTGAGCAGAAAGTGCAGCTATTATACTATATTATCCCCCATGCTCCAAAGATATTCTTTGGTTACTAGCCTTACCATAATTTCTTTAATTTGAAATAATCTCCATTGTAAGGTATAAACCTTATCCTTAAAATAATGACAGAACCGAACCTGCTCCACCTCTCAAAATTTGATAGGCCATTGATTGAATTGATAAGGTGAATTACAAAATTACGAAGTTTGAACATGTGAGTACATTGATGGTCTCGATAATGATGTATGAAGTTGTCTTTAATTGACGATATTAGGTGGAAAGGTTAAAATACGGAGGGAAGGTAAATATTAGAAACTTTGTCAGTATCCTTGCCAAATTAGAGAACTTTTAGTGTTTAACTGTGAATCCAGTCAGGAATGAGATGTTCTAATGCTATGATTCCTAGAATTAAAGGTAATCCAGGAAAGGTGGCTTCTATAATGTGAGAAATAGAAGAAGATACAAGAATCCAGGCATCAATCCAGATGTTAAGAAATCAACAAAAGAGATTAATGGAGGCTTATATTTAAATGCCTGAATAAGGAAGAAAAAATATCGTCAGAGGATTGTATTATCCCAATAATTAAATGTTGAAAATGAACTGGTTCTGTGGTCTGTTATAATATGTTGTTTAGTTCTAGGTTGCAGATATTGGTCACATATGTTCAGAATCTAGGATTTGTATACATTTCATGAAAACCATTAACTAACTATTATTTGTTTTGAATAAGATATTTGGAACTTGCTGGGAAGTTAGGGATGAATAAACTTGCCTCCGAATAATTTACGATTACAGGAGGTTGATGGTTTTATGGTGAGAGTATCCCTGCAAAATAATACCAGGATGCTTGCTGTGATTTGTCTTAGAGAAGATTATTGGGAGTTTTTCAAGTAGCACGTCATCTATCGGTTGTTAATTAACACCTTTCTTCTAAATAATCCCTTGTATATGAACAAAATTTTCTTTATCAAGTTTGTATTATGGAGTTTATAAAGATCAAGTCTAAGAAAGCACTGTAAATTGGTGTAGTTCTAGAAATTGAGAAAATTTTTTTATCACATACATTGATAAGGAAGGATCAAATGAACTCAATTCTAGGGATACTCCATGTATGCATGGCAATCCCACAAGCAAAGCAACTATGGTTAATAAAGGGTAACCACATCAAGTATTCCTATGAAAAGTTGGAAGTGCCTATGACTTAAACAAGTAATAACTAACAAAGAGCTTGTGGGTGAGTTCACAATACATGAGTTTGTCACTACAACATTGCTTACCTAGTTGTCCCATCAGAAATTTCCGTATTCAAAGTCTTATGGTATCTAAGATATGAATACATGTGTATTGTGCTGTTCATTACAGTAGGTCAACATTGGAATGGCTTTCTTTCAATGTGTATTTTCTTTGATATTTGTATAGTTGCTGAGTGTTATTAAGTATGTTTCTTCTGTATGGTGGTTCGATGGTTTCTTAAAAGGCTACCCATATTTGTTTCTCAGGCTGTTTTCACTGATTCACAACATTGATATGAAAAGTTGATTTTAAGCATAATGCGTGTAGTATTGTTTCATACAGTGGATGGACAACAAAGACTATGGCGCCTTTGAAAATGAAATCATTAAAGGTTTGGTTGGTGCAAGACGAGCTATTTTGGAAGCCAGATCCTTGTTAAAGCAAATTGGAGATGCAGCAGGAGTTCCGGTACAAAGCAAAATTACTATATGTTACTTTTTGCCTAATCCCTTTTAATCTAAATTTATATTCGAGCATTGTTCTTCAGTAATTTAAATTGAACTTAAAAGAAGAAAAGTTGAGTTCTGCGTGGTGAAAGTCATAAAATAGGAGTCTAAATATTATGCTTCCATCTTTGCAGATAGAACCTGAATCTCAGACGCAACTGTTGGATGAAACTATGAACATGCAAGGTGTTCTCCTTGCAGGTGTGCCTGGTGCAGGTGGTTTTGATGCTGTATTTGCAATTACACTTGATACTGCTTCCAGGGACCGCCTTGTAGGCATATGGAGTTCCAAGGGTGTGCTTCCACTTCTTGTGAGAGAAGATTCCAGGGGTATCAAGTTAGAAGGGGGAGATCCTAGATATGAAATTACATCTGAATTGGGATCTATGAAGCTTGAATAAGCTTTTGTTTTTTATATGAATGAATTAGCCTTATGTTTATTAAGAGCAGGGTTTCAAAACCAGGATATAGATTGATTCATACATAGAGCTTGATCATTAGAGCTTCACCGTTTATCATCATCAGGTGCATTCATTTCATCTATATTGAAGAACTGTTTTGATTTCATTTTAAATTGATATGCAATTTTCAGAGATATGCTCTTTTCCATGTCTAATCATATCTTATAGTTTTTAATCTGGATGCTTAGCGTCATAATCATCACAATAACAGGAGGATATGTAAGATAGGACTCTTTTGAAGGTTTTGGAGGATGAAGAAAATAATAATGCAGAAATTTTTGATAGGGGCATGCTACAAAGGCGCCTTTATATTTTGGCTTAATGGGCAAAGCTTATAAACTAGCCAAAGAAACTTGGCGAAGTGATTAGCTGGGGAGGGCCTAAGACCTTGACTTCATAAACCGAAAGTGTCAAGTTTGATTCACAAAATGCTCAAAAATTAAAAATGCAGCCGATCCACAATAGAAGTTTATAAATTGGATATATGCACAATCATAAAAAATGTAGCTGACCCAATATTAGACGCTATTTGATTGCAAAGTTGAGCATACGCTAAAAGCTATTTGGTTGCAAAGTTCAGCAATTAAGCATAGGTTAGATGATTTCTAAATGGTGGAAAAATCATGTACTGCTCAAAGACAATGTTCAAAAACCTTGTAGTAAAAGACTAAGCTATTTGGTTGCAACGTTAAGTATAGGCTAAATGGTAATGGTCAAAAAGTAAGATGATTTTTAAATGATGGAAAAATCATATAGTGCTCAAAGAGAATGCTCAAAAACTTTGTAATAGAAAACCAGAAGCTATTTGATTGCTTGGTTGCAAAGTTAAGCATAAGACTAGATAGTGTCAACTAGCACTATAGAAAAATCATCCATGACCAAAGCTGAACATTTTTGAAAGGTTAAAAATTAAGTTTAACAATGTCTAGAACATTGGGAAGTGAAAATGGTATTAGCTAGAATGATTTTTAAAATGTGAAACAATTGTTCATGTTTTTCAAAACATTTTTGAAAGACTAGGATACGTTTGTAAAAAGGTAGCTAAGCTAGTTGATTTTTAAAATATGGAAAAATTATGCAATGCTCAAGGAAAATTTCCAAACATTAAAAATGTAGTTGACCTTTGTAGGAATATTTTCTTGCAAGGTTAAACATAGGGCTAGATAGTGTTAGCTAGTTGGACGATTTTTAAAATGTGGAAAAATCATTCAATGCTCAAAGGTAAACATTTTTGAAAGGCTAAAATAAGTTTGACAATATCCAAAAATAAGTTTGACAATATCTAGAACAAGGAGTTTAACACCCACATCTCATTTAAGAACTCATTAAGTTGTCTAATGGTTATGGTGTGCTATGACTACCAAAAACCATGCCTTGTGATCAACCTAACTTATGATAAACAAGACAACACTAGAAAATGAGGACATTGACTTTATATTGCTTATGTTTAGATTTGGTGTTGAGAGCAAGTTTGTAGATTTGACCAAGAATTGCAAAATATCTTGTGCAACAAGCATTGGTTGACAAAGTCAAAAGAGATGGTGATGAGATGCGATATCGTGGTTCGTCGCCAAATCTATAAATAAGAGGTGGCACTCCCTTCATTTCTCATCCTAGGTTAGAAGTAACGAAGCTCTGGCAGTTTGATCACTCTAGAGATAGAATATTTTCTATGTGCCCGCAGTAGGAGTCCCCAAGTGAACAGATCTTTATTCGAGCAGCTTTGTACCTGAACACAAGTTGTGTACGGCAATAAAGACGAGCTTTGTGGATAAACCTTGCAGTGCATGGAATAGGATTTTATTTAATGTTATTTATTGTTTTCCTAGTAACGCGGCATGAGTATGACTTGGTTACGAGCATTGACGAATGTGTACGGCTAACGAAGGAATTGGCTACTCATCGCGATTAGATTCTCTCACCCTTATCTCCTAGAACGTGGGATGAGTACGACTTGATTACGAGCATTTACGAATGTGTACGGCTAGTCAAGGAATCGGCTGCTCATCACACATAGGCTAGTTAGGTGCCTCAGTATGACCACTTCGAGCACATGCGTTACGTGTGGTGATCCCAGTAACAATTAGCGTTTGGTAGCCACAGTTGCATAGTTCAGGGTGTGTACAGTAAGTGGGAACGGATGCTGACGCTAGTTAATTTAGACTTAGGTTCTTAGTTAGAGTTAGTTTCTCAACCCTTCACCTCATAGCGTAGGAGATAAAACCAGAAAAGACCAAAAAAATCATATACCTCGGACTTACTTAACCATACACCGTGACAACAACAAGTGTTCCATGGGGCGTTTAGGCATTTAGTCTGCGGAGTTTGACCGGATCGCGCGTGCTACGCTCGTTTCGTATGGTTGAGTGTAGGGGTACCTCGCCACTCATCAATGGGTTTAGATAACTTTACACAATTAATAATAGAATATTTTTTCAGATAAGAAAACTTTTTTTTTTAATACAAGTAACTTGACACTAGTAGACAAAAGTTTAGGGTCTCCAACATTTTTCTTGGAAGGGTAAATATCAACTCTACCCTTTACCCATGTAGGGAAAATTTTAATAATCTACTCTTAATGCAAAGTAATAAGTGTAATAGTGCCTAAAGACAACAACGAGATTTAAAGGTATGAAGTAAGTAATGAATTCACCCTAGTGTGTAGGGTAAGTGGTCAAGATACTTATTTTTGGGTTGGAAGATTGTACGTTCACTTTTTGCTTGTTCTTTCAGGTGTGATGGTAGTGGAGTAGCCTTGTGGTGGGATTTTTTTCTTTCGTAGGTCACATCTACCTTGTTGTATGGGTAAGGGGTTGTGCTACGAGCCCCAAGTTGTCTTGCATTTAAAAAAAGTAAGAAATTAATCAAAAGTTTGAGTTTTTTTTCCCTTTTGAGATTAGGGAAACTTAGGTTTGTAGCATAACTCTTGCCCACACAACATTACTAATAATTTATTTAAGATAAGGGAACTCTCTCCATGTTTATTTTTTATTTGTTGAGACAATGAACCTTGGAGTTGGTATAGCCCTACCCAATGAGCAAAGGTTTGGTAAATATGATCCACTATGGATTGTTTCTAAGATAAGAAAATGGAAGGGTGGCAAGCCCCTACACACAAGAAAACATCATGTAGATAGTTGTGACTAGCTATGGAAATTTTTTATGAAACAAAGAAACTTGGGATTGGTATATGTAGTCAACACGGTAAATATGACTTGACCACTAGCACGGTCCCTACCCACATAGTAGGGTAGATATGACCTACTAACAAAAACATTCCCACCAAAAGTCCATTACTACTACACCTAGAAGCACAGGTAAGAATCAAACCCACAATCTACCAACTAAGAGATGAGTATCTTGACCACTTGCCTTACACCCCTAGGTGCCTACTTATACAATATTAGTAATAGATTTTTCTTTTCTTTTCTTTCTTTTTGAAAATAAGGAATCTTAGAGTTGAGAAATTTTTACCCAACCAACTACTAAGGCAAATGTGATCCACTTTGGTTTTTTTTTTAATCATGAAACACTAGACTCTTATTCATTGACCTAGGTAAATGTGACCTAGTATACCCACAACCTCCCTTTTGAAGAATCATGACCATTAATGTAAATAAAGTTTGAAATTAATACTCACCATAGTTCCATTTCACTTAGAACTCTTCCCACTATTCTTTGTACTTAAATCTAGTTTCTTTGTGCANAAACTCTTCCCACTATTCTTTGTACTTAAATCTAGTTTCTTTGTGCACACCCCAAGATTTATAGAAGTTTTTAACTTGGTGCTACCTAATAGAATCGAACCATTAACCTAAGGTTAACAAGCCAAGACTTGTACCACTAGGGTAACACCTTTCATTGTTCTCTATTTAAAACTAGTTTAGGCATATATTTATTTGGCTAGAGAATCTTTTCCAAAAACTCTAAGAATTGAACTCTTACCAATATGATAAAAAAAAGTCAGAATCACTATTAATTTTTGTCATAGTAATTCAGCAGGAAATTTTGTCTTAAATTTTGTGTGATGATTATAATTATTTATTTTTCATGAAAAAAGTCTAGCCAAATTGTAATTTTTGCGACAAAGTTAATATCTTGGTCAGTAACAAATTGTAGCCAATGGTATTTCTCTTGAAAAAGTTCTTCTCTTCACTTAACGACATGAAAGATAGTTATCTATTTTACAGAACAAAGTCGAGCCAACTGGTACTCGCCCAGAGACCAATTTGCCTTTGCATTTCATGTAGATCTCTTCCCACTCTTTCAAAGGCACTAGTATATAAAAATCTGTCACAGATCAAGTCATAAATCACAATGAAAATCTGCACAGACCAAGTCACAAATCACAAAATCTTTGTAGCTAGCATCTCTATTCTGCAAACGACGCACAAATAATTCAGGTAAGATGTTCAAGTCATTTTCTTTAAAAATGAGAGAATGCTTTTTAGTAGCATTTCTTTGTTGCCATTTTGAGCTTTTGATTGTGTATATGTTTTGACAACACCGTTTCTTAAGAAAATTCTGCAGACCAAAGCTCGGATCCAATTGCGTAGTCCAATTCTCTCTTGCTTATTGCAAAGATGAACTGTGAGGAGGATTTTTCAGTCTCTGAGCTCTGGATACTTGACGAGGAATTGGAAAACATAGTGAAAGAGCTGGAATGTGGACGCGCTAACGTACATGACGCTTATATATCCAAAAAGCTGGGATTTAGCAAGCTTTGGGAAGAAATAAGTAATGATAGTACAGCTTTGGCTGAAGAAATGAATAATGATGCAACTGCAGCTAATGATCCCTTTTGCAAGGCTTTTGTTATGGATTTCGTGAAATCTTTGAAAGCCGAAGAAGCAACGGAGAAATACGAGGATTTTAGAATTTCTCATTTCCGGTTAGCGGACCAGGAAATCGAAAACGCTGAGGAGTCGACGAAAAATAATGAAAATATTGAATGCCAAGGTAGATGTGTTCATAAATTGAGTAATTGAGTAATCATGCAGGTTTAATTGAAGCTGCTGCGGATCCTTACAGCAGCGAGGCTTTACAAGATGCTAATCCTTCAGTGATGCTGAAAAGCCATGAAGTTTTGACCGAACAGGAATTTCCTATGAACATGAGAACGAAGCAAGTTAGAAGGAAGCCGCGTTCCAGGAACTTGAAAAGATGAATGACAGAGAATTTTAGAATGTTTCGGAATTGCTTTGGTTAAGTAATTCTTTTTGTTAACACTTAACATATGATAACAGGTTTTCAAGTGTAATTTACACTGAAAACAGATTGCAACTGTTAAAATTTAATACTTCATATTCCATATTGAAAGATGGATTCATTTTATGTTAAAACTGGTACAGTAATGCAGTATGAACCTATGTCAGTATAAACATTTAAATTTCTGTCACAGCACCAGGAGAATCATTCGAATTAAAATTAATTAGATTAAGAAAAATGGAAACTTATGTTTTCCAGTGGTGGAGATTGCACGTGAGTTTGGAACTTTAGATTGCGTTACTTGCTTAGTTTCGTGAATCTAGATTTGGATTGCATCAAGCCTTGAAATTTTAAAATGATTGCATTTTAGAAATAATGTTTCAGCAGGAAAAATCCAAGATTTTGTTGTGTCTCTGGTAGAAAATGCATTATAGGAACGTTGTATCCGCATATTTTTGGTTGCTTTTTCAGCTGTTTCAGAATTTGATTTATGAAACTGAAAATTTTTACTTTTTACTAATTTTTTTACCTCCAGGCTTATGTCTATAATGAGAATTTTTTGCTACTTGTTATATTTTATTTTTGGAATTAATACCATTAAAGTTTCTCGCGCACCTATCTTGCCTAACTAAAGTCAAGAAATATTAAGGGAACATGAGTAAATTACATCAATTTATGATTATGTGTTAAGTGTAGTGGTAAGACATTTGGTATAGAAATCTAACTTTATATGTGAAATTTAAATGAACTTAGTTATGGATTTTAAAAAAAAATTATGTAAATGAAAATTTGAAACTACTTTATCCAATAGACCCAAACACATCTTAGACTTGATAAAAAAAATTTGGTTTCAACTTATATTTCATAAAATAAGCAAAGTGAAGAAAAGGAAAAAAATGCACCCAAACATTAAAGAAAATGTCAATTGACAAACCATAGGAGCAATGAAGCATCATTCATGAATCCAAGATCACACAATATTGAGTAGTGTAAGTGGAAAGAGTTCAAGGACAAAGTGGAACTTCAAAATTATATACTAAAATAAATTTCAACTTAAAGAATGAAATTACATACTCTTGCCAATTTTATATTGACATAATTTTAATAGTAATAATTTTTAGGTTCCACAAGATTTCCTTCTTCCCCACACAAAAATATATTATAGTAATATAGAAGTAAAGGGCATTGGTTCCCTTTGACCAACATTATTTGATGTTTTTATTGATAAATAAGAAGAGTAAATTAAATAAGCAACCTAAACATTGTGCTAATAAAATGGATAAATCATGGATATAACTTTTAATCTTTGAAGATGATGTAACACAATTTACAAATTTTAAAAAAGTTAAAAGTAATGATTGTACCATTAAGAAAATTTTTGTGAACATGAAAAAATGAATATGAATGTTGACAAAATAATAGAAATTATAACATTATCTAAATAATAGACAATTTCAAATAGTGGATACATATAAATGCTCTCAAAATTATAAGTGGAAGTGTTAGTATAGAACATTGAAATGCAAATGGCTAAAAAGATTTTCTACATAATGAAAAACAAAGGCATCCATTATAATATTTGAACTTGTAAAATTTTGAAAGATCTACTTCAAACAAATATGCAATCCGTGGTACTTTATGAATGTGTAGTTTAAGGTCTAGGCTTTATTTAGGAATCTTAGAAAATAATTCATATTACATGAGTTCAAACTCAAAAAATCATATTCCATATTCAATACTTTTATGAAATTGAAACTAAAACTATTTTTAATTATATAGAGACCTTATGGATCTATTGGATTACTTTAGTTTCAACAATTTTTTTCACAATAGTTATATATATCTTAGTATGCTTCTTATGGGTGTTAACTTAAAGATGCAACCCACACACCTTAACCAAAAAGTGATGCATCTTGAAATACAATGTAATCATTGAAACAAATCAAAGAAGAAACTTTTAGTTTAGCAAATGGTAAAGCTTTAGGATTGGATGGTTTTCCAATTGAATTTTTTAAGAAGTATTGGGACATTGTTGAAATTGATTTCTTTCATATTTTTCAAGAAGCTATTAAAAAAATTTCTCTTGGTAAAAATATTAACAAATCTGTGATTCCTCTTCTTCTTAAAAATGAAGATCTTTAACATATTGATAATTGGAGGCCTATTATTTGTCTTAACAACACTCAAAAAATTTTAGATAAATGCATGACTTGGTTTTAGAAGGTTATAGAAGATATCATCATACTTGAGGGGCCATGTTTTATTAAAGGTAGACATATCTTTAAAAATGTTATTTCAGCTTGTAAGGGAATGTAGTGGGCTTTTGATACTAACCTAGACATTGTTTTTATCAAGTTAGATTATGCTAAAGCTTATGATAAGATTGAATGAAATTTCATTTTTCATGTCTCTTTAAACTAGGATTTGGTGATTACCTTAGATACTAAAGTTTTGTCTCTATTTGATGTGTGTTTCAAACTTTTGTGTAGATTTTAACTAGGAAAATCATTGAACCAAGTTTAAATGCCATTCTTCCTAGTAGAGAAATTACAACACAAACTCATGTCTTCTTGATCCCTCATGAAGGCCATCTTGGTCTCCTTAGCAACTACAAGAGGCATTCCTATTCTAGAGCATACAAGGTTGTTGGCTCTCCTATCACCAACATGGTACACCATGAATGTACCCCAAAATGCACCCTTGGCTTCCTCTTCATAGTCATCCTTCGAAGATTAGAATCACATCAACAGTAGTGACATCATTCACTGATGTAGTTGCCCTCCATTCTTGGCCAATTATTATGCATTCACTTCATTGTGCAAATTGTTTTTAGTTTTTTCATGGTATATGTCTGATGAGTTGCATTTTGTTGGTTGTGTTGATGAGACCTCATTGATGCGACCTTGTCGTTTGGACATTGTTAACGAGGCCTAGTTGACACATCATATCATGTGTTGGTGTGGCCCCATTGATGTAGTGCCTGTAGTCGGCTATAAATACACACTTGCAACTGCATTTATGACAAGTAGAGATTGTAGTTGTAGGGGAGCTCTTGCAATTTTTCCATTTGAAAGTTAGAATTTTTTCCTTAGTGCCTGTAGTAAGAGTCATTGAATAATCTTTATTCAAGCATTGTTGTACCTGAGCACGACAGTGTGTGTGGCAATAAAGATAAGCTTTCTAATAAGCCTTGTAGCACTTTGGATAGATTAGCTATTTTATTCATGCATTTAATGTTTTTAGTTATTTATTAAATGTTTTCAATTACTTATTAATTATTTTCCAGTTATTACGTTAATGAGGAAATTAAGCTAGATAGAGTACACACATAAGTACGATTGCTTTGAGCATAACACATATTCACTTGGTAATCCCAGCATGGTTATTGCTTGGTACGCCTAGTAGCATAGCACTTGGTTGCCAAGTAGTGGATACTTGGGTTCAGGACGTGTATGGAAAGTGGGATCAGATACTTATGTTAGGATTAGTTAAATGCTAGTTAATTAGTTAATTTAGATTAGTTAATCAAATTCCTTTTATCTACATTTGAGCACAAACTTATAAAACACAAAATGATAAAAATCAGATGCCTCAGTTACACTTAATCATACCAATGAATGCTATAAGTGTAATTGGGAAGACAACGATTGACCTTAAGGCAAGATTCACTTCCTAAAGGACTAGTGCATTGAAAACGATAAAGTCCATGGAATTTGATTGGATCACGCGTGAACGCTTTGTGATTCATATAGTTGGGCGTAGCGGTACCTTGCTGCTCATCATTAGCGTCGTTGCTAGGGACTGTGTTTGTGGAACATGTGCTATTTAGGTTTAAGTGAATACCATTCATATCATTGTACAAACCTCAAGATTAATATCATTCCCACTATACATAGAATTATAAAAGCACATTAATAATTTTATCTTGTTTTGCAAAATGTCCTCTTCTTCTCACAAGCATGAAGATACCAAACCACCAGCCCCACAAGAATGCAAGGTGGTATACACTCATCCAGATGAGTTTGTGCCAAACTTCACCTTCATCCTACATCAAGATGAACAGCTGCGATGGTGTGATATGGAGGATAGCATTGTCTTTCCCCTTAATAGATTTGTGCCTCAAATACTATTTAAGACCCTTAAGAAGTTGGGCATAGTAGATCTTCATGAAGGATATGTTTTGGATGGATATGACACCCGAAACTACTGTTTCAATGAAACACAATGCAAATGAGATCAATGTCAGGAGAAACTCCATGAAGCTATAAAGGGGAAACACTACACCAGTCCCTTGTTCCCACTAAATCAAGATGAAAAAGAGGAACCTCCTATTAAAGGTTCACAACATGAAGATTCTCCACCCCTTGTTACAGATGGCGAGGATGTGAGCTTGAACCTGCGATCCACTGTGCATAAAATAGGTTTAGGAAGAAGTGACAGCCAAGTTAGGGACTCGGGCAAGCACCACAATAGCAAGGGATCTAAGGATGATGATCGCAATAAGTGTAAGAGTGGTGGTGGACATTGTAGTGGTGATGGCAGTCCACCTTCATCTTAATCCCCTTCATTTGATTTTGAACATTCCTCTTCATTTGACGGTTTTCATGGAAGCCACCATCGAAACAACTATGATGAATGTGATTAGAAAGATAACAATGACTATGAAGGCCACCAAAATAGAAGGGGTGGCCGAGACCATCATTAGCGTCATCGATGTAGTGATGATGATGAACCTCTATTAGTGACTCAAAGTATGCTCAACATTGTGGAGGCAGTGAAAATCCCAACCATGCATATGAAGGATAGTCAGATCAAGTGCTTAGACATGAACAATATCCCAAGATTTGAAAGGGGATACAAATCTTATCCACAAACACATCTACAAGCTTTTCAAGATGCCTATGCCTTATAGAACATAGAGAATGAGTGAGAAACTAAAGCTTTTCCCAAAGACACTCATTAAGGAAGCTAAAAGTTGGTACCGATCCTTAGAGCTGGAATCTATCCATAGATGGAGTACTATGTTAGAACTATTCAATGACAAATATCAGACATACTCCATAGTGTCTAATCTAAGAAGGAAAATCCATGGTTGGAAACAGGGAGCACATAAACCCTTGAATGTTTCCATGGGCCAATACTATTCACTCCTACACCGATGCCCTGGCCATGGTTACTCTCAGAGGGAACAACTTTGCCACAACATAGATGGGCTTAGAGCAGAAACTAGAAAAATGCTTAGGGTGTATGCCCAAGGAAGGTTGTCTGAAATGAAAGCTCATCAGATCCAAAGGTTAAACAAGCAGGTAGCAAAAGAAGAAGGTGAGCTACAAAAAAGGGAAAGTGCTGAAGAGTATAATAGGGACCCTTTCATAAGAAAATTAGAGGTATTATTTTGTAATGAGGAGGAATTGCCACTTGATCAAGTGGTGAACAAAAAGACTTTGCCCATCCAAAAATCTATTTTTGATATTTCAGCAAAGGTTGATAAGTTATGGGACTCTTTCGATGAAAAATTCCAAACTTCTTTGAAGATTGTTGAAGAATCCAAAGAGCAAAGTAGTGATCGTAATTGTAAGAGGCAAGAAGAAGCTAAACATGCCTACCAAAGAGGTAAGGGCAAAGCTATTGTAGTAGAGGAAGTTGTGGAGTCTGACTCTAATGATGAAACTAAATGTGACATTTGCCAATACAAACATTCAAAGGGATGTTGCCCTGTAGTGTCACACTTACAAGAGTTTGGAGTGTATGCGTTGAATCCTCGCCTAGCACATAGGCAAGCTCCAAGATGATTGCCTTACCCTCAAGGAAATCCAAGACAGTTCCACCAACAACAACAAGCTTACTACCCAAGTGAAACTCCTCCACAAACTTATGAACAATACCAATAGGGGCACCAACCATAATCATGGGGAATGCCACCACTAGAGTAGTAGTACCCTTATAGGCAACTAGATCCATATGGGTACTATGTTCAACAGCCTGTCTCCCTTAGAAGTTCTGCAAGTCATGCATCATTCCAACATCACTATTATCCTTTAGAGTACCATCGAACACATTCACCATCTACTCAAGGGGAAAACCCATATCTATATCCATATCATCCTCCACATCCCTTTGCACATACACCTCCACCTTCAACCTAGTTACCTCCTACTCCGTCTATACAGGGTGAGATTCCTCCATAGTTGCAACAATGTAATGCTATGTGGGATGTACACTCACAATTGGTTTTTCAACTAAGTGGTCTGGAAAATCTCTTAAGAAAAAGACCTTTTTTTTTGACCAAGCAGTCCTCTTCAACCCTCACAACATACTCTGGCTGATTGCCCTGCATCTCCAACACCCTTATACTTTGCATCAAACACCTTCGAGTGCCCTTCAAACCAAGTGCCACCTAGGATCCGCACTGTAATGCTAACTCATGCTATTTTTGATTAGATCAAGGTTGGAAATCTTCCTATGAAAAAATCTGAACTAGGAAGTCCACTCATTTATCTATAGATTATTGGATAAGAGCCATGCAAATCTCTTCTTAACTCTGGTTCTAGAGTTAATCTCATCTCCCATGACATGTACAAGACCTAAAACCTACCACCTCTCAAGAAGAGCAACATTCATCTAGAATTAGCATATCAGTTGATTACTATCCCTCTAGGATTAGTAGAAGACATTATGACCATAGTTTGTGGATGGTTCTATCTTGCTAATTTTCTAGTGATCAAGATGGACAACTGCAAAAGTGACTTCCCCATCATCATGGGAAGGGCTTGGTTAAGCATGATTGATGCAAGAATGGGTATAAGGGATCTATCTTTAGAAACATCTAAGGAAAATGAGCTAGGCAAGATAGAGAAGAAGTGTATTCCATGCATAGAATACAGTGAAAATTGGTGCAATTACGTGCAAAAGATTTGATCAATCCGAAGTACACACATTAAGGCATGCAATTAGTGTGTGCAAGAGATCAATATTCAAAGGTGTCTGTATGTAGCAGCCACAAAGTAGGAGGGCACCCAGTGGTTGATAGATGATTCACATAGTAGCACAATATGCATGGAGCCGACTGAGAGCATAACATGTGCATATGTTGAAGGCATGGATAAAATTGAACAAGTTCATTTCCAACTCTTTGATGAAGATGATAATACCTATTGGGGAGAGTTGGAAATTCCTAATTACTTCAAGAAGGAGCCCTTAGAACTAAAAATTTTACTAGTAGGAATGGAGTATGCATTTTTAAAGAATGGTAAATTGGTCATCATTAATGCCAAAATTTTTCTTGAAAAAAAAGAGAAGTTATTGAAAGTGGTGAACATATGGTTAACAACCTTTACTTGGTCATATCCAGAGCTACCAGGAATCGATCCAAGGATATGCCAGCATCGCATCTACACAAACTCATCCATGAAGCTTAGAAGACAATCGCAGAGGCGGTTGAATCCCAAATTGAAGCAAATCATCAAAGAGAAGATTGAGTAACTCCTCAAGGCAAGGTTCATCTATTCAATTGTGAATAGTAAGTGGGTTAGTCCACTCGTAATTGTACCAAGAAAGGGTGGCAAATGGTGGGTTTGCATCAACTTTAGGTTCTTGAATATGGCAACATTTAAAGATCACTTTCCTTTGCCATTTGTAGATCAAGTGTTAGACATCATATCTGGGCATTGTTACTATAGTTTCTTGGACAATTGTAGTGGCTATAACCAGATCCAAATTGCATCCAAAGATCAGGCCAAGACAACATTCATGAGTCCTTGGGGGACTTTTGCATATTGTAAGATTCCATTTGGTTTGTGTAATGCCCCTGCAATACTCCAACACTTGGTCCTTAGTATCTTCCAACAATAGGTTAGTACTGGTGTTGAAGTCTTCATGGATGACTTTTCCACCTATGGAGCTACATTTGAGCAAGCCTTGGATCAACTTGAGCAAGTATTGAAGAGATGTTTAGAGAAAAACCTATGGATCAATTGGCAAAAGAGCCATCTTATGGTCCAAGAAGGCATTGTGCTAGGGCATCAAATTTTGCAAAAAGGGATTGAGGTAGACCCAGAAAAAATAAGGGTCATCCAAGGAATAACATGCCAACTAGAGATCGTTAAAGATGTTTGGTTATTCCTTGGATACACTAGCTACTGCCAGCAATTCAAAGCCATTGGTAGAGCTTACAAAGAAAGATGCACCTTTCATCTAGACCAAGGAGTGTGAACATGCATTCCAACAATTAAAGAAGAAACTTTTAGAAAAACCAATTGTACGAGCACTAGACTAGTCCAAACCCTTCCATATCATGATGGATGCATCTAACTATGTGTTGGAAGTAGTGCTCACACAGATGGATGATAAGAAATGTCCATACTATATCCATTGTGCGAGCCAAAGCATTGTGGGAGCATAGTTAAATTACACAACCACAAAGAAAGAATTAATGGCAGTGGTGTATGCTCTGGAAAAGTTCAGGCACGATGTGCTTGGTTACAAAGTATTTGTGCATACAAACCAAAGTGCAATCCACTTCCTCATGAATAAGCTTATGGTGAATCCTCATGTTATACAGTGGCTTGTGATCTTGTAGGAACTTGATCTCACTATGGTAGATTGAAAAGGGACCAAGAATGTGGTCGTTGACCATGTTTATCGCTTAAGATGGGATAATAAAGAGGAGGAGAGCCTACTCTTTGATCAGTCTCTAGACAAACTCCTCTTTACAGGAGAAATAAGTGAACAAACGCATGCAAAAGAAATATGGTATAATGACATCCTTACCTATCTTCTCACTCAAGAGATGCTATAAGACTTGGATTTTAGGAAGAAGAAACATTTTCTTCATCAGGCCAAATACTTCATGGAAATCAATGGATACATTTACAAGGTATGTGCTGATGGCCTAATCCGTTGGTGTGTCATTGACGAAGGTCAATTGCACATTCTCCAAGATGCTCATGAAGGACCTTACGGAGGCCACTATGCAGGGAGATGCACAACCATAAAAATCTTGATGGTAGGATACTATTGGCCTACAATCTTTAGGGATGCCCACTAGGTCATCGAGTCTTGTGAACATTGTCAAAGACAGCTCACATGGAAGGTCCTCAATAGTAGATTCAACCACTAAAACCTTTCAACATATGGGGTGTTGACTTCATGGGTTCCATCACACCCATGTCCAACATGAAGGTGTATATTATAGTAGTAATTGACTACTACACAAAATGGATAGAAGTAGTAGTCGTTTTTGATTGTACATCATCCATTGTTGCCAAATTTATACAACAAAATATTGTGAATAGGTTTGGGGTGCCACATTCACTAATTTTTGACACAGGTGCTACCTTTAGAAAGTCAATGTAATGCTTAGGGATAGAACATAAATTAACAACACCTTACCACCCCCAAGCCAACATTCAAGCAGAGGTAACCAATAAGGAGATTACAAAAATACTAACATGAATCATTAGCAAATATAAGAAGGATTGGAGTACAAAGCTTAATGATGCTCTATGGGCTTATCGTTCAACTTAGAAACTTCCTATTGGCTATTCTCCCTATGAGTTAGTGTATGGAAAACTTCCAACTCTCTCAATTCAATCTGAGCTCTGTACACTCTCAACAGCTTGTGATCTAAACCTTAACCTAAGTCTAGCATATAAGGAAAGATTAATCAATCCAAATGTGCTAGATGAAAATCGATTAGTGGCCCTATCCTTGAATGAGGTGAATAAGGCATTCAGCAAGCAATGCTATGACCTTAAAATAAGGAAAGTAAAACTTCAATTGGGAGATAAAGTTCTTTACTGGAACCCCATACATGTACTACAAAAGATGAAATTCCAAACATTGTGGGAGGGATCTTATATAATTGATTAATCATTTCCCTCTAGGGCCATGTTGATCTACAAGCTTGAATGCCCAAATAAAAGTAGTTGGTTAACATCCAACAAGTAAAGCCTTTCTTAGAACCAAGATAGCCTAATGTAACTACCACCTCAATAAATGGACAACCACGTTCTATTTTTTGGATATCCTCCTTCCAACTTAATCATGTGGAAGATGGCCATCCATGCTAACCATCACATTGACTTCTTAGTTTTTCTACTTTTTGGTTTTCATGTTTTTGATTTTTACAAATTCTTGGGTTTTCAATTTTTCTAATTTTACACCATCTTTAGTACACTTGAACCTTCTTGACTATTTTACACTTTCTTATATATTTTACTTTGGTTTATTTTGTCCAAGTGTGATGTTTTCTTATTTTTTGCTAGTAAAATTGCTTTATTATCACAGGACACAATGCCATTGTTGTTGTTTATTAATGTTAGTTTATGCTTAATGTTGTGATTATTGATGTATGGTTTCTATTTTTGAATTTTGATGTTTGATGACTTTAATAGGGTTTATTTTTTTATGGAATAGGCAGTGAGTCCACATCATTTGCCCATCCAATGAACTCTATGGTTTTCCTTGTTTTGGAAATTTGAGGTCCCTTCCATTAAAGAAACTTTTAATTCATAAGTGACCTTGGTATTTTTGGAATTAAGAAGGATTCAAAGGTTTGTAAAGGGTGTGACTTCAAGGGGACTCATTACTCTTTGTACTTTTCTACTTGCTTAAGTGCTTGAGTGTGTTTTATGGACTTCTTATCATTCCACACCACCCACTAATAGGAAGTCAAATAATGTCATTGCATGGTGTGGTTCCCATAAAAAAATGATGGGAATTCAAAGCACATCCCTTCGACACGAATAAGTTCTTACATGGTGTGGTTCCCGTTTCAAAAATAAAAATAAAAATAAAAATAAAAATAATGGGAATTCAAAGCACACCCTTTGGATAAATAAAATGGGCTACAAGCACTAGTTATGGGACTTGAATAGCATGCACCTATGCCTAAAAGTCCCCTCTAACTAAGGTCCTCTCTCTCACTTCCTACTTCTCTTTTCCTCTCTTTGTGGAATAGTGGTTGTTTTATGGAAGCACTCTTGTGTCTCAAGTAAGTGGATTGGTCTTAGAGTCATAATGTGAAGTCACTGAAAGTAGTTGGTTTTGGTCTGGACTGAGGATGGAACTTCTTAGGTCATTTTAAACATAAATTCCATAAAGGACTTATTATGACCTCAATTTGGAACTCCATTCCACCTTCTCTATCATCCATCCATGCTACCATAACTCACCTTATTGTTGGGTTCTATGTTATGCTCTATGTCTTAGTTTGACGTGTTGGGATTCTTGGGTAGATTCTTTCGGGTTGGTCCTTAACTTGTCATCATCATTAAATCGACTATGGAGCCCACAGACTTCTTAGTTGAGGTTATGCAAGGGCAAAAAAGGGCATGAGCCTACTATGGGGAGGACCCACTTGCATAGCTCTTGGCTTGGTTAGTTAAGGTTCCTTACCTTTGACATCACTACAATCCTATCTTTTACATTTTCCATTACATATGCCACTAAGTGCTCCTTAATCTTTCATTTCATTTATTCACTAAATTAATTTTTCTTCTTTTTCCAAATTTATGAGCTTTAACATCCTCTTCTCATTTTTTCATACTATTCTTGGTCTTTTAAGCTTTCATTTGACACCAATTTCACTAAAAAACTCTTCATATTTTGTAAGATTGACTAAAGTCAAAGTTTGACTATGGTGGTCAATGGTTGCATTGTTGAGGTCCCATCAACGCATCCCCACTAGTTGATAAGGCCTTATTGACTAAGCCTTATCGACATAGTGCAAAAACCCTATATATATCATTGAACACTTTGTAACTTTTTGCCATTTTCTCATAACACGCGGGGAGTTTTTGAAATTTTTTAGAGCCCAAANCCAACCATTTGATGAAATCACTTTGTTTTTTGATCCTGCACTTATCGAAGGTAAGATCTTTATTGTGGGGGCTGCAAACCTTAAGGTTTTTGATGAACAGTCGATGAAATTTTTTGAAATTTTTTTTAACTCCCTAAAGGGTTAATAACTTTAACATATAAACATCAATGTTTTTGATAGTTAACCCTTCCAAGAACCTTTGGGATGATTTATTAATGATAATACATAAATCAATGATAATTAGATTAATTAAATCAACCATAATCACAACTTGGCCAAGTGTAACTATCCTTAAAAGATAAGGTATTCCAATTGTTTTAAGGTTACACAATGATTGCTAATCCATGGTCTTATTGTGATTATAGATGGCACCAAAACAAAAATTTTTGCAGGAAGGAGAGCCCTCGCAACCATAGGAGAAGTGGCCCAGAGCTGGAAGGGGCCAACAAGAACAAGGCCAAGAACTACCAAAGGTGACCCATGCAATGAGACCTCTTCGTGAGGAGCCTAAAGTAGAATCTGTAGAAGAAGTGCCAACCAAACAATCACAATGGGGAGAAGTGCCTAGACCCATGCCAAGGCTTGAGATCACTTTGACTCAAGTTGACCTTGATATCATCAAGTTCCAAGAGATTCAATGATCCATTCTTCAAGAGATAACCTTTAGGCCATTTGGGAGAAAGCTCCAAAAGATGTGAAGACTCAACTACGAACCTTGCCCATGTGGTCAATCATCACATCTAGTGGGAAGTGGTACATGGAAGAAACATACCTCTTTTGGAACAACTGAAAGTCGGGATCCATAGTCAAGCTTAAGAACATTCAAGTATCCTACTTAGTAGAAGCTATTAGACTAGCACTTGGGTTGCCTAACACTGGAACATAGCTGGCAGAATTATCCATACAAGGTGACCTTGAAGCTAAGAAGGAGTGGACCTAGTGTTGCTACAGGTTGGACTATAAGGAGTATGGTGCGCGCACACTGGTAGAGAAAATTTACTTCAAGATTGCAGCCTATCACCTCAATCCAATGGTGAAGCCAAGCAAGGTAACTGTTTTCTCTGCCCAATCATGCATTGCCTAAATAGGAAGTTCCTTGTTAACCTTTCACAACTGCTATACTTGGAAGTTGAGAAGCATTTTAAAGAAAATAAATGTGGAAGGAAGACCTTGCCCTTTCCATGCCTCATCAGGAAACTTTGTAAAAGGGTAGGCATCATTTGCAACTCTAATGATACACTCAGGCATAATCCTTTGACTTCATGGTCCAAGATCATGAAAGAGAAGACACCAACAACAACTAAATTAGAGGAGCTACCACCACCATCACCCACGTAGGAAACAATACTAGAGGCCAATACAACCATTGAGTGTTTGTAGAAAATTCGAGAATAGCTCTTGAGTGAACAAGAGCAACATGTAGGAATGAGTGGGGTAGATCCATCTATGTATCAACCAATGATGATTCACCTTAATGAGGTGGCCTAAATAGTTAGCCAAATGGAGAGGGGTGGTCCCATTTTCTCTATCCAATGAACACAGCTACCTTCAAGGTCAGATCCCAGTGCTCAAGAGGTGACAGTGTCACTAGCAACACACCATCTATTCCTAGAAATATCTGTGAATGCCACCACTTTCTTAGTGTTATTGGAGGAAGGTGAAGAGGCAACTGTCTTGGTGATGCAGCACCAAGGGTAAGAGATAGTGGTAAAAGTGGTTGCTGACCATGTAGTAGAAGCATTGAATGTACCTATGGTGTTTGTACTAGACATATTTAGACTTCAAGACATGCAAATGTTCACAAGCATGGTTAGTGGGAAGTTAAATGTAGCCTAGCACGAAAATTTGCTAGAATGACTAGTATGAATTAGGCAACGGACTTTGGACATTTTTGATCTTCTCAAGAATATCATTACAACCTAGTTGAAGTAATGGAATGCAAGGGGTAGATGCATTATTTTGGAGGGGTAACTAGAAATGACCTAAGAGCAAAATCAACGCTTGGCCGTAGAGGTTGTCAAACTTTGTGCTCAACTTGCAAATCAAGCAATCCTTAGCCTAGTAGTGACAAGAGATGAAGCTATCAAACAACTTCAAGAATGATTTTATAAGGTTGAGGAGGAGGCAATGATGGCCATTTTAAATAGTTCGTAGCTGAAGCTGAAACATACTCAATCCAAAAGGACTTGAATTAAATGCACCAAGAGAATGAAGCATTGAATGCACAGAATCATGGCTTATGAAATGTTGATGCTCAAAAAGATCAAATGCAAGAATTCATTCATCAATAGCAAGAGTAGCTTGCTAGGGTAAACACTGAACTAAGGAAATTGGCTGTGGAAAATTGTAATCTATTAATGGAGGAGATACGCACCTTGTGTCAAAATTTTTCCATCAAGATCATTGCTTGGAAGAACGAAGCCCTAAAATTTGAGAAAATGAAAAATCACTATAGGGAATTAGTTGATTTGCAAGAAGAAGTTAGTGAAAAACACATTCAGATGGCAAAGGAAAAAATGAATGAAGCCCTCCAGCAACTCCAATAAGGAGGAGAAGTGTGGTAATTTATCATTGATGGGATCAACACCTACAACAAAGCGGAGATCTGCTTAAAGGAGTTGCAAATCGAGGAGATGATAGAGTACATCGAGTTGGCCAATCTTCATTATGCAAACTTGGCAATGTTGATTGTTGGATGGCCATTGTTGGAGTTAGAAAAACAAGTGGATATCTTGTATTTCTTATACAAGGCAAAGTTCAAGCACCACAAGGATGCCAAGTAGAAGCTTGAGATTGCTAACGCTAAACTTGGAATTCTCAAAGGGCAATTCAGAGATTAATGTTCTATTGCTAAGAACCTAGTCAGACGAATGAATGACTACCAGGAGTTGAAGAACATAGTTAGGGCATTCAACATTGACTATAAATAGTTCATCACTTGGTTCATCAATGTAAAGGAGTTCTTTCTAGAAATCCCATGTCCTTGGGATGTGCCCGTTCCAACCCACATTGGGAAAGCTACATGGACGGTGCATGATCCTAGAAGTAAGGAGGAGAAAATGAAAGCACTATTGGATTTTCTTGGCTTTTTGCTTGAAGTTGCAGTAGCAGCAAGATAGCCATAGCCACCTCAACTATTGCCCATGCATGAAGTTGATGAAGGTTCCTCAGAGCCTTAGGAACCACCACCTCCTGGGATTGTCTGATCTTCTCGAACAAGCTTCAAACCATCAAGGAACATGCTGTCTAGTTTTGAAGAGTTGAGTCATGGTGTTCAATTTTGTGTCCTAAACTCCTCCATTTTTTGTAATGTGTGGATCCGTACACCTGAGCACTTCAGTTTTTGTCAAGTCAGTTAGTTTGTTTTGTTTAAAGAAAAGTTAGTCAATAATCCCATACCTTTCCAATTTTGTAAAAGAACTCAAGGATGAGTTTTCATTCAGTTGTGGGGGTATGATGAGTTGCATTCTGTCAACTGTGTTAATGAGACCTCATCGACATGGCCTTGTTGTTTGGGCCTCATCGACGAGGCCTAGTTGATGCATCATATCATGCATTAACATAGCCCTATCGATGTAGTGCTTGTAGTCAACTATAAATATGCACTTGCAGTTGCATTTATGGCAAGTAGAGATTATAGTTGTAGTGGAGCCCTTGTAGTTTTTCCATTTGAAAGTTAGAATTTTCCCTTGAGTGCTTGTAGTAGGAGTCATTGAGTGCATGGATCTTTATTTAAGCATTATTATACCTGGGCACGATAATGTGTTCGAAAATAAAGAAGAGCTTTCTAATAAACCTTGCAACACTTTAGATAGATTAGCTATTTCATTCATGCATTTAATGTTTTTAGTTATTTATTAAATGTTTTCAATTAGTTATTAATTATTTTTCAGTTATTACATTAATGAAGCAATTAAGCCAAATAGAGTACACACATAAGTACAACTACTTTGAGCATAACACATATTCGCTTGATAATCCCAGTAGTGTTATTGCTTGGTATGCCTAGTAGCGTAGCACTTGGTTGCCTAGCAGCAGATACGTGGTTTCAGGACATGTACAGAAAGTGAGATCGGATGCTTATGTTAGGATTAGTTAAATGCTAGTTAATTAGTTAATTTAGATTAGTTAATTAAGTTCCTTTTATCTACATTTGAGCACCAACTTATAAAACACAAAATGATAAACATTGAATGCCTCAATTACACTTAACCATACCAACGAACATCACAAGTGTAATTGGAAAGAAAGCGATTAACCTTAAGGCAACATTCACTTCTTAAAGGACTAGTGCACTGGAAATGATAAAGTCCATGGAATTCGACCAGATCACATGAACACTTTGGGATTCGTATGGTTGGGCATAGGGGTACCTCGCCACTCATCAACGTTAGAAGGTATGAATATGGCATAATGTATGGTTTGTTGTTGATTCAATGTTTTTTTCTTTTTTGTTTCTTTACCCTAGCTAGATGACGGCTTATTTAGTTTAATGTTGAGTTGTGATGGTTAAGTGTGTTTTTCCTTCTATTTACTTTTCCATCTTTGGCCTTATTTGGATGCTAAGCATGCTTGCTCTCTTTAAATATAATCTTTCTACCACCTTTCTCATTTTTTAAAAAAGAAAAAAGATATGCCTTGTTAGTTTTCACATTTAGATATAATGACATAATGCAATACATATTATGCTCATATTTTTTTTGACCAATGAGTTAGCCTAGTGGTATGGATCTTGGTTGGATAATCCCAAGTCACAAGTTCAATTCTACTTGGTAGCATTGAGTGATAAACTTCTATAAAATTATGGGTGTACCTATGTTTTACTTATTTTAGGTTCCAATATCCCCCCATGTTGTTTTTTGGCTAAATGAGGTGTTAGCCTAGTGGTAGAGATGTTAGCTTAGTGGTAGAGGTGTTAGCCTAGTGGTATAGGTCTTGGCCTAGTAAACCTAGGTCTTAAGTTCAATTCTACTAGGTAGTGCTAAGTTACAAACTTTTATAAATCTTGGGGTGTAGCTATATTTCAATTATTTTGAGTTACAATACATCTTTTTTGGCCAAACAATGAGGTTTTATCATAATCATATGGATCTTGGTATGGTAATCCAAGGTTATAGGTTTGATTCTACTTGTTAGCACTAGGTTATAACTTCTATAAAATCCTGAGGTATACCTATGTTTCACTTGTTTTGGGTTCCAACACCCCCCATACTTTTTTGGCTAAATCTTTAATTGATTTTTGAAAATGTTGAAATGAATATTATCTCTCAAATTGGGCCAATTAAGCATTTTGAAATGCTAGCTATAGCTAGTGGTTTTTGTACAATTCAATATACGATTGAGGTGGATCTTGATTTGCTTAAGTGTAAAATTCTTCTATGTGTTGGCAGAATTGATTATGCATAGAAGATTGTTTATTATAATCTTCCAAAGTCATGTTATTATTATTATCAAGAAGGCCATATGTTTGATTCATGTTCTTTTATGCTACAAAAATAAAATAAAATAAAATAAAAAAGACTATGTAAGCACATTAGCACCAAGCTACTACAAGCATTGTTAAGGTTTCTTCTACAAATATTTTAGATCATACTAAGGTTTTTTTCTAAAGAAGCTGCAATGATTTCTTTTGCTGATGTTTCAATAGTTAGCTCACCTTTTCCTTTTATGGTTGTTCAACAAAATGTACCTTTGAGGAAGGTTATAGTCTACTCACTTTCAAAGAATTATTTAATGACTAAGAGGAAATAAATATTTGTTTCTAAGATCTTACAAAAACTTGTTGTCGATTTACATGGTTTCTAAACAATTCTTCATAATAAACAACATCAAGAAAGTCTATCTATTAGTAATTGCATGTCAAATCTTTAGAATGAACAACATGTTCAAGATATTTTAACTACTAATAATTCATTTGTAGATATTGGTCAAGATATGGAGATAATATCTTTTGATAATGTTGATTCTATTGATAGGGAGGGGATCTCCTCCCCCTCTAATTAATGTTAATCTTTTTATGCAATGTCTAATTTCTTACCCTAGAGAAGAATTTTTTAAGGATTGGTTGTAAGAATGGAAACCTAAAAAGGTATCTCCAAAATTGTTAGACCTTTCTTTTTTGTTGATTTAAAGTTTCTCCTCTTTGTAGTACTCCTCTACTTTTGCACTCTAAATTTTTGTTTTTAATATATATATAGTTTGGTATTCAACACCCATATTTGTTTGGAAAAGAGGTCAACTACCCATTCATAATCCTATAACACTAAATTATATTTCATCCATAACCTTTTAGAAGATTAAATAATATTTCGAAAATTTTTATCTCATATTATGCACAAATTTTTTAGACTCAATCCTATGATTTTATTTTTCCAAAAAGAAAAATATTATTTAAGATAAATTATAAATATATATTATAAATACATAACTAAACTTGTAATAATAATAATAATCTTATAAGAGAGCAATGAATATGAAGATTTTTTGTAGAGGCAATAATGATGGAAGAAGAACATGTATTTTAAGTTTGTCTTTTTCTTAATTCATTGAAACTTAGATACATTATTTTAGAAAAATATTTGCTACAGTTATTTTGAGCTAGAATTATTAACCTTGACTATTTATTTGATAAAAATTTCATGACTCATCATGATTGTATCAAAACCTTGTAAAAAATTTTATTTATACAATAGACCCTCCAAAGTTTCTTGAAAATCTAATAAAGTATTTTGATTTCTAATAATATTTTTTAAAATTTATTTTGGAAAATTTATTCTCTCAAAAAAACCAATGACAAGAACTTAAAATTTAATATTTTTCCTTTAAAAGGATATCTATGTGTTCTTAAGATTAGAATGTACCCCCTAAGTGACAAGAACGGTACAAGTATTTATAAAATCATTTCTATTCCAAACATCTTTGCATAAAGCAAAATGCACAAAGTATTATTAGTTGTTTACCTCATCTCGAGTTTTTGTGGCAACCATGGTGATGAGTGGCTAGGTACCCCTACACCCAACCATGTGAATCACCGGCATTCACACACAACTCAGTCGAATTCCGTAGACTATAAGCGCTTAACATACACCAAGCCCTTAACTAGCAAAACCTTTTGTTAGAACAGTCGTTGTCTTCTCAACCTCACTTGTGAGTATTTAGTGGCGATGGTTAAGTGAGATTGAGGCAACTGATTTTTATGGCTTTTTAGTTTATCTTTTGGCATTTAATTAAGGTATGGAAAGTAAGGGATGAAATATTATCTAATTTATAATTATCCTAATCTATATCTTAACTATTCCTAGCATAAGTATTCAATCCCATCTTCCAGGCACGTCCTGAGCATTCCCTAACCGCTACTGAGTTACCAGATGTTAAGCATCAGTAGGTTACCAAGCGTTGGGTTTATGTTCAAGATGGTCATACTTATGGTTTCTATGAACTATGAATGAGCGATAACGATTAAACTAGTAATAAGAGAAACTTATGTAATTATCAAAGCATAGAAATATTAAGCTATTGAATGCATTAAATGACTAAGTCCAAATGCTACAAGGAATGCTTGAAAGCTCGTGTTTATTACTGTTCACGCTAATGGGCTCAAATACCTTCTTAGACCTACTACGGGCACTTGGAAAATATTCTAACTCTCACGGGAACAAACTGCAAGAGCTTCGCTACAACTGACAAAAGGTACCTAAGAGTGGTGGGAGGCCACTTATTTATAGGTCGAAATAGGTGCCGCATAAATGGGGCCACGTCGACGCATGGAAGGATGTGTCAATGGGGCCACGTCGACGGGGCCGTGTATATGGGGCTACGTATACGGGGCTGCGTCAACGCGGCCCTGTATACAAGGTCCCATATACGTGGCCTAGTAGACGCAGCAACCATTAAACACTTCATCATACTCCCACGACTCAATAAAAACTTGTCCTCGAGTTCCTCTTACAATTTGGAAGGTATGGACTTTTATTTACAACACACATGATTTGACACACATACACACATACACACATGATGCACCAAGTGCCCGAGTATACAGAGAAGGACAAATTACAAAAATGGTGGTGTTTAGAGACAAAATTGAACACCTTGCTCATCCTGGATTCCCTGCTGTGTAGAAAGATGCAAAAATCACCGAAGAAGATCACACCATCCTTGGTGGCGGTGGTTCTGATGACCCTTCACCAGCCTTTAGCCTATGCGGTGGCGGTGGCATAAATGATGGTTGTCTTGTAGTAGCTGCAACTTCTGGAGGCAACCGAAAAGCCTCTAAGAGGGCCCTCATTTTTTCCTCTTTGCTTCTAGGATCGTTCACTGTCCAGGCAGCTTCACCAATATGTGCTGGACCTAGAACCTCCTAAGGGCATGGTAGCACTGGAAAGAGTTCTTTCAAGTTGACGAACCAAGCTGCAAACTATTTTCATTTGATGTTAAATGCTCGAATTGATGTTTGCAACTACTAGTAGTCAGTCATCCGATGGGCCAAGTTCTCCACGACCACACGTTGTCCTTCAAAAATTGTGTGGAGAACCTCGAGTTCCGCATTCCAATTTCTACTTTGTCGCTTTATGCACTTGGAACTTGCCCTCGTATAAAGAACATGAGGCGGCCACTTGCTTCTCCAAATCAGACCGTGGTCTCCTGGTTGTGAGCATGGCTAGGTTTACATAATGAAGGTTGGCGAGCTTCATGTATTCTATCACTTCTTCAATCTACAGCTCCTTGAGGTAGATTTTAGCTTGATTGTAGGCATTCAACCCATCAAAGATAGGTTGCCACACCTTGCCTCCTTCTTGGAGCTACTGGAGTGCTTGGTTTAGCTTGGCCTTTGCGACTTGAATCTGCTTCTCATTTACTTCCTTTTGCAGTCCCACTTGGTCCCTGTAATGATTCTTGACTTTTTCAAATTTCAGGGCCTCATTCTTCCAAGCAGTGACTTCGATGGTAGATTTCTATCACAAGGTTTGAACCTCCTCCATGGACAGATTTCGATTCTCAACGACCAACCTTCTTACATCAGCACTCACCCTGGCTAGCTCTTCCTGCAATTGATGAATAAAATTTTTCATGTGCTCATTTTTAGCACCAACATTACGTAGGCGATAGACCTCCACTAACATTCTCCTGGCGAACCTCTGCTAATTCCTTATCTAAATGATATATCTGAGCATCTGTTAAGGCCTTATCAAAGATCGTCGACTCTCGTTCATCCTCAACTATTTGAAGTTTAATCTGAATCTATTGAAAAGCTTCATCTTTGGTGAGCTCACGGTTGAGGAGAGCTAGATCGGCAAGTTGGGTTCTTAACTAGGTGACTTCCATTGCCAAGTGTTGACAAGTGGCTTGAGCAACTTCAAGTTGCCCTTCCAAAATAAGGCTCTTACCCCTTGTTGAAAGCAGCTCCGATTGGGTAGCAGTTATGTTATCCGGAAAGTCAAAGACATCCAGAAGTAGTTGCCCAGTTCCCACCAGTCAGTCCAATAGTTCTTTGTGTTGTGCTACATCAATCCTACTACGTGAGGTTCTAGCAGATGCTTGTACATCTTGAAGCCCATGTACATATGGTACAAGCATCATCGGTGCATTGAGAACTGTAGCAATTGTATTAGCAACCACTTCAGCTGCAATCTCCTATCCTTGGTGCTGCATCACTAGGACTGTTGCCCCTTCACCATCCTCCAAGCATACCGAGAAGGTAACAACATTCCCTAAAATTTCAAAAAATAGCTATTGGGTTGATACTGTTACCTCTTGGATGCTAGGATTTGTTCTTGCTGGTACTTGTGTTTGGGAGACGGAGAACATTGGCCCTGCTCTTTCTAAAAAACTGACTGATCAAGCCACTTGCTCCAGGTGGCTCATTGCAGGGTGATAAACTGAAGGGTCTTCCCCTCTACTAGTCCTGCTATATTGATCTTACTGGCTCAAGAGTGATTGTTAGATTTCGCGGATGTGTTCTACGATAGTTTGCGAACCCGACCTTGTTGTTTGTGTAGGTGGTGGAGGTGGTTGCTACTCTTCCTCCATCTGTGTAGTGGCAAGAGTCCTATCTTTCATCATTTCATGCCATGAGGTAATCGGGGCGTGTCAGAGTGTATCATTAGTGTAGCGTGCTATCCCTACTTGTTTGCACAATTTTTTGATTAGGTAGGGGAAAGGTAGAGCTCGTATTCCACATTCGCTTTTAGCGAACCTCTTTTCAATTTCAAAGAATATCAACTGTGAAAGACTTATTGGAAATTTTTCACTCAAGGAGACATAGGCACGAGCAGAGAAGGCCATGATTTTACTGGGTCCTATTGTTGGGTTTAGATGGTAACACGCGATCTTGGAATATACCCTCTCTGTGGTGGTTAAGGTGCCGAATTCCTTGCGATCTACCCCATAGCACCGTCGGATCCACTTCCCTTTTACCTTAGGGTCTACTTGTTTTGGGATCTCCACCACATTTGCTCTGGTCTCTGGCAACCCTAGCGCTTGTGTTATTGCCTCTGTAGAGTAAGAGACATAAATGTCCTTAATCCTTACTTTGGACCCCGGTTGTCGATTGGTCCAGAAGAGATAGGTTTCTCCTAGGTACCATTCACCACTGGTTGTGATGATCGGCCACATAGGAGAATTTTGCAATTGGAGTCTCACATCTTCTAGTGCTTTTTCGAGAAACCGCCCAAAGTTTAACTCTTGTAGGACCATCCGTTGCACTTCTCATGGCTTGATAGCATGAAGACAGGCTTGGGTCAGGGTGACCTCAAGTCATGGTGTTATCCCCGAAGTTTCATCTCCTTGCGATTGCTTGCTAGGCATCTTCTCATCAGGAATCTAATGGACAGATTCCACATCAAGTCCTTCGTGGAGGGGGCCAGTAGCATGAGAGCCCTTCGCGTGCTCTAGTTGTTGTATGCCTTGTCCCCTTCCCGTTCGTGGATGCTTGTCCCTCGGTTATGATGGTCCTTTGCCACTTGGATGCCTTAGTTTGGGTGCTATCTATAATCAAACATAACCACCCATTAGACTGTGCATAAGTAGCTCAAAATGGTCCTTATAAACCTTCTTAATTCGACTAAGTTATGTTGTTGGCATGGGCATTAAATCCCCCGAAGTGTTAATTCATGGGTTAGAGCCAAAAGCAACAAGGGATGAGTTGGAGTTTAAATGGTTGTTTTCGTTTCATCCCTTAAAGGTGCGAAGTCTTAATTAATTAATTAATTACACATAGGCTTCACCCCCCCCCCCCCACGACTAAGAGCATACCTCCGATTGCTTTAAAAGGGCAAGGATTGGTTGATGTGGACGTGCGATGGAATGGAGGTGCTTGGGAAGAAGTTGGGCAAAAAAAAAAAAAAAGGTAAAATCTTCCCCCAATTTGTTTGCAAAATGATGAAATTTGAAAGTGAAATGGGTGTATATATAGGGGTTGGGTGCTACGTCAATGGGGTCACGTATACGCAGGGGGTTGCTCCTGTTGACCAGCGTTGACTAGCCCATAAAAAGCCTAAAAAAATGAATTTAAAACACCAAATTGGGGTGGTTGAAGAGCGTGAGAGGCCCCAAACATGGCTGAGGACAAGAGGAAGGAAAGTTGAGCTAGACAAAGAGTCAAAGGTAGGAAAACATAGTCAGAAAGAACTCTGCGGAGAGGGAATCGATCGATGGGACTAGTAAAATAATCAATCATGAAATCAAAAGGATGGGAGACTAACAAGCGGGACTAGGAATATGCAAGTGGGTCCTCCCCATAGCAGGCGGTAGCCTTAGTAGCCCTTGCATATCCTCAACATTAGAGTCCATGGGCCCCAGGGTCAAGAAATGGTGCTTGCAAGTTAATACTCCCATCCAGGAGATCCCGCCAAGGCATTAGTAGTACATGGAAATCATGACGAACTTTCAAAACATAAGATGGGTAGTGAGGTAAGTTTGGGAGAGAAACGAGTGAGAGAGACGAGAGGGGTGGAATTACAATCATTGGTCATGTGAAACCTTGTGTGAATTTGTGGTTAAGTGACTTGGTAGGACTGTTCCTAAGGTCAGATCCAAAACCATCCACATACAGTGACCTTGCAGCAATAGGCGAAGCCCCATCCATCCACCAAGGATCAAGGTGCACCCACAGGAAACCACCACTCCAATAAGCGTGAGAGGAAGGAAGTGAAACGGGACTAAGTTAGAGGGGATGGAGTGAGTCCCATAACTCATTTTGGTGGCTCGTGAGAGGTTGTCTAAGGGGTGTGCTTTGAATTCCCACATAGTTATGATTTTATTTTGTTCATTTTCTTGTTATTTCGTGGGAACCACACCATGCAAAGACCCATGCTTGTTTACGTGCATTCAACCAAGGGGTGTGCTTTGAATCCTCATGTTTTGGTTTTGAATTTTTTTGAATTTTTTGTTTGAGGACCACACCATGCAAGGTTGAACTGCCCAGTGACTTCCATGTAGAGAAGGACGTGTTGTGGTAAGAAATCCGTAAGGACACACCGACAACCCAGGGAATAGGAGAGGGTGACAAATGTTGCATTCCCCTTGAAGTCACACCTGATTCAAACCATTGGGTCATCCCCAAGTCTAGGAACTACACAAGTCACACATTAATTACAATGTTTTTAGGTGAAGGGGTTGCATGATCCCAAAGGGAGGAAAACCATGGAGTGGGTGGATGGGTGGATGATGTGGACTCATTGCTGATTCTATGAGATGAAAAATAGACGTAAAGTTCAAAGACAATAATGCAAGGGCAGGAGTGAGATAACGAGGTGGACTATTTTACATGACCCATCACAACAAAAACCATCCGCGCCAGACACCTGATGACAATAAGACAATCTTATTAGCAAATAATGGAAAATTAAACACACATATACTTATAGATAAACAATAACAAAGAAATGGAAAAATAACTAAAGAAAGGAAAAAATTAACAAGAATTGGTAAACGTATGAACGATGTTGAGAAACAAGAAAGTGTAAAATAAAAAATTCCAAAAAGGGTTGAGGGGTGTAGTGGAATGGATTAGCATGGGTGACAATCTCCCCCACGACTAGGCAGAAAGGAGGAGACACAAAATATAAAGCGAGGCTATCCTGGTGATGATGAGGTGGTATTAGTAGTTAAGTGGAGTTCATAGAAAGGTTTCAGTTATTGCCGATTGACCAACTACATTCTTGTGGGGTCTTCAGGTTTGTGGATAAGTAAGGCCCCAGATGGGAAGGTTTTGGAGACAATGTAAGGTCCCTCCCACAGTGTTTGAAACTTGGTCGGTTGAGATACATGTGAGGGGTTCCAATACAACACTTTTTCTCCACATTGGAATGTGACCTTCCGAATCCTAAGGTCATGACATTTTTTGTTGTAGGCCTTGTGGATTTCATTTGAAGATAGTGCCACTAACTGATTCTTATCTAGCACACTTAGGCTGATAAGTCGTTCGCATTGTGCTAGCAGTAGATCAAGACCTAATTCACTGGCTGTGGATAGTGTCCGGAGTTCTGCCTGGATTGGAAGTTTTGGTAACTTTCCATACCCTAACTCATAGGGAGAGTACCTTACAGGAAGTTTCCAAGTGAAGCGATAGGCCCAGAGGGCATCGTTGAGTTTGGTGCTTCAATCCTTCTTATATTTGTTGATGGTTCATTGTAGTATAGTGGTAAGTATTCCCGCCTATCACGCGGGCGACCTTGGCTCGATCCTCGGTAATGATGCCAATGATGAGCGGTTAGGTACCCCTACGCCCACCCATGCAAATAACGGGCGTTCACACGCGACTCGGTCTAATTCCGTAGACTGTAAGTGCTTAACATACACCAGACCCTTAACCAACAAAACCCTTTGTTAGAACGGTTGTTGTCTTCTCAACCTCACTTGTGAGTATCTAGTGGCGATGGTTAAGTGAGATTGAGGCAACTAATTTTTATGGCTTTTTACTTTATCTTTTGGCATCTAATTAAGTATGGAAAGTAAGGGATGGAATATTATCTAAGTTATAATTATCCTAATCTATATCTTAACTATTCTTAGCATAAGTATTCGATCCCATCTTCTGGGCACGTTCTGAGCATTCCCTAACCACTACCGAGTTACTAGACGTTAAGCATCACTGGGTTACCAAGCGTTGGGTTTACGTTCAAGACGGTCGTACTTATGGTTTCTATGAACTATGAATGAGCGATAGCGATTAAACTAATAATAAGAGAAACTTAAGTAATTATCAAAGCATAGAAATATTAAGCTATTGAATGCATTAAATGACTAAGTCCAAATGCTGCAAGAATGCTTGAAAGTTCGTCTTTATTGCCATTCACGCCAATGGGCTCAGATACATTAGCGCTTGAATAAAGAGCCGGACACCTTCTTAGACCTACTACGGGCACTTGGAAAATATTCTAACTCTTGCAACTTGGAAAATATTCTAACTCTTGCAACTGACAAAAAGGTCATGGCCACTAGTTAGACTAGAATTATTTATAGGCCAAAATACGTGCTGCGTAAATGGGGCCACGTCGACGCATGGAAGGATGCGTCGACAGGGCCACGTATACAGCGACGCGGCCGCATATACGGGTCCTGTATACGCGGCCTAGTAGACGCAGCAACCATTAAACACTTCATCACATGGCCACTAGTTAGACTAGAATTCAAAGTGGGTGGCTAGTACCCATAAGACAATAGGGCTTGCCATCCTAGTACACAACCCACCTTCCTTTTTGATGTTTGAATATTGGCAAAGATTTTAAACGTTATCATATTGTTAGTTTACGAGTTTAACATTTAATTTTTGCTTCACTAACACTTAAATTTCGTAATGTTATTGCAGCATCATGTTGCCGAAGGTAAAGATAGATGGAGGAGGACAAACATTCTTTTCAAAGCAAGTTACGAAAATATCATGGACACAGTTGCTTAGTATTTGAAAAATAAGAATTATGTGGTATCACACTTCTTAGGCAAAATATACCGCTTATCAAAAAGTTCCCTTGTTAAACATGTTAGCAGAGATTTATCGATTCTCGGTGACAATTTGTAGAATATGAAGGTGAACTCGCTCATAGATATGACTTATAAAACAAACACGAGAGAAATTTCAAATGAATGAATGCTTCCTGCAACGATAAGATCAATAATGTCTCTGGAATCTGGAACATGATGCATAGAAATTGCAGCCTTACAATCTTTGGAATCCCAAGGTTAGATTAGATTATTTCCAAGAAGATAAACCATAGATATAAAAAATGGTTTTATACAGCAGACATGACAGCAACCAGCAGCAACATGATGAATCACGAATCACGATCATCTGGATCAGCAAAACTACAGTAAACACACCTTCTCTCTCTCACTCATTGGCTTTTCTAAAAATAGAGGCAGCATTCATCGTCATAATTGAGAATCTTGCAGGGAGGGTGGTTTATGTGTGAATGTGTTGCCGGTACTAAAGCAAAGAATAACATCTCCGTCTGTGTTTTTGCTTTTTCAATTCTTATCTGTAAAGGCCGAAAGCCTGCCTTTGTTCACACTGATCTTCTCTTCGTTTCTTTTCCTTGGATGTTTTCGCTTTGCTTTTACTTTTCGGCTACTGCAATTTTGACCCCTGGGCAAGTGTTTGAAAGTCCCAGGCCACAGCTAAATCTAACGATGATCATGAGCTCTCTTGGCTCTTTTAGACGTTATGTTGTATAGAGATGCTGCCGCAGGAAACAGTTACAGCTTTATAAGATTAAAAGGATTATCACTTAGAGCTCAATTCTCAATGTTCATCTTTCAATTCTCAATGTTCATCTTTCATCTTGGTAAGGTAGGGTTGTTCATCTTGGTAAGGTAGGGTTGACGAAGGATCAGTGGATAACATAATGCCTGATATGTGTGGTTGTGTCCAAGCTCAAAACCAGTTTTTACAGCCTTACAGGGCTAACAAGAGAAATAAGCCAACTAGAAATGTTTGGATTCATGTCATAGCATAACCCAGCTCTTACAGCCTTGGAGGACTAATAAGACAAATAAGTGAACTAGAAATATTTGGATTCATGTAATAGCATTGATGATGAATACCATATTTTCCACAATATTATAAATTTTTAATATTGAAATTTAAACATATTAAATGTAGATGAGATATTACACTTGCAAAGTTGAAAATTTGTTTTACTGGATATTTTTTTAATGATCCCATTCCCATTCTGCTAGATAAGGACTATATAGATATGCTGCAAGTTTTCTGTTTAAATGGTTAAAGAAAAACTTCCTTGAAAAAAAATTATATATTGAACCAACTTTTTAACTAACATATGGGTGTCTTAACCACTGTGTTACTACCCTGGGTGATTTTAAGAGAGTTTTTGAAATTACAAGTATACCACTTATATACTGATGTAAAATTTAAATTAAATAGAACTACTTACTAGAATGAAACAATAACTTGGAAACTTTAAAAAAAGTATCATAGTGTTTAAAGTTACAAAGCATACAAATACATATAAAGAATGGTCAAAAAAAGCATTATACTATTTAAAGTTAGCCATGACCAGGGATAAACCTTTTAGCATATAGAACAAAGAATAAAAAAGAAGGCTTTACTTAAGCTGAAGATTTCGAGGCTTTATATAATTTAAAAAGTAAAAAGTTTAGGGTTTTAGGTGACCAGAAAACTATACCGAATTTCATAAATGAAGAGGTGAATGATCCAAGAAAACTTATGTAATTGGCCCTATTTTATTGAAACAAGGCTAAGATAATAATGATATAACTTGTAAAAGAATGCCATTTTAGCTTTCTTTTGCTTGTCTAATTCATCATTTAGGCTTTGCTTTGAAAAGTTAATAGTACTTAAACCACAAAATATTAATGAATATGGGAGTTTAAACACTTAAGTTGTTTTAGGCTTTGCTTTACTTAAACCACACCAAAATATTAATGAATATGGGAGTTAAAACACTTAAAGTTGTTTTATGTATCAGATACAAGGGGTATTCAATTATAAATTTGGTTGAATGCACTTTTAAATTTGGTTGAATGCACTTTTAAAGTTTACGTTATAAAAATTTTAAAAGTTAGAATAAGTAAATAAAAAATAAAATAAAAAATGAATACCACGCTTTCTTAGAAGGTCACATTTAAACACCATTAAACGTAAGTTATATATTACATTTACATTTACAAATTGAATTGTAATTTTCTGAACTATAATTTCAACGCTCGTACCATGCACATTTCAACTGCACCAACTGAAAAGAATTTAAGTTTTAGAATTGTTTAAACATTTTGGCCCTTTTTTCTCTTGTCAGCATTCTTGTTAAGCTGTACTTTATTCCTTCTTCTTGAGCCATACTTCATTCATTTTGGTTTCATTAGGCAGAAAGTGTGTAAAGAGTAGCTTTATCCGGACTGGATGCAACAGATGTGCTGGACAGACATTCCTTTGAATGCAAGTTCGGAAACTATAAATGTGGAGACATTTTTTGTAAGCAATTGGCAAGGCTACTTAAGTTGCTTGATGAACAAGAATCATGTGTGATCACGCTTCTCAGACAGATTTAGTGATGACTCAAAACCATAAACTTAAAATAGAATTGTCATTCTTCAAAATTAAATTTGTAATGCTTATCCTTTCAATTTGCAGGTCCAACCCACCAACTAATGTTGCAGAAAGTCCATGCAGGTGGGTGGGCTTTCACTAACACGTGGGTGGCACGCCATGCAAGATGATCCATGCATTTTAGCAACTGGACCAAACAAATGATTTAGTAAATAGTTAAAGATTTTTCATAAAATTACAGATTACTGCTTACAAGATAAATTACGCACAGTAATATTTCTGAAATCTTGAAGATGTTGCACAGCAGGTAGCAGTTCTACTGCAAATTTTTGGAATGCCAAGGCAAGATTATTTCCAAGAAGATAACCAGAAATATAAAATTAGAGTTTACAGAACAAACATTTTGTTTTTCAAAGAAAAGAAGTTGGTCCACCTCGGGGAACTCATGACAGCCAAAAAGTCAGCAATGAGCAGCAGCGACATTGACAAACACAATCATATCGTATCAGCAAAAACAACGTAAACGCATGCGTTGTTTCTAAAAATAGAGAGTTTTCATCATCATGTTATCAGACTCGTTGATTCTGTGAGTGTGTTTCTGCAGCAGATATTCTCCTTATCTCCTTCCTGTATTTTCCTTCGCCCTTTTGTAATTCTTATCTGTGGTCTCTGTCAGTTTCGCCGCCCGGCATTCCTTTTGCCACAGCCGTCTTCGTATCTTTGGAAGTTGTGTATTTGCTTTTTTTCACTTTTTTATGCAACAAAAACTCTCATAGCTGACGGATTTGGATTCTGAATGATGAAACTGCTACTCAGAGCCATGAATCATTGGCCGAGATCAGCAACTCTTTCTCTCTGTGCGTTTGATCTTGAATCTTGTTACTGTAAGCCAAGCAACTTAATTGTGATTCTAAAGAATCTCAGCAACTTAATTGTGAGTTAAATTCAGGTTTTATAATTCGAGAAACAGACATCCAAGAGTGATTTTCCCAGGGCTCAAAACTAGGCTTTAGGCTTTGGGTTCAACAGAGAAATAACCACCTTATAAAACCATATTTAATTTTAATAAAGCTCATGTAGTGCTTGGACAAGAAAAAATAACAGTATTAGAAACAGAAATGGTATGTTTCAAAAGCAAAGGAGGAATTAATAGAGCCCATGCAGTGCTTGACAAGGAAAATTAACAGAATCAGAAATGCTATGTTTCAAAAGCAAACGAGAAGAGTTCTTGGACAAAAAATAACAGAACCAGAAATGACATGTTTCAAAAGCAGAAGAGGAGAGTGCTTGCACAAGAGAAAATAACAGAATCAGAAATGGTATGTTTCAAAAAGGCAGGAGGAACTAAAATTTGATATGTAAACTGAAACCGAAGTACTCCGCATTCAATCATCCTCTCTGAATAAAAAAAGATTGAATCCCAACTTTTTTGAACCAATTTGAATGAAAACTTTATCTGCTCACTCACAAGAAAAAGCTAGCTGCTAACTAGCATGAACATACTGAAACTGAATCTTACTTACATGTTCACTGACACACTTTGGGGACATTATAATGCGCCGTAACGATATAGCACAGCATACAGCGAATGCTTCAATCGAAGAAGCAGCCCCAGGAAGAGAGCTGCGCCAGAGGATCGCTATCATTCTCGATAGGAGGCAACCGTTCCAGGCCGTCCAGCGCCTCAGCGTCTACGGCCTGGCACGAAGATACGACGGAATGATAGCTATCCAGATTCTGATTCTGTGGTTGTGGTTGTTGCTGCTGCTGGTGATGATGCTGCTGGTAATGATGATGATGATGTTGGTTAAGTACTTGCATTTGTACATCATAACACGGCAAATCCACATCAATATCAAGAAGCGATGGCCAGCAGTCTTGGTCAACATCGCAACAAACAACGGTCTCCAGGACCGGAATCATGCTCTTCACGTCCGACGACGCCACTGCGGCCGTCGCCGCAGCAGTCGTATCCGCCGCGTCACAGCTGCTGCCTGACGCGGCGGATTCTGACCGCGACGACAACAGACACGTCGCCCCGGCCGGGACGGCGTGTTTGCCGTCGCCGGGGCCAACCGCCGACGACGACATGGTCAAATAAGATCTTGTTATGGTCGGCGTGTCCAAATGTGAACAGGACGACAGCGACAGCGACGGCCGAATAAGCAGCGGTGGTTGCTGTTGCTGTGTTGGCGCCGCCGCAGCAGCGGCGGCAGAGGCGGACGTTGAAGGTGAAGAAGAAGGAAGATTGAGACGGGCGCAGGAGCCGTAGAGGGCCATGGCGGCGTGGTCGTAGGCGTGGGCGGCCTCCTCGGCGGTGGCGAAGGTGCCGAGCCAGAGGCGGGCCCCGCGGTTGGGCTCGCGGATCTCGGCCACCCATTTTCCCCACGTGCGCTGCCTCACTCCCCTGTAACTGCACAGCGCGTTCTCGGGGCCGCCCTTCCCTTTCATGCACCCCTTCTTGGACCCCTTCCTTATCTTCTTTCTCGGCGCAATCTCCGACTCCGCCGCCGCCGATGCCGCGCCGGCGTTTTTGCGGACAGTGACTCTCATCATTGTAATTATTATTATTATTATTATTAAGAGCGGAAGAGGAGGGACGGGCAGCCGAGGGAGGAGAATATATGGATGTATATATAGAGACGTGATGAGGGAATGTGAACACATGTGTACAGAGTTATCGGCCAACAGAGGGAGTGTGCGTGCCAGCTACCTCCGCAGCTGGCACTGCCGCGGGTGCACGTGGCAGACGCAGGGTTTCCCGCAGCTGCCCACGCGGCGTCTCCTGAATGGCGGTTGGGTGAGGAGGCTCTTGAGGATCCCAGAGGTCAGAATGGAATGGAATGGAGCTTCTCTTGTTTCTCTTTTCCTTCCTTCCCTTCTCTTCTCGGACAGACATGGGATACGATTTCTCATACACAACATATATATATATAGCAGCACATCAGCGTCTGCAGGTGTCTCGGATCCAAGAGCCAGCCATATGTCAATGGAGCGGGGATGCAAACTTCTGCTGCTGCGGTTTTTTAAGTTCCCATGTGACTCTATCGTATTCTCGGATGAGATTCCGTGTGTCTAGAGTTGAAAAGATTTTATGTTAACGACTAGGATGACCCTAATGTAGCGTCCATCATTTGGACCGAAGGTGATGATTCTTTTTGAAGTTGGAATAAGTGGGTTCGAGCCTGCTGGGTTTTTGTTTATCTTTGAAGGAGGTTAGGCCGTCTATGATGATCTTTACATAAATAATTATTCAGAATTACATGTAAATGAATATGGTTTTATCATATTAGTTTCATGTCTAGTGGTAAGGTTCTTGATTTGAAAGCTTTAGGTGGACAATCCTGAGTTCTAAAGTTTTATTTTGACTATATATCTTGGGATGCATTTACATTACAATTATTTCAAGGCTCCAAGGTATTAGTTCCGTACCTTTTTGCTAGGCTAACCTTTATGTATATTTTTACCAAGAGCATATTTGATCAAAATTTAACCAAGAGAATTTAATCTCTTTTGTAATGGCATGGATAGTCAATGGTCATAGTCAATGTCAACAATGAGGCTTTAAACTAGTGGTAAGACTCTTAATTTGAAAACTCCAAGCCATGGATTCAATTCTAGTGGGCAATGCTAAGTTATAAAGTTGTAATTGGACTTGGAGTTAAGCTTCTTCAAAGTCCTAGACGAGGTGCAACCTACTATTTCGGCTGATTCGACAAGAGGACAGGTGTTGCTACAGTCAGGAGGAGAATTCCAATGGTCTAGACAAATCCTTGGTAATGTCGCATCATTCCAAGTGATGCTTAAAATAGGAAAAGGTGCCATAGTAGTGCTCATGCAGCATTAGGATGTGGTAGGCATAGCAAAAGTAATAATGGATCACATCAAGGAATCATTTAATGTACATGTTGTGCCTCCAGTCAATTTGACTGGGACAAAAGATGCACAAATGCTTGCTAGGACTTTGATGAATCCTACAGATCATGAGGATGTGTTAGATCGATTGTTGCAAACAAGCCAAGTAATGACCTCCTTATTTGACATCCTTTATGATGTCACTATAGCACAATCATACCTCATTGCTACTAAAGGGAAATTGATCATGACTGAGGTTAGGGTGGAACACACTGAGACAGAAGTGCAACATTTACAACAAGAGCTGGTTGCCCTGAGAGTTGAAAGGTCAGATCCTACTCGATTTATTGCACTTGATCAACCTGACCTATATAGAACAAAGTAGCTAAACAAGTTGATTAAAGAGAACAAAGCTGTAGAGTAGGTGATGAATTGTGGTTAACCAGGCCCTGTATACTAGGCCCCGTATACGCGGCCCCATTGATGCATCCATCCATTCGTTTAAGTGGCCTCGTTAACGTAGTGTCGGTTTCTAGCTATAAATAAGTGCACACCTGTTGCACTTAGGCATCTTTGAGTTAATTGTAGCAAAGCTCTTGTAGTTTGTTTTTGCAAGAGTTAGACTATTTTCCCAAGTGCATGCCTGTACTCCGATGCTTGTAATTGTATGGAGCCTTTATTCAAGTGTGACATACTTGGACATGCACATGATTGATAATAAAGATCGAGATTACTCCATCATTACAGCATTCACTTAGTTTTAATTATTTAATTTTTATTGTTATTTATTGTTTTCTTAGTTAATATTTCTTTACCATCATTTACTATTCCTATTGTTAAATGTAGAATGAGTACGATTTAATCACGAGCATTTAAGTGTGACTACTTGGTAACCTAGTAGCGTACCTAGGATCTGTGCTTGGTAATCCCAGTAGCAGTCGTACATGAGGTCCAAGATGTGTATGGATGATTAAGGAATAGATGCTCATTGCACTTAGGCTAGTTTAGACTCTCTCCTCCCATGTCCCATTAGCTTAGCTCTCTCCCCCTTTTCCTCTTAGCTTAAAACAAAGTTATTTTCCATTGCCTCTAGGAGTAGCACTAGATTAGAAACCACATCATACACCTCACTCTGGACTAAACCATACGTGATAAAGCATATACTAGTCTAGGTGGGAAGATAGCAAACTTTGATCAATGAATAATAATCTAGATATCACAACTAGCCCATCCACGAAGTTCAACCGGATCGTGCATGAATGCTCGTATTCATATGGTTGAGTGTAGGGGTACCTTGCCACTCATCATTGGCACTGTTGTCGAGGACGGTGCTAGTTATCTAGATTAGTTATATCATACAAGATCGCTGTAACAAAGTATTCACGAGATATCTTTTAGAAAAGAAATTAATTTCAACTAAGTCACACACAATTCACAACAATGTCTCTCTCACAAGACTATGATCCTGCAACCACTAATGTAGCAATTCATTGGAGAACCAAAAAAATTTATGATGAACATGAAGTTTGGAGCACTCAATCTTATGCAAGAGTTTCATATGTTCAGGGACGCCCCAATGATACTCAAGAACTTTTGTCATCCAACCCAAACACCTCTAGTAAGGATGGAACATCCCATAGAATGAGGGGGCCTGAAAGGCCTAGGACCTTCTCAATAACTAACAAGAACTTACTTGGGGATGATTGGAAGACTTACAAAAGTCATAATGAGTTTTACAATTCCTTCTCTTCTTCTGCTCCTTCAACGTTGATGGGATGCGATATTGCATGGGCTGCGATATTGCATCCCTCGTGATATCACGTCTTCCTCTGTGATATCGCGTACGCGATATCGCAGTGCACCATCAAATCTATAAATAAGAGGCGACTCTTCCTTGTTTCTCACTCTAGGCCTAGACCGTAGCAAAACTCTGGAAGTTTTACCTCTCCAGAGATAGAATAATTTCCATGTGCCCGCAGTAGGAGCTCCAAAGTGAACGGATCTTTATTTGAGCAAATATTGTACCTGAACACAAGTTTGTGTACGAAAATAAAGATGAACTTCTTGGATAAACCTTGCAGTGCATGGAATAGGCTAAATAGGATTTTACTTATTGTTATTTATTGTTTATCATTTAAATTCTTTATTAGTCAATTAAATCTCTCTCAACCCTTCTCCCATAGTTAAGTGCATTCAGCACGACCGCTTCGAGCACGTGTGTTATTCTTGGTGATCCTAGCAATGAATAGCTTTTGGTAACCAAGGTTGCATTGGTTCAGGGTGTGAATGGTAAGTGGGAATGGATGCTGATGCTAGGTTAATTAAGGCTTAGTTAGTTAGTTAAAGTTAGTTAATTAGTCTCTTCACCCTTCACCTCATTAGCATAGGAGATAAAATAGAAAAGACATAAAAATCATATACCTCAGACTTAACCATACAACCGTGACAAATACAAGTAATTTTGGGAAGACAATGAACGATTAACCTTAAGTGTTTCATGAGGTGTGTAGGCACTTAGTCTATGGAGTTTGACCAAATCACGTGTGTAATGCTCGTATTCATATGGTTGAGTGTAGGGGTACCTCGCCACTCATCATTGGCACCATTGCCAGGGACTAAGTTGTTTGTGCACTAAGTAGAACATAGGAAATCACTCACATCGTTTGGAGCTTAAACGAACCCTTAGGGTTAATCAGAAGAAAAATTAAAACAATGGTTAGTAGCACACTGAGTAAAATAACAATGTCTTCTTCTTCGAATAAAAGCACTTCACCACCTAGGGATCACACAAGAGACAGTCGATGATCTAACACACATAAGCAAAATCCACCGGTTTCTCAGGAATTCAGTGTGGTATATATTCATCCTGATGAGTATATACCCAACTTTACTTTTATCCTTCATCAGGATGAACAACTGCGTTGGAGAGATTTGGAAGGTAACATAGTGTTACCTCTAGACAGAGTCGCCCCCAACATGCTCCTTCATGCCCTTGCATGAATTGACATGTTGCAACTATACGCTGAGTACATTGCGTGCGCTTACAATGCAAGGGACTACCATCCCACAGAAGTGCAACATCAACGGGATGAGAGATGGGAGAGTTAGCACACATCGTTGAAGGGCAAAGGCCCCCGTAATGCTTCGTCCATCATAAGAGAAGTTAAGGGTGGTGAACCTATCTGAATAGGTTCTCCACAAGATGATGTTCCCTCTCCTAACAATAGTGAGGAGGTGGGGTATCAGAACCTATGCTCCACGACACACAACCCTGGTTCTGATCCCCATGAATATCAACTGTTCACTGAGGGAACAAAAATACATGATGAGGATGAGCATTTTGATCGTCATCATGATCGGGGCAGGGATCACTAAAGAGAAGGCAGGAGACATCACCATGGAAATGGCTCTTCTTCTTCTTCTCCTTCATCACATCATTCACCCTCTCCTTCCACATCAGGGCGCAATCACCAAGAGCATAACGGTGAGGATAAGGGTAAGCAAAATGAGAGACCTTGACAAGAGAGTCGAGAGAGAGGACGAGGACACTCAAAAGAGTCAAGGAATAGAAGGGAAAGTAGGGAACCACATAGGCATCATAGACGTCATGAGAGAGATGATCATGAAGAACCCCTACTTGCCACTCGAAGTATGCTAGACATTACAGAGGCAGTGAGAATACCTACAAGGCATCAAAAAGATAGTCAGATCAAGAGACTAGACATGAATAATATCCCAC
>MNCI01031631.1:196117-217661 GCA_015680685.1 Gnetum montanum
GGCCATGGTTACGCACAACGGGATCAACTCCGCCACCTCATAGATGGGCTAAGACACAAAACCAGGAGAACCCTTGGGACATATGCCCAAGGGAGATTATCTGAACTTAGGTCCCATGAAATTCATTGATTGTTGGAGCAAGTAGCTAAAGAAGAAGGGGAGCTATGGAAAAGAGAAAGCGCAGAAGAGTATAACCATGATCATTCCCTCCGAAAGAGGGGAGTGAGATTCTGTGATGAAGAGGATGAGTTACCACTTGAAGAGTTGGTGAATAGAAAAACCTTGCCACTTCAAAAGCTAACAACGGAAGTATCAGCTAAGGTAGATGAAATATGGAGCTCCTTAGACAGTAAAATTGAAACTGCCCTGAAAATTGTAGAGGAATCTAAGGAGGAACGAAGTAGTGACCATGACAAGAAAAAGCGGAGAGATTCAGGTCATGCACATGACAAGGGTAAGGGAAAAATGAGTATCGCCGATGAGGTTGTGGATTTTGACACGGACAATGAAGGTGGATGTGAGATCTACCAATATCACCATCCTAAGGAATGTTGCCCAATAATCTCACATCTACAAGATTTTGGGATGTATGCACTCAACCCAAGACTTAATAAACGACAGGCACCCTGAAGGTTACCTTATTCCCAAGGTAATCCTAGGTAGTTTCACCAACCTTTAACGTATTATCCAAGTGGAACTCTGCCACAACCTATCGGGCAACACTAGCAGTGGTAACACCCACAGTCATGGGGGATGCCACCGCCTAGGCAACAATACCCTTACCGGCAACCAGATCCTTATGGCTATTACGTGCAGCAGCCGGTTTCTCCAAGTGACTTTATGGGTCACGCAACCCCACAACGTCACTACCAAGTTTGGGAGTATTTTAGGACTCCTTCTTCTCCAGGAGACACACCATAAACATACCATCCTCCAAATCCATCCGCCTCTCTTACGCCGGTAGTTCCACTACCTCTCGCTCCAACAATGAAAGGGGAACTCCCCACTCAACTGTAGCAACATAATGCTACGAGAGTTATAAACCTTCAACCCGCTACTGGTTCTGACAACCAAAAGAAGAGAAGACCTTTCTTCAGAACCAAAAGCCCAAACAAGCTCTCACAACCACAAGCGGTTGAGTCTGTGTATGCTCCTCCAACAATTAAGGCTTCAAAGCTCCCTTTAAACCAACAATAGGGCTCAATGCATACGGTTATGTTAACACATATCGTTATTGACTGGATCAAGGTAGGCCACCTTCCCAAGAAACTCTCTAACCCTGGAAGTCCCTTAATCTACCTCCAAGTTGCTGGGAACGAACCTCATAAGGCTCTTCTTGACTTAGGTTCCGAAGTCAACTTAATCTCACGAGAAATGTATCAAGCCTGGAACTTGCCTCCACTCAAGAAGAGCAATATTCAACTAGAGTTGGCTGACTAGTCCATCACCATTCCCTTGGGATTGGTGGAGGACATCGTTACCACTGTGTGTGGTTGGTCATACCCAGCTGATTTCNGAAAGTTCCATGCATCACATACAATGACTCGGAGGGTGATGACATGGAGGAATGCACAACATCTCCTGCATGCAACCAATGTGCACCAGAGGATAATGTACAAATGTGTCTATATGTAGCAACCACTCAACAAGAGAACATCCAGTGGTTGACAGCTGATCAAGAGAGCAGCCCACCAACATGCATGGAACAAACTAGAGGAGCAACTCATGCCCACAACAAAGGCATAGATACATTGGAGTATGAGCGCCACCAACTTCCAACCCTTAACTTGAGAACACCAATTGGGAGAAGTTGGACATTTTTAGAAAATTCAAATAGGTGTTCATTATTTCAGATCTCTCCCTTTCCATTCAGTCATGGGTTAGATGGCAACCTATGCTAATCATTTGAGGCCCTCAGTTCTATTAATTTTTTGTTTTACACATTTTTTTTTACAAATTTCTTTAACTTTTCTTGTTTTTGTTTTACAACATCGTTCATACTTTTTCATTTCTTGTGTGTGTTATCCATCTTGTCAAGTTTGTCATTTAATAAGTGTTCTTAATGATGGTATGAACTATTTTTCTATTGATTGCTAATGTTTGGTTTTTACTTTTAAGTCATGATGTTGATACTAAGGTATGGTTCTTTTGATATGACAGGCAATGAGCCCACTTCATCCATTCATCCAAAAATTTCTATGGTCTCCCTTGGCTTGGAATTGTACAATCTCTTTTTAAATAAGAACTATAATGAATTGGTGACTGGGCATTTCTCAAACTAAGGAAGAACTCAAGGATTGAAAAGGGTGTGGCTTCAAGGGAACTTGATGCATTTGTGTTGGCCATTCTCTTAGGTGCTTGGATGTTTTCTTCTTGAGTTTTCTTACCATTTCAACGTTATCCAATTATCGGGAAGCTCAGCAAATAAAAATAACAAAGGCTTTGCATGGTTTGGTTCTCACGTATAAACATAGAAAACCAAAAAAAAAAAAAAAGAACAATGAGAATTCAAAGCACACCCCTTAGACAAAATAATCATTTGGGCTACAAGCACTGGTTATGGAACTAAAATAAAAATGTTCCCTCTAACTAAGGCCCTTCTCGCTTCCCATTCTCTCCTCCTTTGTTTCGTCGGAATGGTGGTGGCTCTTTGGAAAGGCATTCTTGTTACTTTAAGGGTATGGATTGGCTGAATGCATTAATGCGAAGTCATTGGATGTGGTTTGTTTGAGGCCGGACTTGGAATGGAACTTGCTAGGTCACATTAACCATGAACTACACAAGGGGCTGTACACCACCTCGTCCTTGGGATTCCATTCCATTCTCTTCTCTCCATCCTTCTCTCCATTGTTCACCTCATTGCCGGTTGTATCATTAGTGTATATTTTGGTTGACACATTATTTTATTTTTTGTAAACTTTTGCGGTTAAGACTTTAACTCTTGTTCCAAATGACATTCCTAGAGCCTATGGACTCTTTGAATGTGGGTTTGTCAGGGCATTAAGGGCATGAGCCTGCTTTGGGGAGGACCCATTGGCATTCCTATTTGGTACACCAGTTAAATTCTATCCCTTAACATTTTTGCAATCCACTCTATTTTGTTCATTTCCATCTTGACATCCATTTCATCAACGTTATAGTTGTCTGCTTTTCTCCATTTTTCTTGTTCTTCTTCTTTCTCCATTCTATCGCTACCAGAGGTTCACTCTCAGTCATGGGGGTCCGGACCCAAATTGTTTTGATTTTCTCCTAACCCCTACACCTTTGGTAGTCACCACCATGATATCTCCAAATCCATATCAGCCATACCACAACTCAGCCAATGGACCTTTTACCGAAGCAAGGTATCAATTGCATTATGATTCATTTACCCTTGCTAATATAAAGACTGTGTTGTGTGTGTAGATGACAATCATGCAATAATGGATTGGAGCTGGAGGGAACACTTAGAATGGATCTGTACTGAAGCAGCTATGTAAAGAACGCGATGGATGGCACACTTATGGATGGACAACGAAAGGGGCAATTTTGGCATTAGCAGCAGCAAAACTTCTTTCTCTCTCTCTCTCTCTCAGCTGCCAAATAAGGCCTAATGTCAAATGTATAAAGTGTTCACTCTTGTTGTCGTGAACACCAGTTTTGTCTTGTCTTGTAATGATGATCCGTTCACATGTCATCCCATTCACCATTAGTTCTATTTGAGTCAATAATCCCATACCTTCCCAATATTTTGTAAGAAACTCGAGGATGAGTTTTTATTCAGTCCTGGGGGTATGATGGGACGTGATATCGCATGGGCCGTGATATCGCATACGCGATATCATGTCTTCCCCTGCGATATCGCATACATGATATCGTAGTGCACCGTCAAATCTATAAATAAGAGGCGACTCTCCCTTATTTCTCACTCTAGGACTAGACCGTAGTAAAACTCTGGTAGTTTTACCTCTCTAGAGATAGAATAATTTCCATGTGCCTGTAGTAGGAGCTCCAAAGTAAACGGATCTTTATTCTAGCAAATATTCGAGCAGTAGGAGGTCAACTATATGAGCTATGAACCCATCAATTCCAAGAGCTTATCAAGCGGGTACCAAAAGAAGAAGGAGAAATGGATAAATGGGAGAACGTTGAAAAATCTCAATAGGCCCAAAAATCAACAAGGGCCCATGGTTATGAAGAGGAGAAATCAACTCACAGCAAGGAGATGAAACCATCTTTGCCAGTACTACAATCATTGGATGAAGTTGAGGCAAAGATCAATAATATGACGGAGTGGGTGCACGGAAAATATGGAAAATATGCTAACAATAGTAGAGATACAACTATGCCAAATCAAGAAACAGGATAGGAAACCATGCAATAATCAAAACAAGGGGTAGAAGATAATAAGAGTTAGAACTCAACTGCCAACTTCACATATCAATGCAACGTCTGTCTGTATGATCACCCCAAAGGCCAATGTCTAGTTTTGTTACATTTACATGAGCATTGGGGAGGAATGTTACATACAGATTTTGTACAGAAATATCGGGGTCAACCACAATGGCAAAAGCCCCAGTCATGGGGGAGGCCATCGCCAACCCAACCATATCCTTTGTATGTCCCAATGCCAAATTCTTACTATGTTCAACATCCTATTTTTCCAACTAGATCATCATCCTCTACTTCACCACATCGTTATCATTCTCTTGAGTACTATCAACCCATGTCCTCTCCAACAAGATCACCACCTCATGTTTCTTACACTTCTCTTTGCCCTTAATCTTCTCATCATGCATCTCCTTCTACATCGCCACCAGTTGTGCCAGAAGGTTTTGCACCACAGCATCAACCCATGAACGTTACTTGTGCTGCTACTGTCAATAGCAGTGGGAACCCTCCACAACTTTGAAAGCATCCTTTCTTTAGGCAGGACTGTAGAAAGAGACAACACAGTTCCAAAACAACTACATCCTCTAACTTATCAGAAGTTCAATGCTATGATGCATCTACCTCCTCAAACTCAATGCCTCCTGTTACTCTATCTAGGCCACCAATCAACACTCCAACAACCATGGGGCCCAATGAATATTGCCACATGGGAAGACATGTTGATCCTTGCATACCATCTTACAATCACAAGTACCATAGTGGGTCAACTCCTTATAATTTAACCACATCTTATAACTTGCCCCACTATGTTAACTCTAATCAAGTGTGTGAACCCCAATGGGGTAAGTATGACTGGGTCCTAATATTTCCAACATGCAAGGATCCTAACATTCAATTTATTAATTCTAGCCATGCTCAACCATTTAGTTATGGGGGGTATCCTCCATTCTACCAACATAGAATTAATAAATATTTTTTCATTTCTTTAATTTTTCAACTTTTTGTTTTCTAGTTTTTCACCTTTTAATTTATTGTTTTATATTTTTGTTTTTTTATCTTTTTATGAGTAATCTCATCTATTAATAAAACACTCATGTGACTCATTGGTTGAGGTGTTGTTCTATGCTATCAAGTTTCAAGTGACTAATTATTTGAATAGAGAGCTCATCACATCCACCCAACCATTCTATTAATAAGAGGTTCTACTCCAGGTACAATGATATTCTTAACATCATTAAAAATTAAAGTAATTTTGTGCTCATTATGCCTAGAGTGAAAAATGATGGACTAAGAGGGAATGGCCAAGGTGTGACATCAAGGAAACTTGTGGATTCTCTTTAGTGACATCTATAGGTGCTATCATGCAGCTTGGTTATACTAAGAACCTTATAGATCTAATGAAAAATAGGAATAAGAGTAATAAAGGCACTGAATAGAAACTCAATGCTATTTTGGGTGTCCCATTGGAAAGACATGCACCCATGCCTGAAGGTTGGTGAGTTCTCCAATTCACTATTGGAAAAGACAAAGTGCCAAAGATTCATCAAAAAAAGGAGAGTGTGCCAAAGCAGCCAAGCAAAAATTATGCCTCAAAGAAATTCCAAATCACTCCTCCCTTGCACAAAATGCCAAGTGATCATATGCCTTGCTATCATAATGCTCTTACAATTGTTCATCATTGGATGAAACAATGTGATGTCACTGATCGAGGAAATGGACTTGGTCTTGAGTTTGGAGCAACGGGCTAATGACACATTAATCATGCCCTACACTCAGTATTCATTATGCCCTAGGTTAGTTACCTCATGTTCCAATCTTTGCAATCCCTTCTATAATTCACCTCATCTCGCTGTTCATATATTTGTGACTCATGTCTTGTGTAGCATTGAATTCATACCTCATCATAATGGTATCTACATGTGTGTGTGTTGTGGAACTAGTGTGGATTACATTAAACCCTTCTAGTGCCTATGGACATTTTAAGGTGTGGTAATGCAAGGGCATGATAAGTAGGAACCTGCATTGGGGAGGACCCACTTGTGTGACTTTTGTAATTTGTATTTATTACACACCATCACATTATTTTATACCTCCGAGTACTTCATTGCTAAATATATTGTTTTCTTTGTCATCATTTTATCAAACGTTCCTCAAAACCATTACATGTCCTTTTATGTATCACCTAAAAAAACCAGGTTCGACATTAAAATTTTAGGAAAACTTCCTTGAAAAAATTTCTAACTCTAAAATCACACTAAGCAAAGAATTCAACATTTATTAAAGGAAATGAGTAAGGTATGAAATAATTGAACTTCTTTCAATAACTTTACTAACAATTGATCTTTGTGTTATTATAGATGGCCCCTAAAAGAGGACAATAAGGAGGACCTTCTCAAGGTGTAACTGAACACCCATGGGGAGGCAGAGACCAAGGACCTCATGTAGAACATGTAGAGTAGGAGGCATAATCATTTATCATCCATTAGGGACCCCCTATCATTGCACAATCTAGCCAAGAAAAAGGTGGAGAGGTTAGTGCCCAAGCCTATGAAAAGGAACGATGACTATCTGCAGCATGGCATGTCAAGGCCAATCAAGTATTCTCATAGTTGTCGTGCCCATGGGAAATTCCAACTCCATCAAACATTGGAACATCAGCATGGATGGCTCATAATCCTCAGATAGATGAGGAGAAACATTAGGTGCTTCTTCAACGATATCAATCTTAGAAGCCTGGAGTGAAAGACAAAGGGAAGCAACCCATGGAGGAGCCACCGTCACCTGGAATCACATGATTTCCAACACAATTTTGTAATTTTGTAATTTTGTGTTAGTGTCCCAATTTTGTCATATCCACTACGGCATGAATAAATTTCTAGTCAGTCAATAATCCCATACCTATCCACTGAGTAATCAATTGAGCTTGTTCCTCACTTTCTTTGACTCGAGGACAAGTTGTTATTCAATCATGGGGGTATGATGAATCGTGGTTAACCAGGCCCTGTATACACGGCCTTGTCGACACATCCATCCATGTGTTTATGCGGCCTCGTTAACACAATGTTTGTTTCTAGCTATAAATAAGTGCATGCTCATCGCAATTAGGCATCTTTGAGTTAATTGTAGAAAAGCTCTTGTAGTTTGTTTCCGTAAGAGTTAGACTATTTTCCAAAGTGCATGCCCGTAGTGTGATTCTTGTAATTGTATGGAACCTTTACTTAAGTGTGATGTACTTGGACACGCACATGATCGACAATAAAGATCAAGATTACTCCATCATTGTAGCATTCACTTAGTTTTAATTATTTAATTGTTATTGTTATTTATTGTTTCCTTAGTTAATATTTCTTTACCATCATTTACTATTCCTGTTGTTAAATGAAGAATGAGTATGACTTAATCATGAGCATTTAAGTGTGACTACTTGGTAACCCAGTAGCATACCTAGGATCTTCCCTTGGTAATCCTAGTAGTAGTCATGCATGAGGTCCACGATGTGTATGGATGATTAAGGAATGGGTGCTCATTGCACTTAGGCTAGTTTAGATTCTCTCCTCCCATGTCCCATTAGCTTAGCTTTCTCTCCCTCTTAGCTTAAAATAGAGTTATTTTCCATTTCCTCTAGGAGTAGAACTAGATTAGAAACCACATCATACACCTCACTCTGGACTAAACCATATGTGACAAAGCATATACTAGTCTAGGTGGGAAGGCAACGAACTACGATCAATGAATAAAAATCTAGATATCACAACTAGCCCATCCACGGAGTTTGACTAGATCGTGTGTGAATGCTTGTATTCGTATGGTTGAGTGTAAGGGTACCTCTCCACTCATTAGTAGGAAAAGGAGAAGGTGGTCTAGAATGCCTCTATTGCTAAAGCGCAATCTTATGCTCATAAAAGGCATTGACCATCATCCAATAAGAGAATAAACAGTTTGCTACCAAAAATTCAAGGTTGACCACCATAGAAAAATAAAAGAATGTTTTGGATGAAAGTGTCCATCAGTTGAGAGAAAAATTAATGAGGGTCAACTAGGATATTAGCAAATTGACTAGAGAAAACAAAACCCTCTCAATGGAGGAGGTCCGCACCGTTCAACAAAAGTCTACAATCAAAGTAAGCGCATGGTAGAATGAGGCCAAGAAACATGAAAAGTTGAAAGAAAACTTCTAGGATTAGGTGCACATGTATAAGCAGATAAACAAAAAAGAAATCTAAATGGCTAAAGCCCACATTAGGTCCATGATAGCACAAAATCCTAATTAGTAGCTAATTCTAGATAGTTATGCATTGGTCCATCAAGCAAAAGTAAAGAATAAAGACCTATAGATCGAGGATTTGAAAGAATACATGAAGTCGGATAACCTTAGATATGCCAACATTGCCATGTTAATAGTAGGTTGGCCTAGAAGCAAGTTAGAGAAACAAGTAGCGACCACCTATGCGTTATACAAGAAAGAGTTTGCAGATAGAAAAGCTGCTATACAGAAACTCCACATAACAAATTTAGAACTTGAGGTGATTGAAGCTTACTACCATAGACAAAAGGATGTTGTCTTAGACTTGGCATGAAGATTAATAGATCATCATGAGTTAAAAGAAAAAGCCAGGGCCTTTGAAGAGGAATGATGATAGTTTGCGGCCTAGTACATGAAGGCCAAGAAAATGTTCTCACAGTTACCATGCCCTTGGGATGTACTAGTGCCAGCAAACATTGACTCAGCAACATAGAAAATACACAACCCAAGGATAGAATAAGATAAGTTGCAGGCACTACTTAATTACTACAAATTTCAAAAGCCTAGCAATAAATGGAATGGACCGATGGAGGAGCCATTGCCTCCGTAAACTACTTGAGCTTCCCATTTTTGTATCTTGTAATGTTGTGTCCACATTTTTGTAAAAACACCACTGCGGCATGTAAGAGTCCATTTTTTTTTGAGTCAATCAATAATTCCATACCTTCCCAATATTTCTAAAAAACTTGTTCCTCATTTTGTGTAACTCAAGGACGAGCTTTCATTTAGTTGTGGGGGTATGATGAGTCATGATTTTATCAGCTTCGATATTGGAGCCCAAGAAGCAATGTTGGATATTTGATATCATCTCTTCCATGCTAGCCTATAAATACAACACTTGGGTGCATGGTTGGGAGATAGGTTTTTTTATTTTTAGTTTTCAGTTAGCTTCTTCATAGATTGTTGACTTTTAGTCCTATTATTTCCTAGTGCATGCCTGCAATGTGATGTTTGTAATTGTACACCATTCTTATTCAAGTGTGACGTACTTGGACATGTTACATGAATGGAAATAAAGATCAAGATTACTCCTATCATTGTAGCATCCACTTAGATATATTATTTCTTTAATTATTTAATTATTTACTATTTTCTCTAGTTAATGTTTCTATTTATTTCTATTTACTATTCTTGTCATTAAGTAGAATGACTATGACTAATCACGAGCATTTAAGTATAATTACTTGGTAACCCAACAGTGCATTGTTTGGCAAGCCCAGTGACGTACGCTTGGCAACCCTAGTAGTAGTTATATGAAGTCCAAGGTTTGTGTGGATGCTTAGGAATAGACACTCATTACACATAGGCTAGCTTAGATCTTACATTCCATTGTTCATTAGCTTAATTAATTAATTCCCTTACTGTCATTAGGAGCAGCATAGGATTAGGCAACATCAATTATATGTCTCACTTTGGACTAAACCATACATGACAAAGCTACGACTAGTCCAACTGAGAAGACAATGAATCGTGATTAAGATATAATGATCTAGATGCCACAACTAGTCCCATCCATGGAATTCAATCGGATCATGTATAAATGCTTGTAATTTGTATGGTTGGGCATATGAGTATGATGAGTAGTGAGGTATCTCTATGTCCAACCATATGAATCATAGGCATTCATGTGTGATCTGGTTGAATTCCATAGACTTTGATTACCAAGTATGCTAGAGCTAAATCATGAGTTTGTGTTGTCCATTTTTTGTCTTCTTAGTCTCACTTGTGAATTGCAAGTGTATGGTTAAGTGTGATTAATACATAAGATTTTTATTATTGTGTGTTTTATCAATTTAATTTCATAAAAAAAAGAATAAAAGTGAGAGTAATTATGCGCTAAGTAAACTATTTTCCAATCTAGCCTAACATAAGTAACCATCCCCACTTCCTAAACACATCTTGAACTTCATGTAAACACTGCTGGGTTGTTAAACGCTAACCATTTATGAGCTACCAAGTGTCACATGTATGTTTGAAGGGGTCATTCTTGTGTATTTTAATTAGTTGTTTAATTAATCAAAATTAATTACTGAGTGAATAACATTGAATGTGAATTGCATGAAATCACAATATAAAATGCATAAAGAAAGAATGTCTTAAGTGCTGCAAGGTGAATCATAGAGCTTGTATTTATTACCAACACAATGGTATGTTTAGGTACATCAATGCTTGAATAAAGATTCGATTACACTTAGACTTCTTGCTATGGGTACTTGGAAAATATTCTAACTCTTAAATGAACAAACTACAAAAATTTTGCTACTTGATTGCAAAAACTACTCTCGAGTCATGTGCCCAAGGGTTGTATTTATAGGCTTGGGAGTACTTTGCGATATCGCATGTCTGATATCTTATCTTAGGCCATGATATCGCGTACTTGATATTGTGTACCCAATATCGTGGCCACTTCGATATCGAAGCTTATGAAAAAACATGATTCATCATACCCCCATGATTGAATGAAAACTCATTCTCAAGTACAAGAGGAACAAGTCCCTTACAAAATATATTAGGAGGTATGGAATGTTTGACTGACATGCAAAGTGACACAGAGAAAATAGACAAATACAAAAGTGCCTAAGCATACAACATTATAATTATGTACAAAATTGGGTGTTCATGACAACAGGAAAGAACACCCTTAGATCTAGTGGACATCCAACCCCTCTTGACAATAGAAGAATGAGGGAGAGGTAGAAGAGATCCATCAATCATGAACAATCTCTCGTGAGTGATATTGTTGCATTCTCCTTAGTGAAGATAGTCCTACTTCTAGTCCATGCTCCCCACTGCAATGACAACAAAATCAAGGATTAGTATTTAAAGTGTAACATAGAGTGGTTGAATTCCTTGTCTCGTTAGTGATTTTGTCTAGCTAAGTTGTGATTGTGGTAGATTGGTTGCTTGATAATATTAGTGGGAAGACTAACAAATAGGTTAAGTAAGAGAAGCGGTCCATAAAATTTAGAAAAAGCTTAACACAAGGAATATTGGAAAGAGGGTATAGAAATTCACAACAATAAAAAGAAAGAATTCACTAAAATCAGTTGTGAAGATGTGTGCAATTGGATGGCATTGATGGAATAAATAAAAAGAATTTGATTGTAAAAATGTCTAAGGTTAAGGAACTTAACTTAACCAAACCAAAAGATATGCAAGTGGGTTCTCCTCAAAGTAGGCATAGGCCTTTTATGCCCTTGCATAACTTCAAACCAAGGAGTCCATGGGCACCATGGATGATTAATGGTTACGGAAGGTTAAGTACAAAAAACCTAGAAGTAACTGATTGAGAAACTTGACACATCAAACCAAAACATTAAATCAAAATATGAAACTAGCAATGAGGTGAGGCATGAAAAGCATAGATGGATGAGAGGGAGAATGAAATGGAGTTCCTAATTATGGTCACATGAAGTCCCTTGTGGAGTTCATGAGTAAATGACTCAATAGGATCCATCCTTAGTCCAAACCAAAACCAACCACTTTCAGTGAGTTCGTTTCGACATTCTAAGACTAGTTCATCTCCTGAGACACAAGAATGCTCCCACAAAACAACCACCATTCCAAATTAGAGAAGAAGTAGGAAGTGAGAAAGGGCCTTAGTTAGAGAAGACAAGACAAGTCCCATAACCAATGCTTGTAGCCCTTTTATTTGGTCTAAGGGGTGTGCTTTGAATTCCCATATATATATATATATATATATATAATGGGAACCACACCATGCAAAGATCCATGCATTTTCTCATTTATTTTGTCCAAGGGATGTGCTTTGAATCCTCATTTTTTTATGAGAACCACACCATGCAAGGACTTATTTGACTTCCTATTGTGGAATGACACAGAATAGTAAGAAGTTTATGAAAACATCCTTGCACATAGGAAAATGGAAAAGCATGAAGAATACCAAATCCCTTTGAAGTCACACCCTATCCAAACCTTTGATTCTTTCCCAATTCTGGAAACTACACAAGTCACGAATTTATTAAGGTTGTATTAATGAAAAAGGGACTACACGTTTCCAAAATACGGAAAACCATAGAGTGTGTGGATGGGTGGATGATGTGGACTCACTGTCTATTACATGAAAAGAAACCATGTCCTAGTTGTTAGTAACAACATTCAAAGTCAGAAACCAAACATCAACAATCAAATCACAAATGATACATACCGTCATCAAGTAGCACATTACCATTGTACCTAAGACTTTATTAGCAAAAAGAGTAAAGAATTATACCAAACATAAGAAAATATAAAAGAAGGTAAAAGAGTATTCAAGAAATATTAAATATACTAATGATGGTATAAAATAAAAACTTAGAAAATATTAATAACTTGAAAAACAAAAGGATGTAAAACAAAAAGTTGTAAAACCAAAAATGTGTAAAATAAAAAAGTCAAAAGACTAAGTAGCCATGTAAAGTGTTAGTATGAATGGCCATCTCCTCCATGACTAAGTTGGAGGGAGGAGATGTAAAAGATTAAGCATGGTTGTCCATATGATGAAGTGTCTGGTGAGTTGGTTGGCTTGGGCTCATGGAAAGGTTTCATTTATTGGATGTTGACTAATTGTTTATTGTTTGGACTATTAGGTTTATATATAATTATGGCCCTAGATGGAAAATTCTCTTCAATAATGTAAGGTCCTTTCCACAATGTTTGAAATTTGGTTCATTGAGGTACGTGTGTAGGATTCCAGTAGAGGTCCTTATCTCCTGGTTGAAACTTGACTTTCCTTATTTTGAGGTCATGGAATTTCTTGTTGAATGCCTTATGCATTTCGTTGGATGAAAAGGCCATTAATCAATTTTTATCTAGAAAGTTGAGGTTCATTAATCTCTCCTTTTATGCTAGAATTAGATCCATGTCAAGGTCATAGGCTGTAGAGAGTGTACGGAGCTCGGATTGGATGGATAGCGTTGGTAGTTTTCTGTACATGAGCTCATAGGGAGAATAATCTATGGGGAGCTTCCATGTGGATCAATAGGCCCAAATGGAATCATTTAATTTCATGCTCCAATCCCTTTGGTATTTGCTAATAGTGTGTGTTAAAATTTTTGTAATCTTTCAATTAGTGACTTCAGCTTGATCATTAGCTTGAGGGTGATAAGGTGTTGTGAGTTTGTGTGTAACCCCCAAGTGCTGCATAAGTTTTTGTATAGTGGCACTTGTGAAATGAGTTCCATTATTAGAGATTAATGCATGAGGCATACCAAACCTGTTTATGATATTCTATTGTACAAACTGAGCAGTAGTAGTGGATGTACAGTCGGTGATGGTTGCTACTTTTACCCACTTAGTGCAATAGTCAATTGTGACTATTATATATGCCTTTTCATTTGACAAAGGTGTGATGGGATCCATAAAGTCAATGTCCCAAATATTGAATGGCTTGAGAGGCTGAATTGATTACTATGGCCCCTCCATTCGAGTTGTCATTCCACCATTCCTTTGACAATGATCACAAGCATTGACAAATTGGTGTGTATCCCTAAAGATTATTGGCCAGTAATATCCTACCATGAGGATTTTTATGATCATGCGTCTACCAGCATAATGGCCCCACAAGGGCCTTCATGAGCATCCTGGAGAATGCTTAGTTGATTTGTGTTAAGAACACACTTGCATACTAGGCCATCGAGACATACTTTGTAAAGATTCCCATTGATTTCCATGAAATGTTTAACTTGGTGAAGAAACTATTATTTCTTCCTAGTGTCCAGGCTTTATGACAGTTCTTGCTTAAGCAGATAATTGAGAATGGTGTCATACCATCTTAGTTCATCAGGCATTTGTGCATTAATAGCCCTTGCAAGGAGATATTTGTCAGGAAATTGATCAGATAAGGAGGTTTCTTTCTCCTTGTCATTCCATCTTAGCTGTGATAAGTGGTCAGCGATTACATTTTACACATCCATTCGATTTATCATCGTGGGATCGAACTATTGCAAAATCAAGAGCCACCATATGACACAGGGGCTCATCATTGGTTTATTCATTAAGAACTGGATAATGCTATGATTTGTGTGCATGAACACTTTATAACCAAGCACATAGTGCCTGAACTTTTCTAAGGCAAACACCATCGCCATCAACTCCTTTTTTGTAGTGGTGTAGTTTAGCTATGCACCTATGATACTTTTTCTTACACAGTGAATGTAACATGGACATTTTGATCATCCAACTGTGTAAGCACTACCCCCAAAGCATAATTTGATGCATTAGTCATCACATGAAATGGCCTGGGCCAATCAAGTTCTTGTAGAATTGGGGTTTTAACAAGCTTCTGCTTTAGTTGTTAAAATATTTTTTCACATGTAGGGATCCAAAAAAAATGATGCATCTTTCTTTGTTAATTCAACCAACGACTTGGTGATTTTGGAAAAATTCTCGACGAAGCACCAGTAGTAGCCAGTATGACCAAGGAATGACTACACTTCTTTAACTATTTCCAGTTAATGGGTTATTCCTTAGATGACCCTTATCTTTTTAGGGTCCACCTCAATTCCTACTTTTGAGATACAGTGCCCCACGACTATGCCTTCCTGGACCATAAGATGGCTCTTTTGTTAATTGGGCTAGAGGTTTGTTTCAACACATCTCTCAACACCTGCTCAAGATGGTCCAGGGCATGCTCGAACATAGCTCCATAGGTAGAAAATTCATCCATGAAGACTTCTACCCCCACTACCAATTTTTTGTTGGAAAATGCTAAAGACTAATCATTGGAATGTAGTTGGGGCATTACATAGACCAAATGGCATTTAACGGTAAGCAAAAGTTCTCCAAGGACTTGTGAAAGTTATCTTTGCCTGGTCCTCTAGTGTGATTCAAATTTGGTTATAGCCATTATAACCATCTAAAAAGATGTAGTAGTTGTTCCCAGAAATGGTATCTAGCACTTGTTTGATAAAAGGTAATAGAAAATGATCTTTGAAAGTTTCCATATTGAGTAGTCAGAAGTCGATGCACACTTGTCATTTGCCTCCTTTCTCAGGCATGATCATGAGTGGACTAATCCACTCACTATCTACATCAGGATAGATGANGAAAAAAGAAGATGGTGATGAAGGTTGTGGTATGGTCAACATCCTTTACCTGGTCATATTCTAAGCTCACTGGAATAGATCCAAGAATATGCCAACACCAGATATACACTGATCCCACCGTCAAGTCGAAATGATAGCCGCAATAGTATTTGAATCCAAAATTAAAGCAAATTGTTAAAGAGGATATTGAGCAACTCCTCAAGGTGGGATTCATCTATCCNACATCCATACTTGCAACATATTCACACGTTAGGCCCTCAGTAGGTTTCATGCATAATGTACTGCTACTAGAATTAGTTGTCAACAATTGGGTGCCTTCTTGTTTTGTGGCTGCTACATACAGACATCTTTGGATTTCAACTTCTAGTGCACACTACTTGCATACAGAGATAGATGTTCGCTTCACTGACCATAACTTTTGCACATGATGGCACCCTGAATCACTGTAGACAATACATGGAAATCTCTTCTTCTTAATCTTTCCAAATTCATTTTCTTTAGAGATATCTAAGGAGAGATCTCTAATGCCCATTTTGGCATCAACAGTGCTTAATCATGCCCTGCCCATAATAATTGGGAAGTCCCCCTTACAGTTCTCCACCTTGATTACTAGGCAGGATATGACCACCCATAAACAGTGGTTATGATGTCCTCTACTAGTCTGAATGGAATAGTGATGGATTGGTCTATCAACTCTAGCCTGTTGTTGCTCTTCTTCAAGGGAGAAAGGTTCCACATACTATACATTTCATATGAGAACATATTAGCACTAGAACTAGAGTCAAGAAGAGCTTTACAAGGCTCATTCCCAACAATTTGCAAATATACCAAGGGACTCTCAGGATCAACTAACTTCCTAGGTAGGTTATCGACTTGAATCCAATCAAATACAACATGGGTCAACATTACAATATGGATTCGAGAGGGATTTTGATTTGAAGGGGACTTAGATAAAGATGAGGTACAGGAAGGTGGAGGAGCAAGGTTACTAATCACTAATGTGTCTAAGGGATTTTGTGGATTGTAAGGTTGGAAGAAGGGCCTTTTCTTTGATCATGGTTCTAACCCACTTGGTTGGTTAACTAGTTGCAAATTAACTACCCTAATAGAATTTCTTTGCTATGGTTGGGCAACCAATTCACCTTGCATGGATGGAGTAGGTGGTAGCTGTGCATGAGGTGGAGTAGGTGTAGGAACAGGAGGAGCATGAGGATAGTAGGTGGCATTCCTCCTTGGATAGGGTGGTTGGTATACTTTAGGAAGGTAGTAGTGAGGTTGGTAAGTAGCAACATGACCAAAGGAGTCTTGTGGAGATGAAGGTTGATAAACATAATAACCATAGGGATCTGGTTATTAATAAGGGTACTATTATCTTGGAGGTACCAATGCCCATGATTGTGGTTGCTACCACTGCTGGTATAATTCATAAGGTTGCAGTGAAGTTCCACTTGGATAGTACTGTTATGGTTGGAGGAATTATCAAGAGTTGCTTGTGGATAAGGTAATCTTTTGGGTGTTTGCCTTTGTGTAAGTCATGGATGTAAGGCATACACCCAGATTCTTGCAAGTGTGACACAATTGGATAGCATCCTTTGGGATGTTCATATTGGTAGACGTTACACCTACGATCATCATTTGATTCACTATCCACAACCATCTCTATCATGGCCATCTTACCCTTACCCTTGGATATGACACGTTCAACTCACCACTTTGCTCCTTGGACTCTTCAACAATTTTTAAAATAGCTTGAAAGTTATTGTCCATGGAGTCCCATAATTGGTCAACCTTAGCCATGATTTTGGATTGCAATTTTTGGAGTGGTAAGGTTTTCTAATTAACCACCTCATCTTTGGTTAACTCATTGATGAGACGCGACATGCACTAGGTCGCGATATCGCGTCGTTCCCTACGATATCGCGTATGCGATATCGCATCCCACCGCCATATCTATAAATAAGAGGCGGCACTCCTTTCATTTCCCAATCCTGGCTAGAAGTAGCGAAGCTCTGGCAGATTGATCACTCCAGAGTTAGAATTTTTCCCATGTGCCCGCAGTAGGAGTCCTAGAGTGAACGGCTCTTTATTCGAGCAGCTTGTAACCTGAACCCAAGTTGTGTACGGCAATAAAGACGAACTTGTTTGGATAAACCTTGCAGCACGTGGTTTCATTTATTGCTTTATTTCCTGCTTTCCTAGTGCGTTCAAGTACGACTTGATTACGAGCGTCTACGGACGTGTACGGCTAGTCAAGGAATCGGCTGCTTGACGCAATGCATGAGTACGACTCAATTACGAGCATTGGATGCTTGGTAACCCAGTAGCGTATTCCAGGATTCTGCGCTTGGTAACTCCCGGGTCTAATGTGTACGGCTAGTTGAGGAATCGGCTGCTCATTGCTAGGCTAGATCGTGTGATAAGTACGACTTAGTTACGAGCACCCACGGGTGTGTACGGCTGGCTAAGGAATCGGCTGCTTATCACACGTAGGCTAAATAGGTGCCTCAGTACGACCACTTCGAGCACTTGCGTTACGTGTGGCGATCCCAGTAACGATTAGCGTTTGGTAAGCTGCAGTTGCATAGTTCAGGGTGTGTCCGGTAAGTGGGAACGGATGCTGACGCTAGTTAATTTAGACTTAGACCTTAGTTAGAGTTAGCTTAGTTTCTCAACCCTTTCTCCTGGTAGCATAGAAGATAAGCCGAAAATACCAAAAAAATCACATACCTCAGACTTGCTTAACCATACACCGTGACACATACAAGCAAGCCTGGGAAGACAACGAACGATTAACCCCAAGTGTTTCTTGTGGCGTTAAGGCATTTAGTCTGCGGAGTTCGACCGGATCGCGCGTGTACGCTCGTATTCGTATGGTGGAGTGTAGGGGTACCTCGCCACTCATCATTGGCGCCGTTGCCGGGGACTAAGTGTTTTTACGCCAATTTAACATAAGGGATATCACTCACATCGTTGTGAGCTTAAAACGAACCTTAGGGTTAATCAGTTAATTAAGAACATAAATAACGGTGAAAATTAGCACACCATTAGAAATGGCTTCTTCTCATGAAATCAACTCACCTAAGGACAATACAGGAGAAAGTCAGGATCATACGCATAACCGAAATCAACCATGTCCTCAACAGTCTAAGGTCACATATACTCATCCCGATGAGTATGTGCCAGATTTTACCTTTGTTTTCCATCAAGATGAGCAACTGCGGTGGAGAGACATGCAAGGTAACATCGTGTTACCCCCAGATCGATCCGCTCCCAACATGCTTTCCCGTGCTTTGGTACAGTATGGCATGCATGAGCTGCTTGCTGAATACGTTTTGGATGATTATGACACAAGGGATTATCATCCCACAAACGCCCAACGTATTCGGGATGCAAGGCAGGAGAGCCAACATTCACTATTGAAGGGCAAGGTTCCCCACGTCATTAGTGAAATAGGAGAAGAGGAACCCCTCACGATGGGTTTCTTAGAAAATGATGTTCCTCCTCCTCACTCTAGTGAAGAGGTTAGGCATCAGGGCCTTAGATCAACGATACATATTCCAGGCTCTGATCCCCGTGAGCACCAGCTGTTCACGGCAGGAACAATCACTCGCACTAATGACGGACTCGTTGATCGTCACAACGATCGGGGCCGAAGCAGCCGAAGAGAAGGCAAGAAACATCACCATGGTGATGGATCCCCTTCTTCTTCCCCTTCATCACATCATTCACCCTCTCCTTCCACATCTGGGCGCAGCCACCATGAGCATAACGCGGAAAGTAAAGGTAGAAGAGATGAAATGCCTCGACAAGAAGGTCGAGAGGAGTTAGGACAAGGGCAAGGACGTAGGGAGAATAGGGAACCACAACGTAGACATCACAGACGTCATGAAAGAGATGATCATGACGAACCCCTATTCGCAACCCGAAGTATGCTTGACATTAGAGAGGCAGTTAGGATTCCCACAAGGCATTTGAAAGACAGTAGGATCAAGCGTTTGGATATAAATAATATCCCACGTTTTGAAGGGGGATACAACGCTGATCCTCAACATCATTTACAGGCATTCCACGATGCCTGTGCCTTGCAGAACATAGACAATGAGTGGCAGAAACTCAAGTTGTTCCCAAGGACACTCACTAAAGAAGCAGAAAGCTGGTACCGGTCCTTAGAACCGGAAACCATCAGGAGGTGGAGTACGATGCTTGAATTGTTCAACAACAAATATCAAACGTACTCCAGAGTGTCTAACTTGCGTAAGCAGATCCAAGGCTGGAAACAAGGAGCTTATGAATCCTTGGATGCTGCCATGGCCCGTTACTACACACTGCTACATCGTTGCCCGGGCCATGGGTACGCTAAACGGGATCAACTTCGCCACCTCGTGGATGGGCTACGAAATGAAACGAGAAGAACTCTTGGGACTTACGCCCAAGGGAGACTCTCCCAATTAAGAGCCCATGAAGTTGAAGTTTTGTTGGAACAAGTAGCGCAAGAAGAGGGTGAGCTACGTAAAAGAGAAAGTGCGGAGGAATACAACCGCGATCCCTCCCTTCGCAAGAAGGGAGTGAAATTCTGTGATGAGGAGGATGAGTCACCACTCGAAGAGTTGGTGAACAGGAAAACCGTGCCGATCCAAAAGTTAACAACGGAGGTATCGGCTAAGGTAGACCAAATGTGGGATTCCTTAGACTCACGAATAGAAACAGTTTTGAAAATTGTAGAGGAGTCTAAGGATGAGCAAAGTAGTGATAAAGGCAAAAACATGCGGAGAAACTTTAACCCTGCACATAACAAGGGTAAGGGAAAAATCTCTAACTCCGATGAGGCTGAAAATTCTGATTCAGACAATGATGGTGGATGTGAGGTCTGCTACTATGACCATCCTAAGGGATGTTGTCCAATTATCTCACATCTGCAGGAGTCTGGGGTGTATGCATTAAATCCAAGACTTAATCAACGGCAAACACCCCGAAGGTTACCTTATCCACAAGGTAACCCAAGGCAGTTCCACCAACCCTTGACGTATTATCCAAGTGGAACGCCTCCGCAGCCCATTGGACAACACCAGCAGTGGCAATACCCACAGTCATGGGGGATGCCACCGCCAACACATCAATACCCTTACCGGCAGCCTGATCCTTATGGATATTATGTGCAGCAGCCAGTTTCTCCAGGTGACGCTATGGGTCACACTACTCCACAACGTCACTACCACGCTCGGGAGTACTTCAGAAGGACTCCTTCTCCTCCGGGAGACATCCCACATTCCGTCCATCCTCTAACTCCACCCGCACCTCTTCCTCAAGTAGTTCCCATAACACCTCCTGCTCCAACAATGCAAGGGGAATTGCCTACCCAACCGCAGCAACGTCATGCCGCGAGAGCTGTAAATATTCAGAGTGTAAAGAGCCAACTGGGTACTAGTTCTGGCGATAACTGTATAAAAAAGAGACCCTTTTTCAGAACTAAGAGCCCAAAAAAACTCTCGCAACAACAAGCGGATGGGTACATGTATAGGCCTCTAACTACTAATGCTTCGGAGCACCCTTCAGTCCAAGGGAGTGTAACGCATACGGTTATGTTAACACATACCGTAACTGACTGGAGCAAGGTAGGCCACGTTCCCAAGAAACTAACTGATCCTGGGAGTCCCTTCATTTATTTGTAGATCACTAGGAATGCACCACATCGAGCTCTTCTTGACTCAGGTTCCGGAGTCAACTTAATTTCGCGAAAGATGTATCACGCCTGGAACCTGCCCCAACTTAAGAAGAGCAACATCCAACTAGAGCTGGCAGACCAGTCCATCACTATTCCCTTGGG
>MNCI01031634.1:5429-57739 GCA_015680685.1 Gnetum montanum
TGGAGAGACATTAAATTAGAGTAATAACTAAGATGGTGGAAAAAATAAGAGTAATACTTGAGATTGTTGGACTTGTGGAGTGATTGACATGGGATGAAACAAGTTCAAGAATGAACTGGAATTCAAAGTTAACAAAGGTGAGTTTACATTAGTTATAATGGGGAATAAACTATATGGTAGTGGTACGATAACTGAAGAAGAAACTATAGATAATATAGATTCTACCAAGAAGATTGGTTGAGATATCAGTTGATTGATGGCACTAATAAGGTTGATGTACTAGACATGTTGGGGTGGATAGAGAGTGTTGATGGAGCATCCCAATGATCATTAAAATTTTTTGAGATTAATATTCTCCATTGCTATGGATGCTAACATCTTTCCCATATTTACTTAGCTAAATGTTAGGTTGAAAAGCCTTGTTAAAATTAGTTAGGGTATTTCTTTAATGATCCCAACTTCTAATATATTTGGATTCAAAAAATGAATAATAATATTTAAAAAATTAGAATACATCATATTATCAAAGAGAGAGTCTAAAGTAAAGGCCCAACAATATTGGAGATGCCTTTTCATATCTTCATGCTTGCAACCAATCCTTAAAAACTTCTCCTTTGGGGTAGGAAAAGAATCAAGCCCTTCCCTTATTCAAAAGCACCTACATGGATCTTCATTTCTGACTAAAGGATTTCTTATAAAGAGAAGGATAAAACTCTCTCTAAATACAAAAGAATACATCAATAAGAAATAATAAACAAATAGTAAAAAAAGTTGAAATCTACCCATCCTTAAACCTCCAAAACAAAAAGACGTTAATATTGTATATTATGTATTAATTGTTAAAATTTCACTGGGAGCTTTTTAGCTTGAAGCTGTAGTTGAAAAGTGACATTTTTAGAATATGATATTTAACTTCTAAAGAGAGATCATAGTTATGATCTTACTACTAGAAAATAGTTGTATACCAAAGCTTCCAAATAGAGTATAGAAGCAATGAAAGATATTTCCAAATTAAAGAAAGGAAGTAGACAAAGTAGGCTAATCACCAAGAATGACTTCATTGATGCTTGGTTGAATGTTATAAATCAATGGTAAATTCATCTAGAAAAGAAAATAAGATAATAAATAAAAGTCAAATCACAATGCTTTTCAAAATATTTATATGATATTATAATGTATCTAAAAATTAAGAGCACTTCAAAATATTAATATTTCTTAATAATATTACTAGAATGAAATAAATTCCTTGCTAAAATGCAAAAAAAGTATAAATGCCTAAAAATTTGAGAGACCAAAACATGAATACCTACTAAAAGAAGGGGTGCATGATACTATCAAGGATGTGTGAAAAAATAAGTGATATTTGAAATTTTGAGTTGTATTTGAATATTTAAAATATATTTGAAAATACCAATTGACACCTTAAAATTATGTATGATGCCTAAAGTAGGATGAGGTATATGAACTTCAAGCCTATTTTGAATTCTTAAACCTCTACATAGCCTCTGAAACTTTATGGATACCTAAAACTTCTTCGAATATCTAAGATTGGCTAAGGTGTATAGAGCTTAGTCTAACATCTACATCCTCCTCCTTCTTCCAATTGCTTTAAAAGAGTTACTAAGGTAGCTAAAAGAGTACAACACCATCTTATAATTTATGCCTTCAAAAATTCCTTGAAAACTTCTTTAATAACCTAGTATAAGAAAGCTATATTTTAAAATTAAAAATATATTTTTATTTATTTGATTTCTACGTTGATGAACTTAAAAGGAGAATTTTTTAACAACTATAGAGTAGAGGCAACATATACCTTATAATAGAATAAAATATTACAAATAACTTGTCATAGTATTAGCAATACAAAGTTCAACACATGAGATCATTTTCAATCTCATGGAGAAACATCCTTGTGTTGAATATATGAAATTAAAATGTAAATCAATTCAATTTCAAATAGCATCATATTCAAAAATTTTGATCACACTATTCTTCTAGATTAACCAAATTGTGAAGATTAACCACTAAGAAAAACCTTGAAATTAATATTTCAATAATTAAAGGGTAACTACTTAAATTTCATCTCAGATAAGAAAGTATTCTACAAGTCTTATTTTATTAATATTCTTTAGCTCCATTAGATTGTTACAATTTAGCAATAAAGGTTATAGTTTTCTTTACAACTTCATATTTAGCCATGTTATGCAATTCCATTTCTAATAATGTAATACTTAGTTTTCCCTTAGCACACAACACTTGGTAGTCATTGTTTGACATGGTGTCATGAATGCTTGTGTTTTCCTTATCTCCATTAACCTATGAACCTAGGAGATCTTGGAGGAGTTGGATCCTTGGCTACACATGGTGTTCAAGTTGTCAAATGCAGTTATTGCTGCATACTTGGAGAATGAGATCAAACACAAAGAGAAGAAAAGTAGCACTTCAATTTTAAGACATTAGTTATAAAATAAGTAAAAGATAGAACATGAAGCTAGAATAGACCTATAGGCTTTTAGGTAAAGGGATTTGTGACATTAGAATAACCTAGGCTATCTTTCTAATGCCAAAAATGTTGTTGCAAGATTGTTTTGTCGTAAATCCATAGACAAGACCTTTACAAACTAAACAGTTAACATCTAACCTAAAACTGTAAATAGTCTTATGAGTAATATAACCCTTGATGAATCAACAATGATAAAACAACTAGTTATTAGAGCCTATAAATATAGTGCTTGGGCATATGGTTTGGGTAATAGTTTTGCAAATTTCTTCATAGTTTTGTCAATAGAGTAGCTGAATTCTTGTAGTTTTATTCCGTAATGTTAGAGAATAGTTAGTGAGTGCCCACAGAGTGGATCTAAGTCATTTGTACAAAGTCTTATTCTATTGGACATGTACCTAGACATATTCCATGAATGGTAATAAGATCGAGATTGATTCTTATTCATTGTAGGACTTTAACTTAGATTAGATTTACTTTCCATGCAATTTTCTTTTCATTACTTAGTTAATATTTACATTTTCATACATGTTAATTAATTAGGCATGTAATTATGATCACTTCAAGCATGCATATGACTCTTGGTAATTCTAGCAATGCTTAATGTTTGGTAACTCAGCAATGTTATATGTGTTCAAGCTGTGCATAGGAAGTGAGATCAAATACTTATGTTAGGGTAGTTGATTATTAATTAGCAATTAGATTAGTTGAAATGATTATAAATTAAGTTTCAACTTATTGTTAATTGTAGAACAATAAAGTATAAAATAATAAAAATCAAATGCCTCACTCTGGACTAAACCATACATGAAAAAGCTACCACTAGTCCAAGTGGGATGATAGTGAACTACAATCAAGGCATAATGATCTAGATGCCACAGTTAGTCCCATCCATGGAATTTGACCAGATCGTGCATGAATGCTTGTGATTTATATGGTTGGGCGTAGGGGTACCTCGCCGCTCATCATTGGTATCATTGCTAGGGATGGTGCTAGTTATCTAGATTAGTTATATTATACACAATCACTGTAAATGTATTAACAATCTATCTTTTAGAAAACATTAATAATTTAAGTCACACACATTGTTAGACAAAACCATGTCATCTTCACATAGGATCAATAATGCATCATATGATAAGAACACTCGTAAGAGAAATGATAGGATATATATTGAGGAAAATTGGAGTAAACAACCTCAAGCAGAGGTTTCCTATACTCATTTAGACCCTTACTACACTCAAAGACTACATTCAATTGGTGCAAATGATCCTAGAGAAGATGGAGTAAGTCCTAGATCATGGAAAGTCTCAAGGCCTAAGACCTCCTCTAAACCTAGACAAGATAAATCAAGGGACCATGGGAAGAACCATAGAAGCCATGGTGATTCTCCTAGTTCCTCATCTTCTTCTTCCTCTTCAACATCTAGTTTTGATGAAGATGAATGTAGGTATAGACATAGAGCTTCACTACAAGGTTAAGACAAAGATGGAAATCAAACCCAAGGGCAAAATCAAAGACATCACAATAAGCATAGACAAGATCATCACAATCAAATGAATAGAAATAGAAATTTTCATAACAACGTGTCTGATGATGATGAACCCTTGTTGGCCACTAAGAGCCTGATGCAAATCATAGAGGTAGTTAAGATACCTCACAAGCATCACAAGGATAGTCACTTACCTAGGCTTGATATAAAAAATATTCCTAAATTTTCGAGAGGCTACAACTCGAATCCACAACATCATATACAAGCCTTCCATGATGCCTATGCCTCGTACAATATTGAAATTGGATGGCAAAAGCTCAAGCTCTTTCCTAGGACACTAATCAATGAAGCAAAAAGTTGGTATAGATCATTGGAACCAAGTTTCTTTCACCAGTGGTCCACAGTGGTGGAAATTTTCAATGAAAAATACCAAACCTATGCAAGGGTATCCAACCTAAGGAGGCAAATCCAAGAGTGGAAGCAAGAAAATCATGAACCTTTGGATGTGGCCTTGGATAGATACTATTCGCTACTACATAGATGTCCTAGCCATGATTTCTCTGAGGAAAGGTAACTCTTCCACATCATAGATGGGCTTTGTAATAAAACAAGGGAGAACCTTGGGATGTATGCTCAAGGTTGATTATATGAATTAAAAGCCCATCAAATTTGAGAGTTGATCAAGTGTGTGGCAAAAGCAGAAGGAAAACTATGAAAATGGGAGAATGTAGAGGAAAATAATAGGAACCCAACTCTGCAAAAGAAAAGTGTCCATATCTATGATAAGGAAAAAGAGGTAGATCTTGATGAGTTGATTTTACAATAAACCTTGCCAATACAAAATTCGATCATTAAGATTAAAGAAAAGTTGGATAAGATGTCAAAATTGATAAATGAGAAAGTTAAAACTTGCGAAGAAATCATAGAAGAGAGAGTAGTGAAAAATGAATTCAATGCTCACAACAAAAGGAGGAAAAAGAACCAAGAAATAGCTAGGAACACTTTTTGGCAAGAAAGAGAAATGGCCGTAGAAGAAGAGGCTATAGACTCAACCACTGAAGAGGATGGTGGATGTGACATTTGCCTATATGACCATCCAAAGGGCCATTGTCCAATCTTGTTGCATCTACATGAGTATTGGGCAAGGGCATTAAATTTGAAGTTTGTATAGAAGTACATGCCCAAAATATTTCCTCTTCCATGCAGTAATTTTAGATAATTCTGAAACCAACAATACTATCTTGGGAAGGACTTATTACCAGCCTCAACAATGGCATCAACCATAGTGGCAACAACCATAGTCGTGGGGGAGGCCAGGACCAAACTAGCCCTATCCTTCCTACCAACAAAACCCACATGGATATTATGTTCAAAACCCTATTTCACCAACTAGTTTTACTTTCTCTACTTCAAATCACTACTACCACTCTCTCAAATATCATTATCCCACAACATCTTATACAAGATCACCACCTCGCACCTCTCATCCTACATCATATCCTTAATATTCTCATACTCACCTCCAACAACATAAGAAGGTTTTGCATCACAACATCTGTGAGAAAATGCCACTTGTGCTATGAACATACATGTAAATGATAATGCTAGTAGATCTCACCCAAAGTCTCAGAAATGTCCCTTCTGGAGGAAAGGTCGTAAGCCAAAGTAAAACACTCATGGACCTACTACATTACCTAAACCAATACAAGGCCAATCTAATGCAAAAACCTTCCTCATAAAAATGATGTTTCCTAATCATATGTAAAAGGCAATAACCAACACCACTCCAACACAAGACATAAATGATAAACTTATCATTGTGAAGAGATAGAAGAATCCATGCATCACCAATAGTGATAAAGGATGCAGTTGTAAGCCAAAAGTTCAAAATATTAATACAACCCCTATATTATCCCACCATAAAGTTTAGGAGCAAGTGTGTGAGAAAAACCTAGTCTACGCAGTAGCCACTAAACTAGAAGACACCCGGTGGCTTGAAAATGAGAATATAAACCTATCTCAAAGATGCATGGAAGTAACTGATTTGCTTATCAGTTCTGGAATTTTTTGATTCTTCATATGTTTTCCATTTCTGAATATTTTTCTCTTTTCTTGAGTCATTCTCTTTATGTTTTATGAATGTATTTTATGTTTTTATTAATAAAATTTCCAAGTCATGATGTAGAAGTCAATGCTATGTGTTGGGTTTTTTGTGCTATGATATCAAGATGATTGGGTAAGCAATCATGTAAAGTAGTGAGACTACCTCATCCATCCCTCCAGTTCTCTGAATAAAAGGTCTTTTTCATGCAAAAAATTTGGTTCTTCTTTTATGAAACTAAAATTAATCAATGATCATTGTAACTTGAAGGAAGAGGGAATAACCAAGTGGGAATGGTAAAGGGTGTGATCTTAAGGGGACTTGTTGGGTTCTCTTCTTGACTTCCTTCATGTGGTTTATGACTTCTCTTGGAATGTATCATCACTCCACCATAAACCAATAAAAAGGAAGCTTTATCTTTACATGGTGTGGTTCCCATTCAAAAAAGAAGAAGAAAGAAAAAAAAACCAAAAAGAAAAACAATAATGGGAATTCAAAGCACACCCCTTAGACACAATTATGGGCTACAAGAATTGGTTATGGGGTTGGAAAGACATGTTACCCATGACTAAAGGTGCCCCTTTAACTAAGGCCCTTCTTTCCTTTTTCTCTTTTCTTCTCTTCTTGGAGTGATGATTATTCTTTGAGGTGGTTGTGGACTCATGGTGGTTGGCAAGATGGAACACATCAATGCGAGGTTATTGTTCATGGTATGAACTTGGTCTAAACTTGGACAGATAGGTATGTTGATCATTTTAATCACACCTATCACAAAAACCTATTGTGCACATGGTAAAGTACCTTACATCCTAATCTCTACAATTCCTTCTCATGCCATTATTCACCTCATTGTTGCATGTGATTATAAGCCTTTTGGTTTTGTGTAGTATAGTGCAACATCGTAATCATGGCAATTGTGTGTTTTTTTGAACAAAGACATTATCTACATTTAACTTCTTAGGTGCCCACAGACATCTCTAGAAGTGGTTATGTAAGGGCATTATGGCAAGATATTGCTTTAGGGAGGACCAACTTACATAACTTTTGTTGATCATGGTTTTGAACTAACCTTCACATCTTCCAAAACATCAATGACAGTTTCTCTAAATTTATGCATGATTTTGGGATTACTTATCATTTGTTTCATTAATTTTTCCTACTTTTCTATTTCCATATCCATTAATATTTTTTGGCCATCTTCTAAATTAGACTCTTGGTTTCAATTATTCAAATACCAATGTGCTTCCAGAGTTACATTTATTAGTCATGGGGGCTAGGGATGCCTGCTTTAGAATTTTTGAAAAGTTTCCAACATCCTATTTTTGAACATCATGGTAACTAATAGTAATTGATCAAAATAATGTAAAAAACTTGATAATTTTAGTTACCTCATAGCCTTGGGCATAGTATGTTGTAATCACCTTGTGCTTAAAAGAAAACTAAGGGATTTGAAAAGGGTTAATTATTAAGGAAAATTAACCACAACTAATGTTAATTCTTTGGTGATTGTAGGTGATGCTAAAAGAAACACCTAAGGAAGAAGGTCTTTTGGTAGGCACAAAAACAAAGCCAAGAGAGGACCAATGGAGGATATGACCATGGAAAAATCATAGCACATACAAGATAGTAGTTCAAGCATCGCATGTTTGCTAGATCCATGGGATAATGAGAAGAAATTTTAGTTCATCCTTCAAGAATGTTTTGCATAACTAGAAAAGCATAAACATAACAATCAAGGTTAAAATTTATTCACTGGTAGTGAGAACAAGAAGAATCATCTTCAGTAGATTTTTATAGACCTCTACAAATTTTGTAATCTTCAAAATCTGTCTAATCTTTTTGTCACTCTATCATTTTGTATGCATCCACTAGAATAAAATTTTGTAATGCAGCACTCAAAGTTAGTCAGTAGTTAGCATTAGTCAATAATTCCATGCCTTCTCAATTTTGTAAAGAAATCTTGGACCTATCCTATTAACTCAAGGATGAGTTTTTATTTAGTTGTGGGGGTATGATGAATCATTAGTTGGCTGGGTTATTTGATTAAAAGTCAAATTTTTGGTTGGCTCTGATATCCTGGCTCCAATAACAAGGCTTTGATAACAAGGCTCTAATATCCTAGCTCTAATAACAAGGCCCCAATATCGGGTACCTGACATCAGGTATCTAACATCGGAGCCTAGGATGTGACATTAGATATCCAATGTTGGGGGGTATGGACTAGCCTATAAATATAGCACTTAGGCACACAGTTTGGACAATATTTTTGCATATTTTTTCATATTTTTTCAATAGAGTAGCCAAATTATTGCAATTTGATTCTATAATCTTAGAGAATAGTCAGTGAGTGCCTATAAAGTAAATCTGAGTTAGTTGTACAAAGTCTTATTCAATTGGAAATGTACTTGGACATATTCCATGAATGGCAATAAGATCGAGATTGATTCTTATTCATTGTAGCACTTTGACTTAGATTAGATTTACTTTCCATGCAATTTTCTTTTCATGTACTTAGTTAATATTTACATTTTCATACATGTTAATTAATTAGGCACATAAGTACAATCGCTTCGAGCATGCGTATGACTCTTGGTAATCCTAGAAATGCTTAACATTTGGTAACCCAACAATATTATATGTGTTCAAGATGTGCATAGGAAGTGGGATCAGATACTTATGTTGGGCTAGTTAATTATTAATTAGCAATTAGATTAGTTGAATTGATTATAAATTGAGTTTCAACCTATTATTAATCATAGAACAGTAAAATATAAAATAATAAAAATCATATGCCTCACTCTGGACTAAACCATATGTGACAAAGCTACCACTAGTCCAAGTGGAATGATAGTGCACTATGATCAAGGCATAGCAATCTAGATGCCACAGCTAGTCCCATCCATGGAATTTGACCAGATCGTGCATGAACGCTTGTGATTCGTATGGTTGGGCATAGGGGTACCTTGCCACTCATCATTGTTAGATACCTAATCTAACGCTAGTCTTGCTAAAACATTTTACTCTACCTTGTCAAGCCTAGTTAAAAAATTTATTTTACTATGCCAACACTTTCTCCTTTAATTTGTTTTCTCTCTTTAATGAGCTAGGTTCCATATTCTTTCTCCATTTCATTTGTGAACTCTATGTAAAGTTGAGATTAAGTTTAGATTGCTTTAATATAAATTCAATCAGTATGTCACTTTATAGTTTATTTGCTTAATCTATGTATGTAAGAGAAGTTACTACTTTGCCAAATGCTTAAAACACCAATTAAGTATAGATGAAAACCTTTGGAACTCTATTCTTGACATATTAGTTTCAATGTAATGGGGACACATGCATGGTTAACACAAAATATTTTTATATGGAAATTATTATTTTTAATTGAGGCATTTTTATAAATTTTATTTAGGATATGGTGAATGAAACATATGGAATAGTAGAGACAAAGAACCCATCATTGACTTAACTTAAAATGTAAGTGGAAAATACAATTCTATAATTGTAACTAAATTAAAGAGCATGTATATAAGTGGTGTTTAAGTGGTATGAAACATGGAAAATGAAATAAAACAATATATAACCATAGAAAAATAAATAGTTAAGATATTAGTTGACATAAAGATTAAATAGTGTTCACTATGATGTTTGAATTTATGTCATGAATTAATCAAATTATGATGGTGAAGAAGATAATGACAATGAAATAATAAAGTAAATCATTAAAAAACACAAAATGAAGAGTTTGCTTAGTTTCTTAACACTTTTCATCAAACAAATCATGAGTTTTTATTACAAAGGCTGATTATATGCAAATTGTTTGACATTTTTTATACTTGGAGGCTTAGTGAAACTATTACCAAATTGATCTTTTTTATTGATGAAAATGAATCCTTCAACAACCATATAATAAATATAATGCACTATAACATCAATATGCTTAGTCTCCTCTTGGAAAAATAGATTTCTAATAAACCTAATAACACTCCAATTGGTGTAACTACTTCAATTTACTAATAAGGTTAACCATAACTTTGTATTCTACAAAGACAAGGAGATTGCTCTTTATTTTGTTAACCATCACGAAATTATATTACCACAGTGTTTAATAAGAAACATAGTTGTTAAACACTATGATTGGATATTCACCATAATTTATATAAGATCATTTTTTGAAGAACAATCATAGATTAGGCCATAGTCATTCATACATTTAGGGTATCTCAATACGCTTATGCCCAAGGTTAATTCGGTGTTTTGTAGGTTTTTTATTGAACTAAGATAATATATTCACAGAATATGAAATATCTTATCTTGTATTAGCTAAGTGGATCAATCTTTCAATTAATCTCTTATGCACCATGGGATCAAAAATGGGTTTAGAATCATCAACCTATGGCGTGCTACCTAGACTAAGCAACATAGAACATGATTTACAATTTAGTATATAATGTTCTTTCAAAAAGTCTAAAACATATTTCCCTAGGTTATCTTTACCTAGTTAGGTAATTGATAAATCTCAAAACTAAAGTAATAACTAGGTAGGCCTAGGTATGACATTTCAAACTTGGGTTTCAATCGATTTTTAACATTTTTAATCAATTGAGCATTCTCCAAAATGATAATAATATTATCAACATATAATAACATTAGCATAGCCCTTCATTAGTCCTACTTCTATAACATAAAGATTTGTATTTGCACTTGATCATTTCAACCCAATATAATGTACAAGCACATCAGATTTTATGTATCATTCATAGAGAGTTTATCTTAACCCATATAGGGACTTTCTTAGTCTATAAACATGATTAAAAAATTTACCATCGACAAAGACTTCAAGTTGACAAATAAAAAATTTTCTTAAATATTTCCATTAATAAAGGTTGATTTTATGTCAACCTGAAACAATGTTAACTGCATGCTGTAGCTACAAATAATATACATCTTATTCTTCTCTATTTCACGATAGGTGCAAATGTCTTTTTATAATTAATGAGTTTTTGCTAGGGAAAAACCTCTAACTAGAAGATGTGCTTTGTATTTATCCACCATGTCATTAGCTTTTCTTTTAACTAAAAGCATCCACTTGCTTATCAAGAACTTTATTTATTGAGGTTTCGATTCTAATTTTTCATTAACATATTGTACTATGCTTTCATTATATCATGCCATTGCAAGGCTTCTTGTATACTCACTAGTTCTTTGATTTCTAATACCATATCCAACTTAGTCATGTTAGAATGATCTTATGAAATAAATATCTTTCTACTTCTTAGTCTATTAAAGTTAATTCATCTATAGTTTCAAATATACTAGTTTTAAATAATTTAACTAGTTTTTAAATACAAAGCTTGTAGATGTATAGTGGAAAAACTAGTGGTAATATTCTCCACATCCATAACACCTTCATCATCATCATCTTTGTTTATCAAGTTTTCACAAGGTCGTAAATCATTTCTAACTTCTAGAGAACTTGCCATGGACTTTTTCGTTTCTTGATAAGTCACAATATGATGTATATTTTTAAAAAAATTGTTAAAAACAACATCAAGTGGTAATCACACTATAACCTTGGAGTCTACAATGAGGATGTTATAACATAAAACAAGTGAAACATAGATACACACAAAGTTTTATATAAGCTTATAACCTAGTGCTACTTAGTAGAATCAAACCTAAGACCTGGGGTTACTAGGCCAAGATCCATACCACTAAGCTAACACCTCATTATTTTATAATTTGCCACAATGTGCTTGTGGGATATGGATATAATATATCTTCCCAAGAGGACATAGATGTAATATTGACACATTTCTATTGTTGAACTATTTCTTTATTGGAAAAATATTTAAACAATTGTAATTAAAATTTTATTAATAATATGTACTCCATAATATGCCACTTCTATTCATAAAAGCTTTGATACTTGAGTTTGATTTATCATACATTGTACCATCTCAATTATAGGTTCATTCTTTATTTTTACAACACCCATTTTTCATGGAGTATAGGCCCCATGAACTCTTCTTTTATTCCATATTGATTATAATAGGGTCTAAACTCATTTGAAGTATATTTTGCTCCATCGTTAGATCTCAACACTTTTAATTTACAATTCCTTGTAAGGTCAATACAAAGAAGGAACATTTTATGTTTTCATATAGAATTTCTTATTGTGGATTGAGTCATTTCTTCTTACATATAAGGTTCCTTAATGCTACATGTTGCTATATCATAAATATCCCATGTTAATAAAAATAAGTTTAAAAAATAATTTTAGAGATAACTTTAATATTACATTTATTTAATTTCTCCTTAAAAAAATTAAAAAAGAAATGTTACTTTTACACCACCAAGCCTATTCCTTGGTAGGTTGTACTATTATTGGGTGCTTTGGACTTTTCATTCCATTAGACATGTATTTTAAAGGTGGTGTACTAAACACATCATTAACACCTCTTTAATGTTGGGAGGGCCACCTATTTTATTTCTTTAAATTAGGTTGAATTCAAATTTATCATTATTATTTCCATTTTTTCCTTGCCTAATATATACATGCACCATCTAATAGAGCAAGCACATCAAGGTTTGCCAACCTTGCATCTCATTATCTCCATGAAGTGAATTCTCTCAAGCTAGTAAACACATTGTAACTAATCCTCCACCACCTTGCTCCACTCATGAACAATCATTTTGATTTTTACCATTTTAATAATTTTACAAAATTCCTTTAACACATTTCAATTACTTTTGGTTGTTTCTTTAAGGATGCATGACAACATCTACAAACCTTTGAAACACTCACATATCCATAATGTAATAGACAATGACATTGCTTGTAGTATGTTTCTTATAATATCTTGAGGTATTACTATTTAATGGTTTTTTACTCTTCTCTACTATTCTATTGAAACTTGGTATTACTTCAAAACAAAGTACATAGGACAAATATACATTTAGGAACTATAATGTTAGGTAGATAGCTAACCATAGTAAGTATCTATCAAATCCTTTACCTACCTTAATGTTCAATCCATCATAGATGGGATAAACACACTAAGATGATGATGATTATAATCTTAACAAGAAAGAACCTCTCATGCCTTAATATTTCCCTTAATTAATACTAAGAATGAAAAAATATAAGTAATGAAAGGAAAACCAAAGAAGACACAAGCTTTCATGAATGTTTCTACTCTTTTAGTATAAAGTGTTGATCAATTATATAAATATTTTATATAACAAATTCATCCTCAACTAGTAAGAATAACGTTAACTTAAAAATCATAAACAATGTTGATAAGAAATCTATAGCTAATGGTAAAGGTTCTTAACATAGTATTTTTCTCAAGCTACTAATCAATGATGAAAATAATGCACATTGATTTTCAAGTGAATCTACCTTTTCTTAGGAAGGTTGCTACTTTCTTATAGCTTTTTGTGTGATGAGCAATGATCATGCTTCATGCATAATCATAAATATCTACAAGCATTACAATATATCATGCCATAATCCATGGGCAAGATAAATAAATGTCTACCATAGTAACAATGATCATAAGACACTGTCTTCTAAGCCACAATCGTAGTAGGCTTAAGTTGTATGGTTAGGTATGATTGAGGCATTTGATAATGATGTTATGATGGCTCATATATACTAATTATAAATTTAACTAATAATAGAAATTAACTAAAAATAGTAAATTACTATAAATAGAAATTAATCCTAACTAACCTAAGGATGATGAGTGTTTGCTTTGTCACCCTTTCAATGCATTCCTAAATTCACAAGCCAACTAATCATTGGACAAACCAATTTAGTTAATAACTAGGATTACCAAGTTAATTCATGTTTAACATTTACGATTTTAACATACTCAAGTATACCATAACTATGATGCTTGGAAATGTAAATATTACACTAATCAATGATAATAAATTATAATAAGGTAAAATGCTTGAAAATTTAAATCTAATCTATTTCAAAGTATTGTAATGAAAATGAATCAATTTCAATATTTATTATGGGTCATAGTCACATCTAGGTACAACCACTTGAACAAAGACATAGTGTTGTAATGAACCTGAATAAATTTCAATCTTTATTATGGTGCATAGTCACATTTAGGTATGACCACTCAAACAAAGACCATAGAGAATGGACTTAAATTATATGTTATAAGTAATTTCTAATTGTTATAAGTAACAAAAACAAACTACAAGAGCTTTAGTGAAACTAATACTAAGATGATATAAATCTACCCTAGTTCATGCATCTATATAGATAAAAGCATTAAATGCATTGATGCACATGTGCCAACACATAAATATATGCTTTGGTGTATCATCAAAAAGAAAAAATTTTAATTATTTATCATAACCCCATCATTGAATCAAAACTCATCCTTAAGCTATATAAAGTAAAAAAATTTGACTACAAAATTAATGGGATAACATTGATTGACTAACTAACAAACTTTATATATCAAAATTACAAGTGCTACATGACAACACAATTTGGATGGTATTCTTACATATGATAGAAAAATAAATTGACTCATCATACAAATAACAAAAATTTACAAAATTTGTAGATGAAGTTAAAGTCCAACTAGCATCGACTCCTTCATTTTCTTTTTCCAAATCATATTAAGTGATTTAAACTTTCATTTATCTATCCATGAATTCCCTATTGTGGATGCAAGTTTTGCATTCTTGGTTAGCATGTTGACATTCCACAGACATGATAGAGTGGGAAAGAGCTTGTTGGCATTGATAAACCAAGATGCAAATAGACATCATTCATGCTTTAGATTTTGTATTTCCTATTTTCAGATGATGAACGGTGATGTACCCCTACGCCCAACCATGCAAATCATGGGCATTCACACAAAACTTGGTCGAATTTCATAGACTGTAAGCACTTTGCATACACAGACCCTAACCAGCAAAACCTTGTGTTAGAATGGTCGTTGTCTACCCAACCTCACTAGTGATGTTTTGATTGCGATGATTAAGTGAGATTGAGGCAAATGATTTTTATGGCTTTTTCACTTTATCTTCTAGAATCTAATTCTTGAAATGAAATGTAAGGAATGGAATATTACGTAATCTATAATTATCCTAATCTATCTCTTAACTCTTCCTAGCATAAGTATCCGATCCCATCTTCCATGCACATCCTGAGCGTCCCCTAACCACTACTGGGTTACTAGACGTTAAGCATCACTAGGTTACCAAGTGTTGGGTTTACGTTCAAGATGGTTGTACTTATGGTTTTTACAAGCTATATAAGAGTGATGATGATTAAAGTAATAGTAGTGAAAACTTAAGGAATTATTAATGCATAGAAATATTAAACTATTAAATGCTTAAATGACTAAGTCTAATTGTTGAAAGGAATGCTTGAAAAGCTCATCTTTATTGTCGATCACACCAATGGGCTTAGGTACATTAGTGCTCAAATAAAGAGCTAGACACCTTTCTCACACATACTATGGGCACTTGAAAAATATTCTAACTCTCGCGGAAAAAAATTGCAAGAGCTTCGCTACAACTGCCAAAAAAGGTACCTAAGTGTGGCGGAAGCACACGTATTTATAGGCTAGAATAGGCGTTGCGTAAACGAGGCCATGTAGACGCATGGACAGATGCATCGATGGGGCCGTGTCGATGTGACCACGTATATGGGGCCCTATATATGTGGCCTAGTCGACACATCAACTATTTAGTGCTTCATCATATCCCCACAATTGAGTAAAAACTTATCCTTGAGTTTCATTACAATTTGGAAGGTATGAAGTTCTTATTACAACACACATGACACCACACACATGATACAACACCAACTTTACTAATGCATCAAGTGCCCTAGTGTAAAGAGAAGAACGAATTACAAAATGGTGGTGTTTAGAGACAAAATTGAATACCCCAATGATCCTGGATTCTCTGGTGTGCTGAAAGATGCAAAAATTGCTGGAGAAGATTACACTGTCCCTGGTGGCGGTGGTTCTGATGGACCTTCACCAGCCTTTGGCGCATGTGGTGGTGGAGGCGTGGATGATGGTTGTACTACAAAAACTACAACTTTTGGAGGCAATTGGAAGGCCTCCAAGAGAGCCTTCATTTTCTCTTCCTTGCTTCTGGGATCATTCACTATCTAAGTGGCTTCGCCAATGTGTGCCAGGACTGGAACCTTCCAAGGACATTGAAGTGCAGGGAAGAGTTCTTTCAGGTTGACAAACCAAGTTGTGAACTATTTTTTTCTATGTCGAACACTCGGATTGATGTATGCAACTGCTGGTAGTCATTCATTCGTCGGGCCAAGTTCTTAGTGACCACATGTTACCCTTCAAAACACGTGTAGAGAACCTCAAATTCTGCATTTTCTATTTCCAATTTTTGTTTTGTCACTTTATGCACTTGGAAATCACTCAGCGGTCACTTGCTTTTCTAGGTCATACTGTGGTATTTTGACTGTTAGCATAGCCAGGTTTGCATAAAAAAGGTTGGCCAACTCCATGTACTTTATCATTTCTTCAACCTGCAGTTCCTTGAGGTAGATCTCAGCTTGGTTGTAGGCATTCAATCCATGAAAGATGGGTTGCCACACCTCGTCTCCTTCTCAGAGCTGCTGGAGTGCTTAGTTCAATTTGGCCTTTGTGACTTGAATATGTTTTTCATTTACTTCCTTCTATAATCCCACTTGGTCCTTGTAATGATTTTTAACTTTTTCAAACTTAAGGGCTTCATTTTTCCAAGCGGTGATTTTGATGGTTGATTTTTGTCGTAAGGCTCAAACCTCCTCCATAGATAGATTTCGATTTTCTGTGGCCAACCTCCTCACATCAGCGTTCACCCTGGCTAGCTCCTCCTGCTGTTGGTGGATAAAGCTTTTCATGTGCTAATTTTTAGCACCAACATTGTGTAGGTGATGAACTCCTACGGTCAACCTGACATTCTCCTGGCGAACCTCCATCAAGTCCTTCTTTAGATGATATGTACGAGTGTTTGTCAAGGACTTATCAAAGATTGCCAACTCTTGATCATCCTCAACTATTTAGAGTTTAATTTGAAGCTATTAAAAAGCTTCATCTTTAGTGAGTTCATGGTTGAGGAGAGCTAAATCAGCAAGTTGGGCCCTTAATTGGGCAAATTTTGCTACCAAGCATTGACAATTTGCTTGAGCTACTTCAAGTTGCCCCTCCAAGATGAGGCTCTTATCCCTTGCTGAGAGTAGCTTTGACTGGGTTGTAGTGATGTTATTTGGAAGATCAAAGACATCTGGAAGTAGTTTCCCGTTGCCCACTAGTCGGTCCAACAGTTCTTCATGTTGGGCTACATCGATTCTGCTACTTCAAGTCCTTGCAGATGCCTATACATCTTCAAGTCCATGTACATCCGGTAAAGGTGTCGTCGGTGCATTAAGGGCCATAGCAATTGTGTCATCAACCACTTCAGCCACAATTTCTTATCCCTAGTGCTGCATGATCAGGACTTTTGCCTCCTCTCCATCCTCCAAGCATATCAAAAAAGTAGCATCATTTCCTAAAATTTTAGGAAATAACTTTTGGGTGAATACTGTTACTTCTCGGACACTAGGATCAGTTCTTGCAAGTACTTGTGTTCGGGTGATAGAGAACATTGACCCTGCTCTCTCTAGTAGACTTATTGATCGAGCCCCTTGCTCCAGATGGCTCATTGTAGGGTGATAGACTGAAGGGTCTTCTCCTCCACTGGTCCCTACAGATTGCTCTTGTTGGCTCAAGAGCAATTGTCAGATCTCGCGTATATGTTCTATGATTGTTTCTGAACCCGACCTCATTGTTTGCATAGGCGGTGGAGGTGGTTGCTGCTCTTCCTTATTTTGGGTGGTGGTTGGAGTCTTGTCTTTCATCATCTCCCACCATGAGGCGATTGGGACCTGCCAAAGTGTATTGTTGGCGTATTGTGCTATCCCTGCCCATTTGCATAATTTTCTAATTAAGCAGGGAAAGGGTAGAGCTCGCCTTCCACATTCGCTTTCAACGAATCTTTTCTTAATCTCCAAAAATAATAATTGTGGAAGGCTCATTGGGAATTTTCTTCTTTGAGTGGCACATGCACGAGTGGAGAAGGCAATGATCTTGCTGGGTCTTACCATTGGATTCAATTGGTAAGATGCAATTTTTTAATATACCCTCTCTGCAATGGTCAAAGTGCCAAACTCTTTGCAATCCACCCCATAGCACCGCATGATCCACTCCCCTTTTACCTTGAGATATGCTGGCTTAGGGATCTCCACCACATTAGCTCCAGTATCTAGAAAACCCAGAGCTTGTGCGATTGCTTCTATAGAGTAAGAGACATAGATGTCCTTGATTCTTACTCTGGACCCCAACTATCGATTTTTCCAGAAGAGATAAGTCTCTCCTAAATACCATTCACCACTAGATGTGATGATTGGCCACATAGGAGAGTTTTGCAATTGGAGCTTCACATCTTCTAGTGCATTCTTAAGAAATGGTCCAAATTTTAACTCTTGTAGGACCATTCGTTGCACCTCCCTTGGCCTAATAGCATCAAGACATGCCTAGGTCAAGGTGACCTCAAGCCATGGTGCTATCATTGCAGTCTCATCCCCTTGTGATTGTTCGTTGGGGATCTCTTCTTTAGGAATCTAATGAACAAATTCCACATCAGGTCCTTTGTGGAGGGGGCCAGTTACATGGGAGCCCTCCGTGTGCTCTGGGTGCTACACACCTCATCCTCTTCCCGTTCTTGGTTGCTTGTCTCTTGGTTATGATGGTCCTTCTCCCCCTGGATGCCTTGGTTTTAGTGCCATCTCCAATCAAACATAACCACTAATTAAATTGTGCACAAGTTGCTCAAAATGGCCCTCATACACCTTCTCAATTTGACTAAGTTATGGTGCTTCCACGTGCATTTGATTAAATATCCTGGAGTATTAGTTGATGGGTTAGAACCAAAAAATAATAAGGCATGAGTTGGAGTTTAAACTATTGTTCTTTTTTCTTCCCTTAAGAGGTGTTAAGTCTTTATTAATTTTAATTTTAAGTAATTAATTAATTTTAATAGATCTTAGCCCCCCCCCCCCCACGACTGAGAGCATACCTCCGGTTGCTAAAGAGGAGAAGGATAGGTTGATTAGGACACGTGGTAGACAACATAAGTGCTTGAAAGAAGAGATGAGGTAGAAAAAATGAAAAATCTCCTCCCAATTTGTTTGCATTATGAGCAAGAATGCATGGCACAGTGGGGGTATATATAGAGTTTTGTTGCTGCATCAACAAGGCCACATATACGTATCTGCATATATGCAAGGGGCTGCATATACAAGGCCGTGTTGACACAGGGGTTGCACGCATTGACCAGCATTGAAAAGCCAAATAAAAGCCCAAAAATTTGATTTAAAATGCCAAATTGGGACAGTTGAAGAGCTTGAGAGTTTGGGAACTCGACTGAGAGAAAGAGGAAGATAAGTGGGGCAAAAAGAAAGAGTCAAAAGTAGGAGAATATTGTGAGAAAGAACTCTTCAGAGAAGAAATTGAGTGATGGGTAGCATGAAAACAATCAACCAAAAAAATCAAGAGGATGGGAGACTAACAAATGGAACCAGTGATATGCAAGTAGGTCCTTCCCATAGCAGGTAGTAGCCTGAGTAGCCCTTGCATATCGTCAACACCGGAGGCCATGGACCCTGGAGTCAAGAAATGGTGCTCGCAAGTTAATACTCTCATCCATGAAAATCTGCCAAAGCATTAGGAGTTCATGGAAATCATGATAAACTATCAAAACATAAGATGGGCAGTGAGGTGAGTCATGAAGAGGAATGGGTGAAGAGATAGGAGTGAGAATTGGAATTCCAGTTATCGGTTACATGAGACCTCATGTGAAGTTGTGGTTAAGTGACCCGGTAAGACCTTTTCTGAGTTTAGACCCAAAACCAACCACATACAGTGGCATCGCAGCAACATGCGAAGACTCATCCACCCCCAAGAGTACAAGAATGCACCCATAGAGAACCACCACTCCAACATGTGTGAGAGGAAGGAAGTGAAATAAGACTAAGTTAGAGGGTATGAAGCAAGTCCCATAACTAGTGCTTGTGGCCCATGAGAGGCGATCTAAGGGATGTGCTTTGAATTCCCACATAGTTATGATTTTATTTTTATTTTTATTTTGTGGGAGCCACACCATGCAAAGACCCATGCTTGTTTGCATGCATTCAACCAAGGGGTGGGCTTTAAATCCTCATGTTTTTTTTTTGTTTTTGTGTTTTTGCGATGAGGACCACACCATGCAAGGTCAAATTGCCAAGGAGCTTCCTTGTATAAAAGAACTTGGAGTGGTAAGAAATCCATGTAGACACTGTCGCAACCTAGGGGACAGAAAAGTATGATGAACGTTGCATTCCCCTTGAAGTTACATCCAATTCAAACCATTGGGTCATCCCCAAGTCTGGGAACAACACAAGTCACACATTTATTAAAATGTTTTTAAGTGAAGGAGGTTTGCATATTTCCAAATGGAGGAAAATCATGAAGTGGATGAATGGGTGGATGACAAAGAATCACTGCCGATTTTATGAGATGAAAGTAGATGTAAATTCCAAGAACAACAATGTGAGGGTGGGAGTGAGATAAAATAGGTGGACCATTTCACATGACCCATCACAACGAAAACCAACTACACCACACATATGGTGACAATAAGATGATTTATTAGTAAGTAATTGGAAATTAAACACACACACACACACACACAGAGAGAGAGAGAGATAGAAATAAGCAAAAAAAATAATAGAAAAGTAATTAAAGAAAAAAAATTGAGTAAGAATTGGCAAACATATGAATGATGTTGAAAAACAAAAAAATGTAAAACAAAAAAGTTCCAAAAATAGTGAGGAGCCTAGTAGAATGGATTAGCATGGAGGATGATCTCCCCTATGACTAGGCTGGAAGGAGGAGACTCGAAAAATGGAACGAGGCTATCCCTGTGATGATAAGGTGGTAGCACTGGTTTGATGGAGCTCACGAAAAGGTTTTAATTATTTCTTGTTGACCAACTACATTCTCGTGGGGTCTTCAGGTTTGTGTATAAGCAAGGCCCTGGATGGGAAGGGTTCAGAGACAATGTAAGGTCCCTCCCACAGTGCTAGAAACTTGGTTGGTTACGGTATGTATGTGGGGTTCTAGTAGAGTACCTTATCTCCACATCTAAATGTTACCTTCCGAATCCTAAGATCATGACATTTTTTATTATAGGCCTTATGTATCTCATTTGATGATAGGGCCACTAATCGATTCTCATCTAGCACACTTAGGTTGATCAGTTGTTCGTGTTGTGCTAGTGGTAGGTCAAGACCTAAGTCACTGGCTATAGATAGTGTCTGGAGCTCTGCCTAGATTGGAAGTTTTAGTAGCTTACTGTATACTAAATCATAAGGAGAGTAACCTATAGGAAGTTTCCAAGTGGAGCGATAGGCCCAGAGGGCATCGTTAAGTTTGGTTCTCCAATCCCTCCTATATTTACTAATAGTTTGAGTGAGGATTTTGGTGATCTCCCTATTGGTGACTTCAGCCTGTCTGTTAGCTTGGGGGTGATAAGGTGTTGTAAATTTATGGGTAACCCTCAAGTGTTGCATGAGTTTACGAAAAGTGATGCCCGTGAAATGCATTCGATTGTCTGAGATGAGTTTATGTGGCACTCCAAACCTGTTTACAATTTGCTGTTGGACAAATCATGTGACAGTGTTTGAGGAACAGTTGATGATAGCTGTTGCCTCTATCCACTTTGTGTAGTAGTTAACAGTGATGATGATGTATGCCTTCCCATTGGACAAGGGTGTGATAGGACCCATGAAGTCGATGCCCTAAATGTCAAAGGGATCTAGTGGTTGGATCCATTTTTGAGGTTCCTCCATTCGTGTAGTCATCCCACTGACTTGTTAACATTGTTCACAGGAGTAGGTGAACCATTTTGCATCCTTGAAAATTGTAGGCCAGTAATATCCTACAAGTAGGATCTTAATGGCCATGCATCATCCAACATAGTGCCCCCGACAAGGGCCCTTGTGAGCATGTTGAAGGATGCGCAATGTATCATCATTAAGGACACACCATCAAACTAGGCCATCTGCACACACCTTATAAAGGTGGCCATTGATTTCCATGAAGCACTTGGCCTTATCAAGAAACCACTGTTTCTGCCAATGGTCCCACTCCTTTGGCAATTCCTGGGTGGTGATATAGGTGAGGATGTGGGTGAACCAAGGTGATTCTTTGGGCACCTGTGTATCGATCAATCCCACAAAGAGGAGTTCATCTGGAAATTGGTCAGAGAGTGGCTCCTCCTCTTCTGTGTTATCCCATCGCAACTGAGACAAGTGGTCAGCAACCACATTCTTGGTTCCCTTCCAATCTACCATAGTGAGGTCAAATTCTTGAAGAATCACAAGCCACCATATGATACAGGGGCTCATCGTTGGTTTGTTCATCAGGAATCAGATGACACTATGGTCAGTATGCACAAACACCTTGTACCCAAGAACATAGTGTCAAAATTTTTCCAAGGCAAACACCACCACCATTAACTCTTTTTTAGTGGTGGTGTAGTTATGCTAAGCACCCACAATGCTACGACTTGCATAGTGAATATAGTATGGATGTTTTTGGTTGTCCCACTATGTAAGAATAGCTCCCAATGCATAGTTGGATGCATCTATCATGATGTGAAAAGGTCTAAACCAATCAGGTGCCTGTAGAACTGGAGTCTCTACGAGTTTCTGCTTAAGTTTTTGGAATGTAGATTCACATTCCCTGGTCTAGATGAACGGAGCATCTTTCTTCATGAGTTCCACCAATGGCTTGGCGATTTTTGAGAAATTTTCAATGAAGCGTCGATAGTAACTAGTGTGGCCAAGGAATGACCTAACATCTTTTACAGTGCTTGGTTTCCTGGTGATTCCTTGGATGACCCTGATTTTTTTAGGATCTATGCTAATCCCTGTTTGTGAAATACGGTGCCCTAGAATAATGCCCTCTTGGACCATTAGGTGGCTCTTTTGCCAGTTGAGCCGTAGATTAGTTTCTACACACCATTTTAGAACTTGCTCAAGGTAGTCCAAGGCTTGATCAAATGTGGCTCCACAGGTAGAGAAGTCATCCATGAAGACTTCTACCCTATTACCAGTTTGCTACTAGAAGATGTTGAGGACAAGGCATTGGAAAGTGGTAGGCACATTAGATAGGTCAAAGGTCATCTTTTTTTATGCCAAAGTCCTCTAGGGACTTGTAAATGTTGTCTTGGCTTGGTCTTGGCTTGTTGGTGTTGCCATTGCTGAAAGTATTTGTAAGGTTGTGGTGGTGCTCCACTTGGATAATATCCTTGCTACTGGTGAAACTGCTTGGGATTGCCTTATGGGTAAGGCAACCTTCGGGGTGTAGGCCTCTTTGCCAAGCAAGGATTCAACGCATACACCCCAGACTCTTGTAGATGTGACACCATGGGACAACACCCCTTAGGATGTTCGTATTAGCATATGTCACATTCATCATCTCCCTCTGTATCAGAGTCTACAACCTGTTCTGCTACAGTAACTTTTCCCTTACCTTTATAGTAGGCACGTTTAGCTTCCTTCTTCCTACGCCAATCATGATCATTACGTTGCTCGTTGGACTCCTCTGTGATTTTAAAAACACTTTGAAATTTTTCGTCCAAAGAGTCCCACATCTTATCAACCTTTGCCAATATTTTAGAAGAAAATTTTTGTAGGGGCAAGGTTTTATGATTCATCGCTGCATCTAGTGGTGATTCCTCCTCATCTTCACAAAATCGGACTTCCCTCTTTCTGATGGAGGAATCCCGATTATACTCCTCTGCACTCTCCTTCTTTCTAAGTTCCCCCTCTTCTTTAGCCACTTGCTCAATTAAGCACTGTAGTTGATGAGCTCTTAGTTTTGATAGTTGTCCTTGGGCATACACACCAAGGGTTTGTCTAGTTTCAAAGTAGAGCCCATCAATGATATGGTGAAGCTGTGCCCACTGAGAGTAGCCATGACTGGGGCATCAATGTAATAGTGAGTAGTATCTACTCATGGATGCATCCAAGGGTTCATGACCACCTTGCTTCCACTCTGGAGTAGGTTTGATACTTGTCGTTGAAGAGTTCCAGCATCATACTCCATCTCTTGATTGATTCCAGCTACAAGGACTAGTACTAGCTTTCTTCTTCTTTGATGAGTGTGCAAAGGAACAAATCAAGTTTTTTTTCAATCATTATTGATGTTCTATAGGGTGCAAGCATCATGAAATGCTTGCAAGTAAGTCTGTGGATCACAATTATATCCCCCTTCAAATTTGGGGATGTTGTTCATGTCAATGTGCTTGATCTGATTGTCTTTCAAGTGCCTACTAGGTATTTGAACTACCTCAGTGATATGGAGCATGCTTCGAGTAGCCAACAATGGTTCATCCAAGTCATAGTCCTGCTGAAGGCCACGATGTCTGTGAAGATTTTGGCAACACCTCTTTTCTTGACAGTGAGGCTCACATGATTGGTCATGCACTCCCTCATGTCGTTCCCTTTGGCCCTTGCGACCACCATCATCCCAATCCTTTCTACCATGGTTACAATTAGAATTAGAACTAGACGAAGGTAGAGTGGAGTGGGAGGATGAAGAAGAGGGATAGGTATCATCACCGCCCTAGTGTTGATCTTCCCCTCTACTTTGATGATGGCCTTGATCTTCATGCCCATCTTTACTTGTACCATGACCTCTTCTATGTGATCCCCCATCCTCCTAGGGGTCCTGGTCACTTGATTGCTTATTTTGAATGATGGACTAAATGATCTAATGCCCTAGAGGAAGTTCGGCCAAATGGGAATCTTGGAAGATAGGTTCCCCATCATCCTGCAGTCCTTGTAAGAATAAAGGGTTACTGAACTATTTTTCCTTCATGTGTTCATACTGTTCTACCTACTACTGGTCTTGTACACATTGTGCCTCAGTTGGATGATAGTCCTGGTAGTCATGATCCTCCATGACATACTCCACACAGTGATCCTGAATGCCTAGTCTGGCAAGATTGTGAAATAGCATTCCAGGAGTCTATGGGTTAGGCAGTAATATGATGTTTCCTTTCATGTCTTGCCAGCACAGATGCTCATCTTGATGTAGGATAAAGGTGAAGTCAGGGACATATTCATCTGGATGCGTGTATACCACTTGACATTCTTGTGGCACTGGTGGGTTGGATCCATCTCACCTGTGAGAAGAAGACATTTTGGGTGTTAGATAATCCACTAATTGGTGTACCTTACTTTTTACTTAGATTGCCTAGCGTGTGTAGATTTTACTATCTTGGGTCTGTTCCAACGATGTGAATGATAATTTTGCTAAGGTTAGATGGTGCATGTAAGACTAACAGCCCTCGACAACGGTGCCAATGATGAGCGGCGAGGTACCCCTACGCCCAACCATGCGAATCACGAGCATTCACACATGACTGGGTCAAATTCTGTAGAATGTACGCACTTTGCATACACTAGACCCTAACCAGTAAAACCTTGTGTTAGAACGGTCGTTGTCTTCCCAACCTCACTTGTGATGTTCTGATTGCGATGGTTAAGTGAGATTGAGACAAAGGATTTTTATGGCTTTTTCACTTTATCTTCTAGCATCTAATACTTGAAATGCAATGTAAGGAATGGAATATTACATAATCTATAATTATCCTAATTTATCTCTTAACTCTTCCTAGCATAAGTATTTGATCCCATCTTCTGTGCACATCCTGAGCATCCCCTAACCACTACTGGGTTACTAGACATTAAGTGTCACTGGGTTGCCAAGTGTTGGGTTTACGTTCGAGATGGTCATACTTATGGTTTTTACAAGCTATAAAAGAGTGATGACGATTAAAGTAATAGTAGTGAAAACTTAAGGAATTATTAAAGCATAGAAATATTAAGCTATTAAATGCTTAAATGACTAAGTCCAATTGCTACAAGGAATGCTTGAAAAGCTCATCTTTATTGCCAGTCACACCAATGGGCTTACGTACATTAGTGCTCGAATAAAGAGATGGACACCTTTATCACACCTACTGCGAGCACTTGAAAAATATTCGAACTCTTTTAGAAACAAACTACAAGAGCTTCACTACAACTGCCAAAAAAGGTACCTAAGTGTGGCGAAAGCACACTTATTTATAGGCTAGAATAGGCACTGCATAAATGAGGCCACGTAGACACACCCGTCGATGTGTCCGCATATATAGGGCCTCATATACGTAGCCTAGTCGACTCATCGACTACTGAGCACTTCATCATTAGGCTTAGTTATCACTCATTCTACTTACCAACTCTTCTACTACATTCTGTTACCTCATGTAATTACTTTTGTATGCTTCCTTCTTGATCATATATGCCTATAGGTTACCTTTTGTCTAATTGTGAGCTTGAAATTCACGTTTATAAAGTGAGAATGTAGCAATTACTTAGTTCTCTAGCTTTCTTGTGGGCTTCCTTGCTATGATGAAGGTGATGTTAAAGTAGCATGGGTTGATGAGTTCAAGGTCATGGGTGAGATCCTCGATCTAGAGATCTTTCTTTACTAGCTAAGTCTTACTCATCTCACCCACAACATGAATGGCATCTTTTCATACATCCACATTAATATTTTGGATATCACTCTTAATTTTGGCTTATGCTATTTTCAGATCCTTTTGATTAATTTCCTTTTGTTAGCCAACTTTATCTCTTTAGTGATTCTTGATGTTCTTCAATTTTTTAGCTTCATCTTTCTATATCACAATCTTGAATGTTGTTTGTTATCTAATGAGACATATCTCTTGAATGGAAAGATTCTTATTCTTTCTTACCAACCCAACTATTTTTCCTTTGTATATTCTTATTTAATGTGTTGTATTTGGGCTTTAAATGCATCATATTTCTTTCTTACCATTTTCTACCTTATGTTTTTCAATAGAAAGCTCCTTATTTTCTGCTTTTAGCTTAATAATTCTTTTATTTTAGATAATAATATCTTACTCTAGCCTACGATGCTTTCCATTTGGTTCTTTTCTTAATCATTAAGGCTTCTTAATAAGTAGCTCACAATCATTCATTTTTAGTTTTTTTAAATTTATCAATGTCCTCAAGAGAAATACATTTGCCAAGTGGATCAAACTTAGCCTAGAGTTCAATCAGGTTATACATCAACCTAAGAATATACCTCATTTTACTTGTTTATTGCTTCAACCAAGACTAACTTCCCTTTGATAATAACTTAGATTGAAGGATAGTTACATCCTTATGGATGTCAAATGTTTTAGCAAGCTCCTACAATGTGCTTAGTAATTTCTCCAAGCATTATTTATGCTCTACTACAAAAATGTGAATGCTTTGATGGATGTTGAATATTACTATAAGAGATAAACTACATAATACAAACATTAGAGGAAAACTTGGAGTAGCTTCTCTTTCAAATAAGCTACAAGAATGGTAGCTTAGATGATTTGAACATGTGCAAAGGAGATCAAACAATGAGCCTATAAGCAAAGGTTGCTACACCATAGTTTCAGAAAAGCCACTAAAAGGAAGACCAAAGAAGACATAGAAAAAAATAATTGAAGATGATTTGAAGAAACCATAAATAAATAAAGATCTAGATCTTCATAGGGGTGAATGATAAAAAATAACTCATGTGGTTGATCCCATTTTGTTGGGATGAGGCTAGGATGATGATGATTATTTGTGCTCTACTATCATCATCTACTCAAATGCCTCTACTTTTTCTTGTTACTCTAGTTATCTTCTTGAACTTGCAGACATCATTATTCTATTGGATGTTAACATCAGTTGTTGATGTTACAGGGATATTCAATTTGGCATTAATATACTCAATAACAATGCCAACATTTTCTTCATGTCCTTCATAAGGAAGGATAACCATTATCACACTACTACATTCCTTTCGCATCACATAGAAAGATGATGCATTACCAAAGATGGTTGGCCAATCATCAGATAGTCTAAATGAAACATTCCTTATTACTAGATTCATTACCATCTAGCTTTATGCTCTTAAAGTGGTTGCTAAAATTTCATCAATATCTTAGCTCCTTCAACTAATTTCTTTGTGTGGCCCTCTTGATTTGACTCAATATTAGCATGGTGAGGCAACACACATCTTGTAACATCCTCCTACCTATCCTAGACTAAGCTAACAAGGCATTACATAAATATAACCACCTTAGACTCCTTCTTATAGTTACAAAACTAAGGTAAGATCGAAATGCTATGGCTAGTAAAGCATCAAAATATATTCACAAAATGACAAGGATAATTATCTATGCAATCACTAGGATGAAATATGTATAAACAACGACCAGGAAATAATAACATGATAAGATATTATTATTATGAATCAAAAGCATATTATGCATATATGTCTAACAATTTTACATAATGATAAAAAGACTAATATGATAGCAACTTATAATCAAAATGATCATATTAAAGATACCAAGTTATATTGAATATATCACCATATAACCAAGAATATTATCACTATAAAACTACTCTAGGAAAAGCACGCAAAGTAATAATGGCCAAGGCATAAACTCATCTTTAAAATTACACATGCTCTAGTACATATATAACTATAATGTATCTGGTAAAACTATAATCATGAAAATAAACTATAGATATGAATCAATAGTGCTAGCATCTTACCAATAAGAAGTATTCACTACTCCTACTAATCAAATAATTATAAAATAAAGAGGACACTACTAAAGTTCATAATATAGGAACTAAGTATATATAAGTCCATCAATACATGAGGATTGTTGAGACAAAGCGCACACACCAAATTTAACATGGTTTCCCAACCTGGGTAGTCCACACTTGGAGGGTAGTTCACAAGCATACTTCTAGACTTTGTTCCTTCTAAAATATGGTTTGAAGGGAACCACACCCTATGCAAGCTCTAAGCTCTACTCCAAAGTGAGTTGATGCTACGAATTCACTTAACCCCACAAGGTTCTAACAAGCTTAGAATGTGATTTCCAAGATCCCACAACCTTTACAATTTGCGCTCCACTTTAGAGTGTTGTGATGCTACACTAAAACTCAATTCAATAGGATCTCAACAAGTTCAAGCAAGATACCTTCCAACAAGAAGCACATCAACCCTACAAGGCAAAAATAGACAACAACAATCACAAAGAAAGAATGCGACTAAGTTTGTTGATCCTTGCACTTTGAGGTACAACTCACATTGACCAATTACAACAGACAAAAGATAGTACAATAAGGAAAAATAACAAGAGAATGATGTATACTACGATTGCTTGACAGTGACACTTAATAGTACACAAAGCTTTCTTATTTCCCAATGAGCGTGAAGTCTTCTTATAGCTAATATGTTTTCAAAGTCACCTCAGAATTTGTGTAACAACTATCTAACGATCACTAAAGGCATCTTCTTTGAGACTAAGACATCTTTCTGTATTAGGCATTCATTCTAGAAAGATGTATTCTTTTCATGAAAGATGTCTTCCTCACTAGAAAGATGTTTGCTATTTTTGGAAGACATCTTTGGAATTGGAAAGATATCTCTTTTTCAAGGGCCAAAAATGAAACTACTTGTTTTGATGCTAGGGGCCTTTGGATGCCTCCAAACAAGTCCCCATAGACCTTACAACCTCCTAGACTCATCAAAATGAGCCAAAAAACACTTCAAAATATGCCAAAACTTCCAAGAATCATATTCAATAAAAAGAGACACATTTTTCTTGAATTCTTCATATTCATCCATGTTCCCTTAAGTTCTTGTGATCCCAACTTTGCTTGTGAGTCCTTGAGTCCTTTTCTCTTCCTCTTGTAAGGACAAAAACCACAAAAACATCCTTTTACTCCATTTTCTTTAACATTTTGAGATACCAAAAGGTTAATAATACATACATCCCATATCCAAAGTTCAAATATAATAGAAATAATGAAATCTCTTATCCTAGGAAAACATGACCAATAGAAAAGGCAAAGCATGACTAACAAAATCTCTAGACACAAGGTCCTTTACCTCTTTTAGCATACCATGATCTAAAATATAAAATGAATTAATATAACAAAGAAAGATCCTTTAGCACCTTCCTTGGTTAACCTAGGACAAGGACGATGGACTAGAGCATGAGCAAAGAATACTTCTGCCTACAAAATCATGTGTTAGTATACAATCCACAAACATACAAATCAAATATGCATCATTAAAAATAAGATATATGCATAATACTAAGATAACCTTCCTTACCACCACCTACCACTAACTACAATCATGAAAACTAACTTGCATTGCATTCATTATAAAATATAAGAATGGTTTTATTTGTACTGCATTTAGATCCTAAAATCATAATCAAATATCATATCATACCCAATGGAATTACATTATTAGTCTCAATCAACCCTAGTGGTGTCGAACATCTTACTATTTAAAATGTAAAAAGTATTAGAGATGTGGAACAACCCTCTAAAATTATTAAGATACATAGAAACTAGTAAAGCTTGTAATACTTTCTATCTTCTATAGGCTAGGTCTCATAGCAAGAACTTCACTTATGCCTTACAGTGGGTGTTAGTTAATAATGCTCTAGGATACCAAATCACCAGCCACCCACACATACTTAGTGCTAGCTCCAAAAACCCAATACAATAATGAAACTAAGATGAACATACTAAAATTTAAAATAAAGCATAATAAGGGAAAACCATAGCATAACAAACATGATGGTGTATGAACTACTACAGTAACATGAAATTAAAAATCATGAACATAACATCATGGAAAGTTAAACTTAATTCCAAATCCTAGATCTAAAAGCGCTCAACATATACATCAACTTAGGACTTAATTCCACAACCAAATCTATTCATAAAATGACATCAAAATCAAGGTCATCAAGTGAAAACAAAGACCCTCATTGTACCATGATCTTACCATAATCCATAGTGCTTAACACAATTAGACCATAACCTTACCACTCCTCATATCTTAATATTTTCTATACTCCAAAACCTATTGTGATTTGGTCATAATCTTACAATGACTTGTGGTGAAGGACCATGATCATACAATGATCTTACCACAACTTGCAATAGAGGATCACGATAGGTCATGATCTTACTATTACCTTTGATCAGTATGACTCCAAACAATGAGATAATTACTACTCATGATTTAGGTTATGACCTGACTATGACTTGTAGTCTTAATTGCAAGTTTATTTTCATGAGACAAAAATGGTTGGATGATTTGTAATTAGATCAAAAATCATGGAATTAGTTTGGCAGGGCTATAATACAAAACCATGCTTTGCTAGGATGATGGGAAAAACACTCAAATCTAAGGAAAATAACCAAAAATGTAATAAAATTATAAATATGGGCAAACCATGTAAAAATTAATTATGATGTCTCTAATGAAAAATACAACTAGATCTAATCAAGTACAGGAAAGATATGTATTCATAAATATTAAATCTATGCATAAAGCTTATAGATGCATAGGACTTCATCTCAATGTATGACCAATAAACAGATAAAATGTAGAAAAATCCAAAATTCACAACATATGCCTATGCTAACTAGATGATCCTATTGAAACACAAGGGAAAAAAAATTTCTTGTTAGAGACTAGTAATAGAATAAGGTCCCTTGGAGATATTTGCAACAAAATTTTTAATTTCTTTAGTGTTAATTTCATATTTCACATATATGACCATGAGTAATAGGGTGGTTGTGTCATAATTCCATGAGTCATCGTATATGATTATAGGTCATGGTGGCTAACCATGGGTCATGATTAAGTCATGGCGTAATACCATAAGCCCATCACAAATCATGATCTCTAAAAATAAAGAAAAAATCAACTTTGAGTAAATCACAATCTAGCCAAGAGTTGTGGCTAGGTTGTTGTGAACATTCTAGCCTCTGTAGTACCTCCTATACTTCAAATTTTGTCTCACAAAGAGATCACAAGATGTGGAAATATTAAAAACTCATATCATAAGTGAGCCACAAGTAGTGGTTTCCAACCACAAGTCATGATGAGAGCATGGTTGTTTACTATGAATTGTGGTAAAGTTGTGGCCACCTTAAAATGCCTATAATGCTTACCATGAGTTATGGTCTAATTGTGATGCTTTCCATCAGTCATGGTAAGGTTGTAGTTATAAATGAAATATAGAATGGTTGAAAAAACAAATTTTGAAAGAAATTTTGGTAGAGATAAGGGCTCAAACTTTATAAAAAAAGTAGAAATATATTCTAAGGCCTCTTAATATGTTGATGAAAGCTTAGATTAGGAAATAAAAATAAAAAACATATCTAATTCTTCTAAAGTATGAAACATGCATAAGACCTATAAGAATATGCATAAATCCTTAAGTCCTTATTCAAATGACATGAATTGTTCTTACAAACTTGAAATAAACATGGAAAATGACTCACACAAGCTAGAGAAGCTTTATGCAAGCTCATGCAAAGAGATTATGAGTTGTTTACATAAAACTAGCATGAAAGGGATTGAAACACTTCAACATAAACATGAAACAAAAGATAAATTAGTTGAATCTATAAACTGAAAGTGAATCCCATGTAATAAAGTATAAAACTTCTCATAAATTCTTCAATAATTCATTAGAAACACAAGAGAACATGTAATTAACTTTAAAAACTTAAAAGAATATACAACTTGAACATGCATGTATGAAACTTGTGAAAATGCACAAAATGAAAGAAACTATGAGACAAGAACATGTGAGAACTTGAGACAAGAACCCATGGAATGAGGATTCACTATTCAAGATGTGAGATCCATGTTGTAAGAATGCAATAAAGAAAAGGAGTTGAAGCTAAAAAAGATTTAACCAAGAACTCAACTCTTACACAAGAACACTCATAATTGAAGGAAAGGAAGATCTTCTATTCATAGTAGTTCAACAATGAAAGGAAATTATAATGGGAAGGTTTTAGCCATATTTACACTTGTTTGTGGAGGATTTCACCTCTTAAAGAATGGGTCACACATAAAGGCTTTTGGCTCCTTACTTTTTTTTAGCAAATTTTTCATTCCATAAAATTTTATATACTTTTTTTTCAAACAAACATACTTATAACATTTGGTAATTACTACTAGGAGAACTTGAAGAAAGCATGCACATCAACCAAATCAAGCCTTAACACATTCACATCAACCATACTCACACATAGCTACAACTCATTCAAACAATAGAGCTTTCATATCTAAACTCAAGGATACCATGGTATTCCACATATGTTTAGATTAAAAAAATATAGGATAAGGCTTCCTAAAAACATGCAAATCAAATCCTAATACTAATGCTAATAAGCTTTTTTCTAAACCCAAATAAAGAAACTTCCAAAAAGCTATCTTGGCTAATATCTAAAGTCTATCTCACATGTAGCATAGAAATTTAAAAGAATAAAGCTTAATTAATCCATCTATCCATGTCACACTTGCTAAATAATCCAAAAGGTAACTTTGACTTGTCTCACATGAAACCTACTAAATTTAACTTAATCAAACTAATACATGCTACTAATGTATAAATAATAAATATAACATAAGCTAATTAAAATGAAGCTTAAAAACTAAAATAATCCATTCACACATACTAAATAACAAAAATAAAGCACACTAATCCATCACACATATCTAAAATATAACACCTATCTCACATATAGCACATAAAATAGAATACCTAACTATGACTACTACTAACCATTAAACATATAATGCATACTAACCCAACAATTATTAATAAAAAGACAAGTCATATGATCACATCAAAGCACATTCATCCAATCATACCAAGCTTAAAGAAATCAAGCTAAGAAACATGACACACATATATCTCTCAAGGTAATCCTTAAGTTCTAGCCAAAGTCCATGGTACTTATTAGCTCATTCAACCAAGACAATGTGTAAAGCATAGAATATCATAATGCATGAATAACATAAATGTATAACAATAATCTCATCATAAGCATCCATATAGACCAACATATATGAAACATATAAAGAACTCAAGTATATCATAACAGAAACTAACTCAAGTTACTCAAAATATGAGATGTTACAAAATTTCCCTCCTTAAGAATCTTTCTCTTAAAAGATCAAAGAGTAAGTTGAGTATAAATCTAACTCGAACTCTTAAGTCACATTTTAAGAACCATTACAACTCCATGATAGCTTCATCATAATACTATCTTACTCCTCATCCTACACCCCATTCAATCCACTATTTACATTGGTCAGTTCATGTATGAAGCATTACNTACTATTTTCATGTTCAATGCCAATAATTGAGCAAACTTGATCAACAATTCCATGAGCACAAAAATAAAATCCTTCCCACTCCTCACATGAGGTAAACTGATTATGAAATTTATAACAATCATCTTTCACTTTCGTTTTGGAATGGAATGTGTGTAATGATAACCATCTAGCTATTTGTGTTCAATATTAATTTACTGATAGACTAAGAACTTGGCCATGAACTTCCCAACCTACTTATTCATGTATATCCAATAATATATCCTCTACAAAAGTTGATATATCTTCTAACTTCCTAGTTGCATTCGAAACTTGCTTAAATGAGCCTCCTCAAATAATTTTTGCTACAAAGACTTGAGCATATACACATGATATTTATATCAAATAAATCTATGAGAATCCATAGCCACTATGATCTCATTGACCAACTTCAACTACAAATACCAGGTTTCACATTACTACTCCTTCTAAATCTACTCTAACACATTTCATTGAATCATAAGGCTATGCATCGTACCAACAACACAGCTCAAGGCATCTACAACCATGTTGTTTTTGCCTAAATAGTACAAGATGATAAAGTAAAAGTTGGTTAACAACTCCATCCATCTCCTTTAACACATGTTTAATTATGGTTAATCCATCAAGTATTGCAACGGTTGTGATTAGTCAAGATTGTTTGCTTTTCTTCATAGAGATAGTGAAGCCAAATCTTAAGCATAAAAACCACAATACTTAGCTGAATATCATGAGCAAGATAATGAGTCTCATGAGGCTTGAGCTACCTTAATACATATGCCACTACCTCACCCTCCTGCATGAGGACACATCTGAAATCTTTACTAAAACCATTGGTGCACACATTGAAAAGCTTTCTGAAATTAAAAAGGATCAAGATGGAAGTTGAGATTAGGATGGAAGTCAAGATTAATCTCTTATTCAACACATCAAAAGTAAACTAATAAGTTTTGCTCCATCTAAACCCAACATCCTTTCACAAGAACTTCATAAAAGATGAAGTAATATAAGAAAATCTCATAATGAACCTCTGATAGCAACCAACCAAACTGAGAAAAATTCACACGTATTCCACATTCCTAGGAATCAGCTAATCATGAATGACTATGATCTTGATGGAATTCACTACCATACCTATTATTGACATAATCTACCCAAGGAACTAGATCTCACTTTACCAAAAGGAATACTTGGATGGATAAGCATACAACTAATGCTCAAGAAGGATCTATAACATCATCTATAGATATTACTTAGAATGTAAGTACACTAGGACACCATTAATACACACAATGATAAACTAATCTAGGTATGATCACATGACATTTTTCATGAGATTCATGAATACAACATGAGCATTAGTGAGTCCAAATTACAAAACCAAGAACTTATAATATTTATACCATGTTTGAAAGGTTTTCTTTGGAAAATTCTCCTTCTTAATGCATATCTGGTGGTATCTAGACTTAAGATAGATCTTTAAGAATACTCTTTCTTCCTATAGCTAATTAAAAAGATTGTCTATGCATCACAAGGGATACTTGTTCCTTACCTTTACATAGATGAGCTAATGATAGTCAATGCATAGCCTAAAGCATTCATTCTTCTTCTTAAAAAGTAGAACATGTGCACCCCATAGAGACACACTAGAACAAATCAATCCTTTATTGAGTATATTCTAATTTTAAATTTTTAGTTCAACCAACTTAATAGGAATTATCATATGTAATGCCTTGGAGATAGGCTCTACATCTTGCTTAAGATCAATCTTGAACTTCATCTCATACCTAAGAGGAAAACCATGTAACTTGAAATGAAACATGTCTAGGAACTCATGCACTATGAGAATTTTATTGATTTCTCCTACAATAGCCTTACTAAGAAAGATTGCAAAATTGTGATGGCTCTTCCATACTAAATAGTAGAAAGATCTAAATGAGGTCAGGTCCAAATTGACCTTACAATGATTTATATGTATAGTTACCTATACATCATCATCCTTTCATAAGTAAATCATCTTGCAATGATAATCTAAGTTGTCACCAAAATAAGATAACCAACCCATACTTAAGATAACATCATACTCTTCTAAGCTCATGATGTTGAAATCACTAAGCCAAAGAACATTACATAGTATAATGAAAATAAATCTACACACATGATTAATTGTAAGCATGTCATCTTCTATATTACTAATTTTTAACATCCTATCTAAAGATAAACTCTCTAGTTTTAACCAAGTAACCAATTTCTAGTTAACAAAGAATGACCTATGCGAAGGTCAAAGAGGATTAAAACAAAAATATTGGAGATAATACCTTCAACCTCTAAGATGGTGTTGGACTATATATCTATTGGTTTATTATTAATGGCATACATATAATCTTGAGCCCAAAAATTATACTATTACCCTAACTAGTTTTCATTAGTTTATGTTCCTACTAGGAGTGACAACTAGAGTTTTTTAGATAGTTAGCCTTATTGTAACTTGGATGATCATAGAGAAAGTAATTAAGATTGTATTGTTGAAGATTCAACCTTTTGGTAGAGGAAACAAGTGATAGGGCCACAAGTGTTTCCACCACCTATAGACTATTGTTTCTATTGATCACTATCATCAGATTCTTTGGACTCACAAGCTTACCTCAAGGAGGCTAATTCATCTTTTGGGCCTGGTCTTGCTGAGCTTCATCAAACTACTAAAAATGCTCTAGATTTGTTGCTCAGACTTGAGCATCCTCGTATATATTAAAATGAAGTGAAAGAATATGGTCCTTGATAGATGGATGTAATTCATGGATGAACATCTTAGCCCACAACACCTCATTTTTCTAAACATGTGGCACATACATACTTGGCTCTAAGAATTTGGCATCATACTCAAAAATAATACAGTTGCCCTAGTAGAGATAGTAAAACTCTTCTTCTTTCACATGCATGTACTTAGTGGGAACATAATACTCATTGAAGATGAGTAAGAACTTACTTCAAAGTTTAATGTCCTATCAATTTATTTCATTCTTTTACATGTCTTACCACTGATTAGTAGCATCCTTTAGCTAGTACACTACTATTTGTGTCTATTTCATTGAAGAATAACCTAGAAACTTGAAGGTTTTACTGATCTCATCAAATCACTCCATGCTAGCATTGGGATCCTATGCACCATTGAGGATAGATGTTCTTAGGTTATGAAATAACTTCATAAGCTCAAGCTTCATGAATTACTTACTACCACTTCAATTGCTACTTTTTCAAGATAGAATATTTAGGTTCTACCCTTTTAAAAATAGAGTGTTTAGTTTCAACTTTGTTAACTACTACAAAAACTCTAGTAGATGTCAATTTATGTATTCTTGGTTAACCTCCATGTTTAGGTCAAGGTTGTTACTATTAGCATTATTCAACTTAGTCCTTAATTCCTATTTCACATTAGGGTTAGAACTTAGAGTTGGGTTTTTAAGCCAAGCATTCTCATTCTAACCTACTTTGTGATCTCTCTTAACATCCACCATTATCTATATATACAAACCAAAGGTAAATAAAGGATTAAGAAACCTACACTTTAATACTAACTTGTAACATGCTCTCCCACCTATCCTACACTATGAAGTTATTACGTAGGTCTAACCATCCTAGAATCTTGGTCATGGCTACACACTAAGTAAAATTGAAATGCTATGTCTAGTGAAGCATGAAAACATAATCATAGAATGACAAGGATGATTATCTTTGCAATCACTCATAAGAACAATGTATAAATCATGACAAAAAAATAATGACATGATTTGACATTCCTATTGTAAATTGAGAACATAATATATACATATGTCCAATAAATTCATGTGATGATATAAAGTCCAATAAGGTAAAAAATTATAATCTAGAATGAGCATATTAAAGATACCAATTATATTTAATATATCACCATTTAAGTAAGAATACTATCAATATAGAACTACTCTAGCAAAAGCATGTAACATAATAATGGCCAATGCATATAATCATTTCTAATATTGCACATGCCCTAACATATGTATATAAATTATGCATCTAGTAAAACCATAATCATGAAAACAAATAATACATATGAATCAATAGCACTAGCATCTTAGCTACCAACAAGAAATATTTACTACTCATACCAATCAGCATATTATGAAATAAATATGACACTACCAAAGTCCATCATATAGGATCTAAGTACATATGAGTCCATCAATACATACATCACATATCCAAAGTCCAAATATAATAGAAATAATGAAATCTCCTATCCTAGGAAAGCATGATTAATAGCATAGTCAAATTATGATTGAAACAAATTCTAGTTATAGGTTCCTTTGCCTTCTTTAATAACATCATAGCCTAAAACATAAAATGAATCAATCTAATTAAGTGAAATCCTTTTGTACCTTACCTAATTGACTAAGGATAAGGAATTGCGGTAAGAATTGCTACAAATAATGAGATCACCATGATCTTTGGTTCAATTTGCAACTTGATTGTGAATTATAGAGGACTCAAGATTGTAACTACAAGGTCTTTTTTTATTAGATGAAAATTCCCAAAATTTTTCCAATGAGTCTAATGATTGTGACATCAATCTAGTAGAGGCGTAATACATATACATTCCTCCAAGATGATGGGGAAGATACTTGAATCTAATTGTTTATGTTGAACAACCTTTCACATGAGGTCCAAATGACTCAAATTCTTAGTAAGCTCATTCATCCATTAATATCATTCGCCAACCTTCCAAAATGTATCATTCTACCAACATTTACTAAGTGTAATGGAAAAAGCAATCCTATCCATCATGTGGTTACTTTTAGGTATGTGCAAAAGCTCTTCCAAGATCATCCTCCCCATCTTGTTACTTTATTTTTGTAACTCCATGTGAGCCAAAGCATTAGAATGATACTAGGCTCTTCATCATGCTACCATCTTCAGTTTGGAGCAACTTCTTACATAGTTTGTTAAAATGTTTAAATATAAATTACTAAGAAGGACCTCTTTCAATATTATTTAATAATTAAATAAGCTTCCAATGAGCTAATTGCTAAGTTTATTCAATGATGGATAGTGATAGCTACAAAAGTTTAGGAATACTTACCTAAGAGAGTTCCTTTTGGCCTTTTTAAAAATGAAATTAATGATTTTATCAATATAATAATGAATTACTTCCAATATCAAACTCTTAATGACCCCTTAGTTATTGCTAAGGAGATTAAGAAGGTAGTAGCTTAAGAAAATGATCTTGAACAGTTGGGTTATAAGAATAGAGCAATGAAAGAAATAAAAATTGAAAAGCCACATCCACAATCTCAAACTCAAGGTGTTTCATCTTTTCAACCATATTATACTACCGCTTATATCATTTTTGATTCATCTCTCTAAATAAATTCTAGTTTTTCAAGTTAAAATCAAAGTAATAAATAGTTGGGTAATTGAAACTAAAATTTTAATAATCAATAAAGGAATTCTCTAAATGGTATATCCAAATACCATAAGTTGCCTATTAAGTTATTTGAACTTCTTAAATTTCTTTGAAAGATGGTATAATTCAACAAAAAATTCTTTTAGAATAACCTAAGGCTAGTTTTCACTGCATTCATGATCTACCTTTAGACCCTTCTTAATATGTTGAAGGTGATTGTCACATCCCCATTCCCAAATGATGCTACTGCCTAATGAAGATGGTGTATTTTCATAACAAGTGTTATTTTTATATTAACAAGACCCAAAAGGATAGCTATGATTGAGACCTAAAAGGATGCATTGTAATAATGGATGTGTTTCTTAAGGTAACCTTTAGGGGTTTGACCTAAGGCTTTTATACCCAGGGTTAGAGGCTGTGCCGGCATGGAGTGGTGGAGCCAATATAAGCAAGTCATAGGAGCTAGGTGAAGTGGGACAAGAAGTGGACTGGCCATCCCTTCTGGCTGAGTTATAGGCCTAACAATGGTGGTAGTGCTAGATTGCCTCTAAGGGATAGATGCCAAAGGAAGAATACTAAGATTTTCATCTTAATACTATAATTATTAATTGATTAGGATCATTGCTAATTTTTTTTAGAAAGTTAGTAACCATGACATGAATTGATCTTATTTTGTTGAAATTCACTATGCAAGTAATCTAGAAGGTTCCAAGTTACCATATGTCAGCCTAAAAATATCAGTTCAAGAAAATAGGTTAGTTTTGTCCTTTTAATTCCCCAAAAATTAACTTCATTTTTGAACCTAAAACTATGTCCAATGCATAGTACTCATCGAGATGATTCCAACGGTATAAATTTTGTCTTAATTAGACTTACAGTTTGGGAGATATTGATGTTTAAAATTTCTCATTAAACATGCATTAAAAAATATTAAATTATTATTATTATTATTAAAAATTCAAAATTTTAGGCTTAGAAATCCCATACCGAACCCCTACCATGTCATCGACCGAACCACCATGTCAACCACTAAGGTAAGGTGGAATAAAATAATAACAAAAAGTTTTAAATTTTTAAATAGGAGGTCATGGGTTCAACCCCAAGCCCAAACTTATTTTTATTTTAAAAAATTTATAAAATATTTAAAAAAAATTGTAGATTGCATTAACCTACAAGGGCCATGCAGGCACTGCAAGCAATGCCAAATTTGCAAGGACCACACTAGCCCTGCAAGGACTACGCAGAACCTACAAGTAGTGTTAGCCAAATAGCACTACTGTAGCATGTGGGCCATCATGATGCTTCGCCTTGTCACCTCACCTCTACTGGCCATTGCTAGACATGCCACTACCTTGTTGTTCCCATTGCCTATTATCCATCACTGTCATAATTGTGTGCTCGCTGCCTACTAGTCATGCACCCTACAAACACTACCCTTTGTGCCACACACCCCCTATAACCTCATGCCCTTCTACTGCACTTGCATGCCATCCTCTACTATGTTCTCAGCCTTGCGCACGTGCTCTCAATCACCTTTAGAGCCACCAAAAATGATCTCCTGAACCACCAAACACCACCTCTTGCATCCAAAAACCACCTCCCATCCCACTGAACACTGCCTCTCACACCACCAAAAATCACCTCCCACATCACCAAACACCAACTCCCAAGCTGCCAAAAATTGCCTCTCACACCGTTGAACACTGCCTCTTCAAACACTATTAATCATCACCTCTTTTGGATGTGCCATGCTAACCCTAACTACACACAGAAGTCATGCAAGCCCTGCATAGGCCATGGAGGCCCAATGAAGGGGCCACACAAGCCCTAAGATGGGCCGTGTAGACCCTGAGAAGGGACACATCAGTCCTAAAGAGGCTAAAAAAATAAAAATAAATAAAAGGCTAGTTCCCATTGCCAACCCCAGCCTCCTTAGACTCCACCAACGTCACTAGCTACCTCCTCGAACCTTGTAGCCAATGCATTACCACAGCCATTACCACTATTGTCCTTATTGCTGCCCAATAAGAAAATTCTCCATTAGCAGATAGGAAATTCAAAATTCCCATCAACTAATGGGAATTTCAAAATGTCTATCAGCTGATAGAAAAATTTATAATTTTTTTCATTAGTCGTCAATTTAAATTAAAAACATGCACAAATATTTTCAAAAAATTCAAAATTGGTGTCTTGGTAACAATGAAGATAAAAAATTCATCATTAAGCATGTTTGTTTTGGAGTAGAATTGGGATAGGTGATCTCTTAGGAAGTCTCATTTTTTGTGCTAAAGATCTTAGACTTCAAAAGCCATAACTTTTGATTTTGGAAGCCTTTTTATGATGAACAAAGAGTCGTTTCCTATAGATTTCAACCTTTTGGACTCAATGGTGGAGTCAGATCCATCCCAGGGAACCCTAAAAATTAGTTTTTACTCCTTGCTTGATATAATACCTTAAGATCCCAAAAAGTTTAATTTTGGCATCACTCAAGCATATGATGTCCATTTTCAACATATGAATAGTCATTTCCAACATTTTTCATCCTTCTAAACTCAATGATGAGGTTAGATTTATCATCTAGGAACCTAATAATTTGATAATATCATAAATTCGACCTTTTGGGCTTTAAGATTTAGTGCATAACCCTTATAGATAGTCTTAAGATCACTATGGCATGTCACTAGTTTCACTTCCAGAGTTAGTGTTCTTAAGGGGGGTAGAAATGCCATTAAGAATTAGATAATATAGTTACATATTACTAAAATTATATGATATCGTTGAATATTACTAAAATGCGATAATGTAATTACTTAGTTGATGTAGTCCATTATTAGTTGATGTATTAGTTCATGATCAGTTGGCTTATTAGTTGAAGAAATAGAACAAACTTCAACTATCAAATAAAAGGGTATATTAATCCATCTTGCAATCAAAACATAGGGAAAAAACAACATGGAGATGCAAAATCTCATTTCGACAAGGAATATGATACTCATGAAGAGAAATGATCCAAACAAGAATCCAAGAATAGGAATGAAAGTTGAAACATACAACATGCTTGCAAGATCCCTAGTGAGTGAGAAACAACATTTGCTGTGTCCATCATGGGCCTTGAATTGGCATGAATATCGATATCCACACATGTTAGGAGAATTAGAAGATTTGGATGCTAATGTCTTGTGCTTACAGAAAGTCTTACCATGGGAATTTCTATACCAATTGCAACCAGAGTTGGAAAAGATGGGATACATAGGTATTTATAAGTAGAAAGGTTCTTATGGAAGTTCTTCTTTTGAGCCATATAGATTAGCTATTGCAGAGATGACAACATGGATGGTTGTGCAATATTTTATAAAGAAGATAAGTTTGAATTAGAACAAAGATTTGAATGGAGTTTAGAAAATATGATTTTTGAAATTCCAAAGCTTGAAGTAATGGACAAGAAGGAACAATTAAGATTTCATAAAAATTGTATATACTTGGAAGTGATTCTAAACGTTCATCTATCAGGAAGATGTGTATGCATGGTTAACACATAGTTGATTGCCAAACCAACATGTTCAAATGCTAGACTATGTCAAGGAGCATATTTAATTAAGAAAATAGAAAAAGTTTGAAGAATAAGTTATTACTAAGTTATACTGATCCAGTTCCATTTATTCTTTATGGAGACTTCAATGCAAAATTTGGTAGTAGCATTTATAAATTCTTAAAATATGGATCTGTAAAGAAATCTTTGGAAGATGAACCTAACTTGAAGAAGATGTTTCCATCAATTTAGCATGCAATTCCATTAGCTAGTGCATATTCTGCTTACTTTGAATCTTTAGTAGATAAATTAGACTCTAAAATTCAAGAATAGATGATGTTGATGGATAGCACTCACAAGAACCACAATTTACCAATTACTCTACTATGATTAATGAGGATGGGTCAACAACATTCCTCATTGAGACTTTGGATTATATTTGGTATGATGCCCAATTCTTTCAAGTTACCAAGTTACTATAGTTGATTTCTAAAGAAGAAGTTGAGAAGAATCAAGATCAAGCCTTGCCATCCTAAACAAGACCATCTGGTCACATGCCACTTATGGTAGAATTACAATTACTCCCAATAGGTCATAAGGTTGATCAAGACAAAAAAGTATCTCACTCTTAATTTTATTTGATTAATCTTATTATTTTATTCATTGTTTAATTTATATTTCAATTAGATAAGTAAAATATCTATGGTAATAAAAATAGGGGATAAAGAATTTGTCCTACCTTCACTTCGATAACTAGATCCAAGTTGCACTTTGTGTGATCCTCGTTAGGCATGGTGATTGGTGGTTAATAAATCTTTAATTCACCTTTTGTCATTATCTTAGAAAATGAAGTATCAAGAAATTAATATTTAATTTTAAATATAATTTTTCTCACATATATCTTATTTGTAGAATAAGCAAGAAACAACGTCAAGTTCAAAGAAGAAATCAAATTATTGGAGCACAAGATCATGAAAGAAAGCATTGGAGCTAGAAAAAGATAGATAACGTGGACTTGTTCAAGGATGAACGAAACCTAAGTGTAGTAGATTGTCACATCCCCATTCCCAAATGAAGCTACTACCTAATGAAGATGGTGTCTTTTCATAACAATTGTTATTGTTATCTTAACAAGACTTGAAAGGGTTGTTGTGATTAAGATCGAAAAGGGTGAATTGTAATAATAGATGTGTATCTTAAGGTAACCTTTTGGGGTTTGACCTAAGGCATTTATACTTGGGGTTAGAGGTTGTGCCAGCATGGAGTGGCAAAGCCCGTACAGGAAAGTCACAAGAGGTGGGTGAAGCAAGATAGGAAGTGGACTTATCATCCCTTCTGGCCAGGTTATAGGCCTAACCATGTTGGCAGTGCTGGATTGCCTCTAAGGGATAGTTTCCAAAGGAAGAAAACTCCAAGGAACACCCTCAAAGCATGATTCAGATATGCTATTCCATATCAATAAAGCATTCTTTTCTTTCTCTTTCTGGATTTTTCCTATTATTTCCTTTATACATAATGTTGAATATCACATATATTTCACATTTGGTATATTTTCTTTGTATGCATAATGTCTAATATATCGTATATTTGATGTTTGCCATGACATCTAGGGACAAGATGTATAGCTTTTATAGAAATGCCAAAATGATATAGTATATGCAAATATTATTATTACCATCAAATTGTTGTCATGATATTGATGAATGCAATGTTGCTAATTATGTTGTATAAGCTCTCATTAAATGAAGGGATATTGTTCTTAATACATCAAATCAACTAAAGAATCATGAATTGCAAATCTTTCAAAATCCTCTATGCACTAAAAACTAGATTTTTGCTTTCTATTTGGAAGATAGGCTAAAGAAGATCAAAACCTTTTTTCTATTAACATTAATGGCTTCTCAATCAACTCAATGATCGATCAATAGCAATAAGAAAATTTTATTTATCATCAGTTATGCTCTACAATCTTTTACATCCTCAACAAAAAAAGTTTCATTCAAAGGATACCCTTTTTCCTTAATTCTCTTACTCCAATTTCCTCTAACTATACTCCCTCAACCACTTCTTATAGTGATATCCAATATGTTACTAATGATTATCATCAAGACTAAGGCATTATTTTTCTACCTTTCTCATAATCTCTAAGTTGCATCATTGTGACATGCTCTAGATCTTTGATGTCATCAAATCGAACTTTTTAATTTCAAATAATCCTTTCATCATGAAGGATCAAAAGATGAAATCTTAAGTTCCATTTATGATTATTAAATATTTGGGAACTTTCTTATTTGTCACTTTATCTAGATAAACTTAGTTGAATATCTCTAGTGTAGTGTAGTAGTAAATCAAATCCAATTAAGAGATTGAAGAAAATGAGTTTCAGTTTTGGTGGTCCATTGTACAAACAATGACTGGATCATAACTTGTGGTGTATGTCATGATGAAAAGACTAAAAGAAATTTGATTGCCATGAGTTGACCATTACTTGTAGCTAGCTTGCCATTGGTCTTTAATTTTTAGATAGCCGATAAGAATCTTAGTTCTATGATTCATGAAGATAGTTGTAATGATTGGTGAGACTCACGATTTGGTTGCAATATGTATCACGAGTTAATTATGAGTTTTAGTCTTGACAAATTTTGAGAAATTTACCGATGATTGGGTTGCAATATGTATCATGAATTAATTAGGAGTTTTAGTCTTGACAAATTTTGAGAAATTTACCTATTGCAACTTGTAGTGGAAGTTGTGATTGACTACAAAAAGTCATGTCTCGTATAATAACTGTCGTCGTATGATAAGAGCCAAAATCTCGGAAATGAATAAAATTACTTTGAATTGAAATAAAGTTCATAGTCTAAAGCTTTAAGCTTTCTTATGTAATGATTTCAATTCTTGAAGAATGCTCTAATTTTATTTAAAAAATAATTGATTAAAAAATTAAATTTAATATATAATTAGTTCTATAATTCTAGTGTGTACTTCAAGAGGCAATTAATGCTACAAGTGGATTTGAAGCTATAAATAGGCTTCAAAAATAATGTTAATACTTCAAAAAAAATTTTGGTACTATAAATTACATTGCAAATGAGAAATCAAGGTACATATTTATAGAAATGACATGACAAAAAAGAGGCTTGTTCCATGGAAAATGAGCATGAATAATGAGAAGGCTTTAGTTGGTTGAGATTTTGCACACTTTTTCTACCTTCATATTAATTTAATTTTAATAAAATAAAATTATGATGTCTTTTAGACTTCTAGTTTTAAGAAAAATTAAAGGTTTAGACTCTTTACAATGCTTTGAACCCTAGTTATAGATAATTCTACATGCCTGACTAATAGTCCACATGGTATAAAACTTTAAATCAATGTAATAAACATGTCTTGATGTTGGCATGAGGTTGATGGAAAAATTTTCACACAATCTCTAATAATTATTAGGTACCATTTTAGAAAGATAGCTTGAACAGTGGACAAAGGAATATTAGGTGAGATTTGTGTTAAAGTAAGATTTAAGCATAACCTTTCCATGGTAGATCATTTGGTCACATTTAAGCATTGTATTAATAAGGTAAGCTAAAGACCCCCATAAAAATTTATTCGTTAATTTTATTAATTTCTTCAAAGCTGAGATTCTATGATTAAGATTAAAATATGATAGTAGTTGAAAACGCTTTATACTCCTCCTTAGTTAATTACAACCATCCAAAAGCATAAGGAATTTTGTTACTTTCTAGAGTTGTATTGGGATGAACTGGCAATGCCCAAATTTTGTTATATTATTTGAAATTTTCATTGATGAATTGCAAGAATCAATTGAGAAGTATGATAAAAGAATACATCTACCAATTAGTAATTTTTTAAAATCCCCTTCTCTTTGTAGGTGATTCTACTCTCATGTCCACATAAATAGTAGGTATGCAATAGATGTTACAAGTATTAAAAAAGTGTTTTGCACTTCTAATAGCATAAATATTGATACTAACAAAACTAAAATCATGTGTTTTCGCACTAAGTGATTAAAATATGATTTTCAATTATGAAAAAAAGTGGAAATTATTAATACAAATACATAAGTCTATAATTATCAATCAAATAGATGTCTATAAGAAAGAATTGTAGGGAATGAATGCTTTCTATATACTTAAAAATAAATGTCACAAGATGATGATTTAAGCTTTGGAATGTTAGAAAGAAATTGTTCTAAACTATCATCAATGTAGCTATTTTTTATGGTTGTTCGATATGGGGTCCAATTTGGAAACTAAATAGTGGAATCAAATCAAACTAATCTACAAAAAAATTTTGATTATCAATGATCAAGTTAAATTTTAGGCCCCTCATGACATTTTGTTACTTGAGGTTGACATATTGAAACTATAGAAATAAGCTATTTGCCAATTTGTTGCTCATATCCATAAAAACATAAGAAATTACTAAATAAAATTTTTAAAATAAATGCTAAAAGTCTCTAAAGGGAAAAAACAATTACAAAAATGAAATATTAATCCTTCAAACTTGTTGTGTGGTACCAGAGATTTGACACATGATGAAACATAAGGTGCTTCAAAAACTTTAGTTTACTTCTAAGGAGAAAAACAGATTTTATTTTACACTATTTAGAGATAGCTAGCTTAACCTTAACATAGAGTACTTACATGTTGCAATTTCTCTTTGAATTTATCATTTGGTTAGTAGAATCAAAATGAGCTATCATTTTGGCCGAGAGGCCAACTCATCTTGTAGGATTGGGGGGGAGGGGGGAGTGGATTTGTCTCCCTCCAAGTAATGCCCTCCACATCATGCACCATGTAAGATCCCATGAAATGGGAAAAAACATGAATCAAAGAGCGACACCTTTTTGTATTCCTGTTGCACAAAATGTGAACCAAAGAGCCATAGCTTTTCATATTCCCGCTGCACATATAAAAAGGCCAAACGCAACCAAATTTAGAATGGGAATGGGAATGGAAATGAGAATTCCATTTCCATTCTATCTCTGTCTCCATCTACAACTGCTGCTATATGCCACCTAGCCCAACTAAACCAACTTCGATGACGCCAGCTTTGGAGCTCCACTGGAGCACTGGAAAGGCACCTACAATGGTGGCCCATGCTTCAACTATAATAACAAGCTCATTAGCATGTGCTTCTTCAACCAAGGCAATAATAAGGTAGTAGGCCAATCGGCCCTTACTGCATCCTTGTTCAACATTGAGGGCCATGACATGCACACATCATCAACAATCACCAATAACACCATGGTCAACATCAGCATGCTTGGCTATGCCAACAACACTACCTGCGGCATGGCTTGGCTTACATGGATCACCATCTACAAGGTCTAGTGGGACTGTGGCTATTTTAGCTCCAACATCGTTGTGGCCATGGATGCCACTTTGTCCGATAGCATTGACATACTTTCGCTCTTGCTTGGTGACAACCCATAGCAGTACTACACCAATAGCATCATCATCAGTGCCTTCACTATTGCAGTACACTACCACATCTTTATTGTTTGCTCAATCAAAAACTCCAGACACAATGCTGACATTGCCTCAAATCTCTTACCCTAGATCATGACCATCATTGTTAGCACCCTTGACCATGACTTCTCGCTCATCACAATGCTTGTTGATGGTAGCGAGTATGCGGGAACCTAACTCTACTCTGGGGAACTGCTATTGGAAGATCCAAATCTCACACTCATCTATGTTGGAAACACCAGCCTCGATGGTGACGAAAATGTGAACTTCTACACCTATGGTAGCTTGGACCTTGAAGGTAGAGGAGGGGTGAATCATAATACAATTTTTATTATAATAGCTAAAAGATCCCTTCATTGAGGTTTCTTTTTTATATATAATTTATATATGAATTAGGCCAATATGTTTCTTGAGTAGCTTTGTCTAAATGTATGTTTCTTGAGTAGCTTTGTCTAAATGTAAGTTTTAAGCATAAAATTTTGTAGGTAAGGGCAGGATGAGGGGTAGAGCTAGAAACATTTGAGGAAGGATAGTAATGGCTATATTTGAAGCTACAACCTGAAGGGAAGTGTCTTCTAAAGTTTCTGTGTCAACAATAGCCTTTGGTTATTGGAATCTCTATCTAGAAACAAACTTTCTGCCAATCTTTTTATCTGTGTCTTTTTTAAAATTTTTTTATAGTGAATTGTAATGTGTTGAACATTACATTTTGATGATTTTGTGCAATTTTCATAGTTTCACTTCAAGCTGAGGTCTTCTGTCATCAGTACTTAGCATGCTTTCCTAGACATTTGCAATCCCAATGCAAAAACATTCTAAAGTTTGGTTCTATTCTTTTTTTAATGCTTTCTGGAGTGGCTGGGAATTCTGAAATTGTAATTTTCTCCTACTATCTTGAGTAATCTTCTTTTGTTATACCCTTTTTCAATGTAAAGGAACATTTGTAAGTTCATGTTCTCTTTATCTCTTTGTATATTTTATGTAGGTTTTATCATTTCTATGGTTGTGCTTTGAAATTCAGCAGCTACCATGGAGTAGATGCATTTAGTTGTTACGATTATGACTGCTTTTTTGTTTGCAATATGCATTTTAATAAAATGCAAAAGTGTTAGCATTTTTGTTTGCACATGATAATTATTAGCCAATTTGAAATGTCAGCCTGACTTTGGTATAATTTTAACAATTTTTCCTTCTTATTAGAAGGACTTAAAGAGTTCAAATTTGATAATTTCTTCTTACCTTCTCGCATGCAGTGAAGCCTTTTCTTTATGAGACTATTGCCTAGGCACCTCTCGTATGGGTACAGAAACCCAAAAATAGTCTCAGTTGGAGAGGGCTACGTGGCCTTTTGCAAATAATAAACTAGAAAGAAATCTGGAATTTAAATTAAATAATTATCTTCAATATAATAGGTAATTAAAAGAACTGAATTTTCCCTAGTCTTGCTGATGCTGTTGGTCTGTGACTGCAATGGTATCCACTGTTGGGCAAGAAGATGGTGATCACCATGAGAGAGAGAGAGAGAGAGAGAGAGAGAGAGAGAGAGAGAGAGAGAGTACCCACTGTAGTCCACATAGGGTAGCAACTTCGATCCTCAACTGTTACCATTTACCATCTTTTGTGCACCACTGTAGAGAGGAAGATCATTCACCCACGTTTGCACCACCGTGAAAAGCTCCTGCTATTGCTGAGAAGACCCACAAGGATCCAATTTGGAGCCACTAGCTCCTACCTTGAACCCTCCTCGAAGATTAACTAGAAGCCTGTAAAAAAAAGAGGAAATTGTTGCGTAGTGGAGAGGAAGCTGCCCTTTCAAATTGATAGCCAAAGCCTATTTGGGACTCCCTCCCTTTGTTCATCCCAATCCCCTTCCCTAGATTCCATTTTATAGCTGTTGTGACCATCCATAATGATGTCTACGTTTCATGTAACAGCTACAAAAACCACCACCACTTGTGTAATAATTCCCACATTCTCCAATTAAGTGCCCACTTATGTCCATAACCATCATAACTTCTGAAACATCTGCTACTAATGACCATAACTGCAATCATTAATGACTGTAATTCCCATAACTTCCAAAATGTTTGCAACTAATGTCTGTAACCACCACCATTAATGATCATAATTGCCATAACTTCCAACACGTTTGCCACTAATGTCTAGAACTGCTACCATTAATGATTGTAATTGCCATAACTTCCAAAATGTTTGTCACTAATGTCTGTAACTGCCGCCATTAATGACCACTACTTGACAGTTTAAATTCCCACTACTTGCATGATTTTTATTGTGGTTATTAAGAGAGAGAAATAGAGACATTGATAATTATGGCCCCAAGAGAGCATGGGAGTGTTGACATCAACAATTTTTTGATTAATGGAATCTAATGGATGATATGGTTGTTAACCTGGTAAATTTTAAAAACGATAAATTCTGCATCTCTGGTAGCCTAGACCCCGAGAAGATCTTCGGCAAGATCATGTTGTGATGATCCTAGCCAATGCTGAGGAAAATGGCAATGAGCTCTCCACCGATGCCCATGTCTTGCCATAATCATAAATAACCAATTATTTATAAATCTCCCCTAGCCAAAGAGTCACTGCAAGTGAGCCAACGATTAAATTTATCTCTGTTATTTATAATCTCAGTTATATATAATGATATATTTATAATCATAAACATAAATGATTATATATAATGATTATAAACACTTCATCATAAATAAAGTTGGTTATTTATAATCATTTCATTATATATATCTTATGGATAATGGTAACTGAGATATAATCATTATGGGTTAGCATTATGAATGAATAAATAATATCTCTAACATTATGGATTATGAGTAATATTTCATCATATCTTGACTTTATTTATTATGAAATGTTTATTGTTCAAATAAATCTTATAATTCATAATATCTCAAATTATAATTATGGATTATTTCTCTAATTATAATAATCTCATAACATTTATTGGATTCCACAATAATTATAATATAATAATTATGAATGAGGTGTTAGCATCATTCATATCTTGTTTATTGTAACAATAATATCAATATACAAAAGCCCGTGATATGATAATAACATTATTTATGCATTTGTAACATGATTTTTTATATCTCCACGAACAAATATGCATTACAAATATATGTTGCAATGCCAATTTAGTTTGATCTCTTCATATTCTCTCACGCACATGCGCCACATGCATGGGAGCTAAAGAATCAGTGTAGTGGAGTTGAATCTCTACTCGATTAATGTCCCTTAACCCCTGAGCTTCCCATTCATCTCTTTGTATTCCTTCACATGCACACACCACATGCAAGGGAGCCAAAGAGTCACTGCAGGGGAGCCGAATCT
>MNCI01031634.1:72046-92491 GCA_015680685.1 Gnetum montanum
GATTTAGTGGTGGCTGCATAGATGGGTTGTTGCTCACACACTTGGTTTTTAAACATATGATGGGTTAGAGTATGAGTTGTGTGAACTTTGTGGATGCTAAGCCCACAACTACATCCTTGATCATGATTATTTATGCATGGATTATTTTGTCTCTCCACAATGCTAGATTTATTACTTCTATTAGGTGTTGGAATAACGATGGATGTTGGCTTTTGCGTAGGATTGGAGGACATTGGTTGTGAAAAAAAAGATGTTACACTTAATTGGCATTATGCTAATTTGGATGAATTAGTAGGTTCACAGGTATTGTGCTTATGTGTGGTAGCTATTCTAAAGAAAGGGCATTTCCAAGATTGTAGTGAGAACTTACTAGCAGTATCATGTCTATGCACATTTGTAGCATAAGTGGCATTCTTTCATTGATGTCATGATGCTAAACCTTTCCGTGTTGTTGGTTGTGACATGTGGTGGAGTGGAGTATAAGAATATTGAGGATATGATGGAGGATAAGAGGTGTAAGATGGTGATCTTTCAAGAGATATCATGGGTTGATAATACTCGAGAGAGTGGTAGTATCGATTTGAAGTAGAGGATGTAGAATTAGTTGGGAAAATAGTTTGTTGAACATAGTATCCATACGGGTTCGACTAGTAGTAAGGGTAGAGTTGGCTTGATGATGGCCTCCCCCATGACTATAGGTTTCACCACTATAGTTGATGATAGTGTTGAGGTTGGTAAGAAGTCCCACTAGGATAGTATGATTAGTTGTAGGGTTGTCTATAATTACCTTGTGAGAAAGGTAATTTACTAGGTGTTTTCTTTTGTACAAACTTGTAATTTAATGCAAAATCCTAATACTCATGTAGATGTAACATGATTGGGAAATAACCCTTTAGATGGTCATATATGCAAATGTCACATCCATCTTCCTCTTCGTTGGTTGAGTCTATAGCCTCTTCTTCTACAACCATTTTCTCCTTTTGCTGATAAGTGTTCCTAGCTATTTCTTGGTTCTTTTTCCTTCTTTTATTGTGATCACTTAATTCATTTTTCATTACTCTCTTCTCTACGATTTCTATGCAAGTTGTAACTTTCTCATTTATCCATTTTGACATCTTATTTAACCTTGCTTCAAGGTCATCAATAGACTTTTGTATTAGCAAGTTTTGTTGTGAAATCACCTCATCGAAAGCTACCTCTTTTTCTTTATCATGTGGACCTTCTTCTTTTGAAGAGTTGGATCCCAATGATACTTCTTAACATTCTCCCGTTTACATAACTCTCCTTCTTTTTCCACATGCTTGATTAACTTTTGGATCTGATGGATTCCTAGTTTGTATAATTGACCTTGAGCATACATCCCAAGGATCTCTCTTGTTTGATTATGAAGCCCATCAATGATGTGGGAAAGTTGTTTTTTTTGAGAGAAACCATGATCTAGGCATCTATTCAATAGAAAATAGTATTTGTCTAGGGCCATATCCAAGGGTTCATATTGTTCTTTCTTCCATTCTTGGATTTAGTTGCTTAGGTTCAATACCCTTGCATATGTTTGGTATTTTTCATAGAAAAGTTCCAACATTGTGGACCACTGATGGATTGAATTTGGTTTCAACAATCTATATCATACTTTGGCTTTATCTATTAGTGTCCTAGGAAAGAGATTAAGCTTTTTCCATCCACTTTAAAGGTTGTGTAGGATACAAGCATCATGGAAGGCTTGTAAATAATGTTGTGGATCAAAATCATAGCCTCCCATAAATCTAGGGATATTATTCATATCAAGCATTTTTATGCAACTTTCCCTACAATGCCTATGGGATATCTTAACTACTTTAGTGATCTACAACATGCTCTTAGTGGCCACTAAGGGTTCATCATCATCAGACATGTCATGATGAAAATTTTTATTTCTATTCGTTTTATTGTGATGATTTTGTCTATGTTCATTTTGATGTCTTTGATTTTTTTCCCATGGTTTCAATTTGTATTTTTAGTTTGACCATATAGTGGAGCTTTGTCTGTATACCTACATTCATCTTCATCAAAACTAAATGTTGAAGAGGAAGAGGAAGATGAGGGACTGGAAGTTATGCCAAGTGATGAGTGACGAGGTACCCCTACACTCAACCATACGAATATGAGCATTCATGAAAAATTTAGTTGAACTCTGTAGATGAGCTAGTTGCAGTATCTAGATAGTTACATGTTGATGACAGTTTTTTTTCTTCCCACCTAGACTAGTATTTGCTTTTTCATGTATGGTTTAGTCCCGAGTGAGGTGTATGATGTGGTCTTATACTAGTGCTACTCCTAGAGGTAGTGGAAAATAACTTTGATTAACCTAAGAGGGAAAGCATGAAGAGAGCCTAAGCTAGCCTAACTGTGATGAGCATTCATCCCTTAATCATCTATACACATCTTGGACCTTGTGTACTATTGTTGGGATTATCAAGCGCATGTCCTAGGTACACTACTGGGATACCAAGTAGTCACACTTAAATGCTTATGATTAAGTCGTACCCATTCCACGTTTAATAATAGAGATAGGAGTTGAGGGTAAAGAAATATTAATTAAGGAAGCAATGAATAATAATTAAATAATTAAAATAATTGAATGCTATAATGATGAAGTAATCTCTATCTTTATTTCTGATCATGTGCGTGTCCAAGTACATCACACTTGAATAAAGGTGTCATACAATTACAATCATCACACTGCGGGCATGCACTGGGGAAAAAGGGTTGAGAAGAACTAAAAAGAAAAACTAACTTCTAACTAAACTATTAAATCCTTGACTCATTACACCTACATGTGTATTTATAGGCCCACACAGGAGTCACGATATCGTGTATCCAATATCGCTAGCTAGGCCATGATATCGTGTACCTAATATAGGAAAGAGCTTAAGTTTGTGCCACCCATTATCGATATTATTCCATACACAGGCATCATAGAAGGCCTGTATATGCTATTGTGGATCTGAATCATAGCCTCATGGAAAATTGAGAAAGTTGTTTAAATCAAGCCTAGGTAGATGACTTTCTTTGCGATTCCATTAGGATATTTGAACAACCTCTTGTATAGGGTGTAGGCTCTTAGTGGCTAGCAGGGGTTCATTGTCACTAAGTAGGTGTGTGACTTAATTGAATTGAATTTAATTTCTTTTCTAAAGGATATATCATTAATACTTACTATAGTGATCTTGTATGATATAACTAATCTAAATAACTAACACCATCCCCAGCAATGGTGCCAATGATGAGTGGCAAGGTACCCCTACACTCAACTATACGAATACAAGTGTTCACGCACAATCCAGTCGAACTCCACAGATGGGCTAGTTGTGGTATCTAGATAGTTACATATTGATTGCAATTCATTGTCTTCCCACCTAGACTAGTATTTGCTTTGTCACATATGGTTTAGTCCAGAGTGAGGTGTACAATGTGGTCCTATATTAGTGCTACTCCTAGAGGCAGTGGAAAATAACTTTGATTAACCTAAGAGGAAAAGGGTGAAGAGAGTCTAAGCTAGCCTAAGTGTGATGAGCATCCATCCATTAATCATCGATACACATCTTGGACCTCATGTACTATTCTTGGGATTACCAAGCACATGTCCTAGGTATGCTATTGGGATACCAAGTAGTCACACTTAAATGCTCATGATTAAGTCATACTCATTCCACGTTTAATAATAGAGATAGGAGTTGAGGGTAAAGAAGTATTAATTAAGAAAGTAATGAATAACAATTAAATAGTTAAACTAAGTGAATGCTACAATGATGAAATAATCTCGATTTTTATTTCTGATTATGTGTGTTCCCAAGTATGTCACACTCGAATAAAGGTGTCGTACAATTACAATCATCACACTATGGGCATGCATTGGAGAAAAAGGGTTGAGAAGAACTAAAAAGAAAAACTAACTTCTAACTTAATACTGACTCCTCAACTCCTTACGCCTACATGTGTATTTATAGTCCCACACAGGAGTCATGATCTCATGTATCTGATATCGCTAGCCAGGCCGTGATATCGTGTACCCTATATAGGAAAGAGCTTAAGTTTTTGCCATCCATTATCGATATTATTCCATACAAAGGCATCATAGAAGGTTTGTATATGCTATTGAAAATATGAATCATAGCCTCTTGTGAACTTGAGAAAGTTGTTTAAATCAAGCCTAGGTAGATGGCTTTCTTTGCGATGCTTACAGGATATTCGAATAGCCTCTTGTATAGGCATTAGGCTCTTAGTGGCCAGCAGGGGTTCATTGTCACTAAGTAGGTGTGTGACTTAATTGAATTATATTTTATATAATTCACTAATAAGGTGTGTCTAATAATTACATATATTTTATAAAGATAATATCATGACATGGCATAGTTAAATTCCTTACTACTAACGTAAATCAATAACTAACATAACCTCTAAAAACATAGATGCTAAAGGATAAAATAAATTCTATAGTTAGTAAGTAAAAGAAAGACAATTCCACATACACAAATTTCACCTTAATCAAACTTCCAAAGATAAATACATGCATATTTAAAATTTATTAATAACATAATAAAATAGTATGCTATAATAATGATATTTAATTATCATAATAGATAATAGAAATCATTGGGAATAATCAAAACAAACATCATATCTAAAATACATAATACCAATGTTATGCTAATTATCACAACATCACAATAAATTCCCATAAGTCTAAAATACTTTAATTTACTTAACATCAAATCATAGGTAACTCATAAAGCATATCTTCAAATTTAGAAATTCTCAAAAATTAACATCTAAAACTTGATCTATGGCTTATTCATCCTAAATGCCTACACATCATAATCATATACACTATTCCAACATAAAAATATAGGAAAAATGTAAAGATGATCCACCAATTAAATTTAAAAAAGTAAAAGTTTCAAATAAGCATAAAATCACTAGAAATATTGCAAGGCATTATTTTCCTAAAAACAACTCTTGTTCTCATATATACATGATCGTGGAAATCATAAATTAAAGTTTTCAAATAAAAGAAATGGAAAATATAGGTTTAAAACTTGTTTCTATTTATGTGAAATAAAAAAAATCAAATACTCAAAGAAAATAATGGAGAAAGTAGTGTGGGAAAAGGAACAATTACGCATATTATGCTTTCAACTTATAAAATATATAAAGTTTATAAATTTTTTAAGAGTACATTTTTAAATATTTTTATAAATGTAACATGACATGTGACTTTGAAACAAACTTTAGTTTTAAAATTTTTTTATTCATAAATATTTCATAACCTTAATTTCTATTTTTCGCTTCCAACTAATTCTCATGAACTTCAAACACTCATACTAGAAAAACCAAGACACCAAATCAAAATGTGTTTAAACCTACAAGATTCATATCAAATACACTACATGCCCACATACCAAAATCATATCTAAGAATCCCTTAATATAGCTCTATATTTTAAATACATAAATATCAAAATCATGCATAAACCATAAATACATACTAGAGAACTACTCTTGTACCCTAATCTAATAGTCTTAACAGTCACATCACTTGTCTAAAACATTTCACAAGACTAGTATATACAATCATGTTAGTTATGCATGTAAATAAATCATATTCATATCATAAAAGCCAAAGAATCATGACATATAATTCTACATCATAATCAACTAACTTGTCCTAGATAATCCACTAAGATCATACACACTGATGAGTCATGATTTGCCTGGCCTTGACATTATAGCCTTGACATCTAATGAACTGCTAATTTTTGTCTACTCTGATGTCGGGTATGCAATGTCAAGGCTGTGACATTAGGTACATGACATTGGGGTCTAAATGTGACATCAGGTATCCGATCTTGGAGTATATACACTAGCCTATAAATATAGCACATGGGCTCTAGTTTTGAGTTAGTTTTTAGTAGTTTTGAATTAGTTTTTTCATAGTTTTGTCAATAGAGTAGCCAAATTCTTGTAGTTTTATTTCATAATCTTAGAGAATAGTCAGTGAGTGCCCATAGAGTGGATTTGAGTCAGTTGTACGAAGTCTTATTCGACTGGCAATGTACCTAGACATATTCCATGAGTAGCAATAAGATCGAGATTGATTCTTATTCATTGCAACACTTTGACTTAGATTAGATTTACTTTCCATGCAATTTACTTTTCATGTACTTAGTTAATATTTACATTTTCATGTATGTTAATTAATTAGGCACATAACTACAATTTCTTTAAGCATGCATATAACTCCTGGTAATCCAAACAATGCTTAACGTTTGGTAACCTAGCAGTGTTATATGTGTTTAGGATGTGCATGAGAAGTGGGATTGAATACTTATGGTAGGGTGGTTAATTAGTAATTGGTAATTATATTAGTTGAATTGATCATAAATTGAGTTTCAACCTATTATTAATTGTAGAACAATAAAATATAAAATAATAAAAATCATATGCCTCACTTTGGACTAAACCATACATGACAAAGCTACCACTAGTCCAAGTGGGAAGATAGCGAACTGCTATCAAGGCATAGTGATCTAGATGCCACAATTAGTCCCATCCATGGAATTCAATTGGATTGTGTGTGAACACTTATGTTCGTATGGTTGGGCATAGGGATACCTCGTCACTCATCACACACATATATAAACTATAATCATAATGTAATACCTAATACTTATGGAAGGGGGACACATGCCTAAGTCATCATGGCCAAGGATCTCATCACAAGCTATGCTAAGATTGTGCTTTAGGAAAATACAAGGGACACAAGCCATGATCTAACCATAGTTCCTACTATGAAAGTTATTTGACATCTAGATTGATATGACCTAGTGATGGGTTCATAAGTTAGTTAAAAACTAAATAATTAATATATATTGATGAATGATTATGAATAACTATGATATGTTTGTTAGAGGTCATATAGTATCTGGTGTTTGAAACATGAAGTTGATGTATATGATCTGGTATAATCAATGCTATTACATACTGTGCATGATGTATAAGTATATAATACATGTGAGTATCCTTAAATGGATAAAAGAGTGGTTTGATATTAAATTAATGCACTTGTTTGGAGGATGATGTATGTAGCATAAGTTGCTTATTATTATCAATGATTTCAGTATGACACTAATTATGAATGATACATCTAGCACAAGTTTCATATGATCATTAGATTTGGTACCAATTATCGATGGTGCATATAGCATATGTTGCTTGTAATCATGCAATAGTTGTAGTTGATACAAGGAAGTAAACTAGTTAGTGGTGAGACAACCTAGAGTTATGGGGATGATGCATCAATGAGGCTCCTATCTCTAGCCTCATCCTAGGAGTGGAAAACCATATGATGGTTCCTATGGGTAGCACAAGGTCTAGGAAAGTGGAGGACATGCCTAGATCTACCCTCTAGAAGACTAGTAACTTGGGGATATGAGTTAGTAATCACTACCATCATTAGTAATAAAAATACTAATAAAATGCCTATAGGAATATAATAGTATGGGTACTTGTTAATAAACATAAGTTTTTTACTAAGTATGGATGTGTCATATGCCACTAAGGATTTATGTTTAAGCATGTTATGATAGGTTGCCAATTGTTTTAGATACTAGATATGAAGACATAGGTTTCCATATGAATTAGATGAGTCAATTGGTTACAATGAGGTATGTATAACACCCTAGAGCTAATACACTTTTTTGTTGGTATGTCCTTTTATTTGAACCCTTAAGATGTTCTCTAACTAGCCTATGCTTTCTATTTAGTACCTTTATGCTTATTGTAGTATGTTTTTAATGTGTGATTTATGGGTTTGGATGATCTATATGACATTTTAATTAAGATTATGTGTCCTAACCTCTTTGTTGAAGTTTTTTGTTAGTAGGCATAAAGTTCTAGATGGATCATTGACACATGGAGCTCTACATTAGTCATGTGAATTGCTATGTATCATGTGTGTTTGGCATGTCTCTATGGTTGTTTGATAATTATTAAATAATGATTTATTATTGCTATGTTATTTTTAGCAAGGTACCATAAGGTAGTAGCCTAGTTAGTTATATTTGATTTTTAGACCTTGATCCTTTGGTTAACATTTGGAGTAGACATTGCTATTAGGTAGTATACAAGGGTACCCTAGTAGGCCATCACTAGGTTTAGATCCATGGTAGAATTATTATTTTATTTAATTTTAGAAAAGTACAAATTACTCATAATTTTCTTTTTATTTTTAGTTTTTTATATTATAATTACCCATTGGTTAAAACCCAGAGTGCTCCTATGAGTATAAATACAAGCAATCCTTCCATTAGAAATGATCCATTACATTATCAATATATAAGAGAAATCTAGAGAGGAAAATCCTACCAAATAGATGAATGAACTCATTCAAGCATACACTATTAACCAAGACCTTTGTAAATACATTTCTTTTAAATTTCATTCTAGATTTATCTTGAATCCAATTATTGATCTTTGACTTTGCTTATGCTATGGAGTCTATTTGGGAGATTTATGCCATATAAGGATTTTATCGTTAGTAATGTTAGTCAAGTAGGAAAAATTTATTACAATGTTGATCTTTTATACTTTTTAAAATATTTGGTTATGTACAAATTAAATTTTATTTGGCTTATTTTAATTTTTTTGGTACCAATTCAACAAAATTTTTTAGGAAATTTCTCTAAAATATCTAATTTGTTAATGCATGTATCTAAAATCTAAGATCATAATATTAATTTTATCATGTTTGACATGTTTTTTCTTGAATTATTCTTAGTTTGTATCCATTTTTTTTCATTTTATCTTTATCAAATTTCTAGGATATAAAACTAGAATTTTTCTATTATTTTTCATATTTTTAGAGGCATGAGACAACTCTAGATGATGATAATGTAGAAGAAAAAATTTCTTAAAACACTGGAGCTCATCAGACCATACCACTTATTCTACATTTTAATTTTTCATGACATAGGTCACCACAATATCTACTAACATCATCATAAATCACATGCAAAAATAAGTAACTTTTGTAAGGTGATCACATCTTTATCAGATTCCAAAAGTTGTCAAACTAAAAATGTGATTTCAAGGGTTTTTTAACATGGCTAAGAGTTGCAAATAAGTAACTAATAATCTTTTATAACATTTAATTAATTATAATACCTCTTTGATTTATATTTTGGTAGATAGACCACTCTTGGTTAATATTTTAATTAGTAGACAAATCATTAATTTAGTAAATATTATTATTAAGATACACAAAGCATTCATTTTGTAATATTATAGTAAGGTAGATAGATCATTTAAATGATACAACATATAAAAATTACAACTCATCAAATATTAGCATTACATGTATGGTTTGGTTACATTTCCTCACCACCTAGGGTTTGGTTTTCATATGATGAGTTGATTCCTAAAATTCTGTTATTTGCATGATTTGTGATGGAACTAGCATGGAGAGCATGTTTGATTGATTTTAAATAAATCCTAGTCATACTACAACCATCCACTATCTACAATAGTGAATTCCATGTCACATTGACCTATAAATAACATCATATGAAGGGCAAAGTAAGTAGAAGACTTTTGGGTTTCTTATCCTAGTGCTGATAGAAATCAAGGAAATAGAACTTGGGCTAGATTTAAGACCAAATTTAAAAAACATTAAATAAGTCCTACAAGAATATTTTGGCTTGGCTTTGATTTTTGATAAAAATTTTATTATTCATAATGTGTACACATTCCAACTTTGGCATGATGAAACTAAGCATTAGTACTAGTTTATATGGTTTAAGTTTGGAAGTGATGGGATTTGTTGGTTATTTGTAATATTATGTATTTTGATGGCTTCAATTATTACTAGATGCATGTATGTTTTAGATGATTTGATGCTAACATTTTAGATGCATCTACTCCTATGCATAACTTTCTAGCTACTTGGTACCTAGTTTCAAACCCCTTAAGGGAGTAGTTATAGTTTATTTTTCCTACTCAATCCATGGACTAACATTTCCTACTCAATTCATGGATTAGTTATAGTTTAAGTGAATATGAACCAAAATAATATGCACTACTAGAAAGAGAAACATCACTGAAACATAAGAAGTTCTTATCAAGAAAAAATCTAGAGGTACAGTAAGCCCAAAGATAATGTTATAAATTACTAGAATAAGGAATGAGTATCAAGTGATGAAATTAGTACAATGTAACTCTATTCATTATAAGAGGATTCATAAGCAACTAAATCAATAAGACTTATAATACTCTGAAATTTCAAGAATTAGGAAGAATGATCATCATTATGAAGAGAGCTATGATCTTAAATCTCCATGATATTAATATTACGATTAGCTATAAAGATGGATTTCTCTATAAAAGGTCTTGAGACACCAACTTTGTATCATGAATACAAAAAAATGTAAACATAACCAAATTCTAAAAGAAATATCACAATAATCTTATTCCTTCTTATGATAAGAAATTCATCACCTTGTAGATAAAAGTATGTTCTTAAGAAAAAGAATAATATAATTGTTACTGAAAATTTATGCTCGTTCTTTTCTTTATCATTATCTTCTAAGAGACAACACTAAGGAGTCCATATTCCTAAAGAGGAAGTAAATAAAGTTTCTACTTCTTCTTCAAATAAAGAAAAGGGTAAAGTGTGCAAAAGTTGGAAAAAGAAAACTTTGCCTTTGAAATTTAGCCATTAAAGATCATCCTTGAGATGCTAAAAATAATCTCAATTACCTCCTTAGTCATTTAGTGATGTTAATAAAAAAGAAAGATGTTAAGTGATAACCTTGAACTTATTCATTAGGGCAAAAGACCTCTTGATAATGACTTTAGTAGTAGAGTATGATTTATTTATTACTATGTTTGTGTGATTTAATTTTTGCTTTATGGATCTTTTGTGTCCAAACATTAATATATGAGCTTTGGAATCTTGGATAAGTGCTTGGTGGTATTTTAAGAAAGGGTACATCATCGATGGTTCCCATGATCATTGGAATGAATCTTAATCAAATGAATTGGGCCATTGTGTTTGTGCTTGCATTGCCTAACTACACTAGTCAAAGGAGATTTGTGATTTCATAAATCTATGCTAGTCACATTGAGCTTCGAAGTAAGTTATCTATGTCGCCAAATAAATATCAAGGACTTTAGATGGTAACCCAACACTCTAACCATCTCCAAAGAAATTATTTTACCAAAGTTATGATCATATCATCTTTTTGAAAAAAAAGAAAACAAGGGAAAAGAAAGAAAAGTTAAAAAAATATAATAATAATAATAATATATTTAAGAAATAAAAGGATGAGAAGGTAAAGATATGAGCAATTAATGATTTCTTGTACTCTTGGCCCCCATAAATTAATAGCATTACCATCCTAGGTTCAAGACCTTTTTATTACTCATGATTCTAAAAAGAAGAGTTGTGTCTATGTTTCTCAAATTAATGCTTTTACCATTTCGGTAAAATGATTTATCTATAATCCACTTATTTTCTTACTTAAGATGACAAAACAAATGTAAGTCTATGACCATCAATTACTACACTACCTTAAGTCTAGTGGCTTTGAAGATCTAGAAGTTGCTCTAAGAGGAAACTCTGGTAAAGTGAAATGTTGCTTTTGATCAAGTCTTGATCCAAGGATAAAAAGCTTTTTTGACCATGATGGCACACATCCATGTTTATTACCCAACCAAAGCACAATATGTGGATTTGACTCCTTAGTGTAGCCAAAGGAATTAAAGAGATATTTCTAGTAATGACAAATTCAAGAACCTACATTGCATATGTGTAAGGAGCAAAGAAAACCAAGCTCAATTCTTAAGCTTCTAAATGAGTTTGCACCATCTCACTAGATCTTGATCCATCATAGGTTAAAGAACCAAATAATTAGGACTAGATGGAATTGGAAGTGGTAATACTACCTTACATCTTTAAAGGAGACTTGGATGTCTATCCTTACCAGTTGGATAAGCAATGATAAAGGAATAAAGTTCCTTGTTGAGTGTGGTGAATGCTCATGTGCTCCAATAAGCTAATTGAATTATTGAATTACTAACTAGGGAGCCAATGATGTTGCTCTTCCCTTTATCATCTATGGTCTATTCAAGTTCTTTATTTCTCTCTCTTTAGAATATCTCTAGTTCACCACTGTACATGTAGGAAGTTAATTAAGATGAAACAAAGGATGAGATTTGGCTATTTGAGAGGTAGACTCACATTTGATTTTAAAGTTTGATTACTTGTTGAGAATCTATGGGTGTCTCATTGTAAGCATTCACTAGGTAAAAAGGGTAAATACCTACTATGGAGAGGATCCACTTATGAATTCTTAGTGGCTTAGCATTGTGAATGAGTAATCTTGATGCAAAATTTTCTATAGGATGGTAGTGGTTATGATGAGGACATCACTCATCCCTTGTGTAATCCTTAATGTATATTGGATATGTGTGGGTCTTTTTTTGTGAATGTCTTCTTGTGTTAATTTTTTATGATGATTCCAATGAGTTTTCCATGTTTGGGGATGTTTTGGGACTATTTTGATGAGTTTAGAAGGTTTCGAGGGCTATGGGGACATTTTTGAAAGTGTTTGAAGGCTCCAAGCCATAAAATAAGCATCCTTATGTTTTGGCCTTATAGAGGAGATGTCCCAACTACAAGTGATATGTCCCAATTGCATTTTAGACATTTTAGCCAAGACATCTACTACAAGACATCTTTCCCAAAATGTCTACTCTAATATCCTCTACACTTAAGATAGACATCTCATGTTTCTCATAAACATCTCACATAGATTTTAATAGACATCAAATTGAATGGCAGATTGAAGAGAAGATTAAAGGTTGCATCAAGAAGCTATAAATAAGAGTCCAAGGCTTGAGAAAGAGCAAGAGTGAAAGATTTGAAAGGTATCTTAAGGGCTAGTGCAAGAAGAGAGCTTTTACAAGATGTGTTTGAGTGAGAAGCAAGGGAGAACACTTGAGAGAGGCTGAGAGAATATCTTATAAGTGTCTTATCTTGAGCTTTAGCTCAATTGTGAGAAATTAAGGATTAAGAGAAGACATGTGTGGCCTCTAAGATCCTTGGGAGAGGTTTCAGTTGAGCTTGGCTCCTCATCTTTTATGTAATTCTATGCATATTGAGAGTTTTCTTATAAAAAGGGGAATTTTCTCCAATTCATTTTCTTGTTCTTACTTCTAAGTTTCATTTTTCTTAGAAGGCTTGTGGAATGGGTCCTTTTGGAGTCTATTGAGGTAGGCTCCATATTAGATTGTTATCATACTGTTTGGTTTGGAGGAATCCACATATATGCATTTGGTTTAAGGGTTTCCACACTTGAATTGTTGATCTTCATCAAGCTTTTAAAGAAAATTTGAAGAATTTTGAAGATTTACAACCACTTAGGGTTTGGAGAATCTATGATGGGTAAAGATTATGTGAATATTCTTTATGAAAAGTATGGCTCCTAAGAAGAAGACTAATCAAGAGCTTGGATAAGAGCTTCAAGAGCTTAAAGACTCCTTGAAGGCTTTTGTTGTTGAAATGCAAGAATTTCTTCCCAAGGTAATGACCACTAAACATAAAGATTTTGAAGAAACTTTAAGAAGAAGTGAATAGGAGATTGAAGAAGAGAATCCTTTTGCATCTATGAAAAGATCAAGAGGAAGAAATGATCAAAGGACTTCAAGGAGAGAAGAAATTAGAACTAAAAGGTATAAGCAAAGGCATCCTTTTCTTTATAATAATGAAAAAAATGATGATGAAAAATTTGTAAAGATCTTAAGAAGTGCTTTAAGAGTTTCTCATGTGGATATTCCCATATTTAAAGGTGTTGAATGTATAGATTTCTTTCTTTCTTGGCTTAGAGTTGTAAATAAGTATTTTCTTATTGAGCAACTTCCTAGTGAGTGAATGATTCATGTTGTTGAGAGTAAGCTTGAAGGATTAGGAGCCAAATGATGGAACATGAAATGTCTTAAATACTTTGAAGAACATGAAAAGCCTATTGAAAGTTGGAAATTCATGGAATTCATGCTAAAGAAAAAGTTTGAGAAGGAATCCTTCCATCATGAAGCCATCAAGAAGCTAAAATTTCTGAGACAAAGAGATCAAGAGGTAAAATATTTTTATGTTGAATTTTGTAATGCTTTGGAAAAGGATAATGTTCATTGGACTAAGTATGAGCAAGCTTCTAACTTCATTAGTGGATTAAGGATGCAATATCAGCAAGAATTAGCATTCTATAAGACTGATACTCTTGATGAAGCCTATGATCTTGCTCTCAAGGTTGAAATGAAAATTACAAAGTTTGGTTAAAAGAAGGATAAAGATTACAAGAAAAGGAATGAAAAATATAAAACTCACAAGTCAAGGAAATCATCCAAGGAGGATGATGAAGATGAACCAAATAATAAGGAAAGGTATTCTACTTCTCCTAAGAGGGGGAAGAAGAAGGGAACGATCTCCAAGAGGTAAAGATATATGTTATAATTGTGGTGAATCAAGTCATAGACAATGGAAATGTACAAATCCAAAGAAGAATGCCTCTAAAGGTAAGGAAATTCAAACTATGCAAGAGAACAAGCCTGAATCTTCAAAGAAGATATGTGAACATGATCCCTCATATATTACTAATCAAAGTGAGTTGATTAGTTGTACTTTTTTTGAATATGTTAGTGCCAATGAATATGTTATGAAGAAGAGTTTGTTTAGAAATCACTGTAATGTTAAAGATCTTTCTTTGAGTGTGTTCATTGATGGTGGAGCACAAGAAAATGTGATTTCTACCAAGGCTGTGAAGTCATTGCATTTAGTTATAATTCCTCATCCTAATTCATACAAAGTGTATTGGTTAATGAAGAATCATTATAAGTAAGTGATGAGTGGCAAGGTACCCCTACACTCAACCATACGAATATGAGCATTACACGTGTGATCTGGTCAAACTCCGCAGATAGACTAGTTGTAGGATCTAAACAGTTAGCCTTAGGTTGCAGTTCGTTGTCTTCCCACCTAGACTAGTATTATCTTTGTCACATATGGTTTAGTCCAGAGTGAGGTGTATGATGTATTTTCTAATCTAATGCTACTCCTGAAGGCAATGGAAGATAATATTAACTAAGCTAAGAGAGAAGGGTGAGAGAATCTAAACTAGCCTAAGTGCGATGAGCATCCATTCCTTGATTATCCGTACACACCTTGGACTTCGTGCATGACTACCACTGGGATTATCAAGCGCAGATCCTAGGTATGCTATTGGGTTACTATGTAGTCACACTTAAATGCTTATAATCAAGTCGTACTCATTCCGCGTTTTAACATGAGTTTAAGGGTGAGAATAGATTAACTAGGAAAGTAGTAAATAAAAATTAATTAAATGATTAAACTAAGTGAATGTTGCAATGATGAAGTAATCTCGATCTTTATTGCTGGTCATGTGCGTGTCCAAGTACATCACACTCAAATAAAGGATGTTGTACAATTACAATCACCACACTGCGGGCATACACTGGGAGGAAAAGGGTTGAGAGAAAGAAATGAAAATACTAAACACTAACTAACTCTAAAACTAACTTATTATTCCGATAACTAATCTGTCTACCTCCTGTATAATTCCTATTTATACATAAGGATATCATTGTTCCATGGAAGAAGAAAAATCACAAATAAGAAATGTAAGGATATTAATGATGTCAAATCTATCAAGGAAGTATATGAAAGAATATTGGTAAAAGATAATGGGATTCTAAATATGTGGAAAAATTATTTTTAAGAATTATTAAATGAAGAATTCCCAAGAAAAGACATCTAAGAAGAAGAACCAAATTTTGGTTTGGTTAATAAACTATTATAAGGTGAACATAGCCTTATCAAAGATGAAAAATGGAAAAGCTATTAGACTAGATAACATTTCTATAGAAGCCTAGAAAGCATTGGAAGATATAGAAGTTTCTTAGCTAACAATATTATTTAAAAATATTTTGAAGAATGAAGAAATACCTAATAATTACAGAAGAAGCTTTTTTATTTTCATTTATAAACATAAAAGAGATGTACAAAATTGTATAGAAGCTTGAAAAGCATTGGGAGATACAAGAGTTTCTTACCTAGTATAATCATTTAACAAAATTTTAAAGGATGGAGAAACACCCAATAATTCAAAAAAAGGCTTTGTTGTTCCTATTTACAAAAATAAAGGAAATGTACAAAATTGTGATAAATGTAAAGGGATTAAGCTAATAATCCATACTATGAAGCGTTGGGAGAGAGTCATAGAGCAGCATCTTAGACTTGAATCAATAATATCAAAAAAATAATTTGACATATGCTAGAGAGATCTACTATAGAAGCTATTTTTTTATAGCATAATTGATGGAGAGATTAAAAAAACATAGAAAACATTTATTTAGGATCTTCATTGATTTAGAAAAAGCATATGATAGGCTGCCTAGAGATATTATTTGGTAGGCCTTACATAGAAGAAACATTCCTAATAAATATATTAAAGTAATTCAAAACATGTATGAAGGAGCTACCACTAAAATTAAAATAGCTTACAGAATAACATCTAATTTTCCAATCATAATAGGTTTATATTAAAAGTATACACGTAACCTGTACTTATTTTACATTATTATGAATGAATTAACAAAGGAAATACAGGACGAAATCCCTTATTGTATACCATTTGTAGATGATATTGTGTTGGTGGATATAACCTAAGAAAATATTATTACAGAAATGGAGAAGTAGAGATATGATTTAGAATTAAAAAACTTAAAAATTAGCAAAAGTAAGACAAGATATATGGAATGTAATTTTAATAATAGCATAAATAGTGGTGAAATAGAAGGGATAACTTAAGACAAAAAATTCCCTCACTACAAACAATTTTACTACCTAGGATCAATCATCCAAAGAGATGGTAAAATTGATAAGGATATCAAAAATAAAATTAAGGTAGGATGGTCAAAATGGAGATAGACTAGTGATATTCTATGTGATAAAAAATATCAATAACATTAAACGGCAAATTTTTGAGGACAATAATTAGGACAACTATCTTATATGGTGTTGAATGGTAGGCAATATAAAAGAGGCATGAACAATAAATCAATGTGGTAGAAATGTGAATGCTTCAATAGATGTTGAATGTTACTATAAGAGATAAACTACATAGCATAGATATTATAGGAGTACTTCAAATGCTTCTATTTCAAATAAGCTATAAGAATGAGAGCCTAGATGATTTGTACATGTTTAAAGAAGTTCAGACAATAGCCCTATAAACAAAGATTGCTACATCACTATTCTAAAAAAGCCATTGAAAGAAAGACTAAAGAAGACATGGGAAAAACAATTAAAGATGAATGGAAAAAAATAACTATGTAATTGATCCAATTTTGTTGAAATAAGGCTAGAATGATGATGATGATGATAATGTGTGTGTAATGATAATAATAATAAATAAAAATGGATAATTGGTTAGCTTGCATATCTTTGTACTTGAAGGTGATGAATTCAAAGCCTAGTACTAGCATCCTCTTTACACTTACTATTCTCTTATCATGTTACTAGCATAGGGCATGTCCTAGGTAAACTTGACATTTTCCTTGAAAAAATCATAAAAATAATAAAAAATAAAATAATTACAAAATAAAAATATTTTAATTTTATTATATCCTTTATTTTCTCTAGTTTTTTTAGCATTGTTTGTTCTTTTTTGATATTTTCACTATTTTTTTTACATTTTCCCTACTTTTTTAGTCATTTTCTCTTATTGTTTGCTCTTTCCTTTTAATTTTTTTATGTTTTTCCTTGTTTTATATAGTTTCTCTCCTAGGTAATCAAATTCTTATTATTTCTTGTTGTAATAAATATTTAAAGCTAGATCTTATGATATATTTCATGGTTGTGTTCTTATTGTTGATGATAATGTTTATTTTACTTATCCAAGCATGTGACTTGTACCTTAGTCAAAGGGAAGATGCACAAAACTAAGTATGACTTTTCTTTTGAAAATTTTCCTATCATGTTTTTCATAACTACAAAAGTTAGAATTGTAGCCATGATATATTTCATATGTTACTCTTGGATTTTATATTCTTAATCAATTTTTCTAACATTTTTTAGGATGAATATGTAGAATCCTAGGAAACTTACATGGGTTTTTAACATTTTTCATAGTGAATAAAATTCTAATAAGTATGTTTTATGCATTAGAAATCATGACTACATGAACTTAAAGAATCTCATGTATTAATGGTGAGACCTATAGTGACAAAAAACATCAGCAGCTAGAACACTGAGGTCCATGAGTGCACAGCCTAACCCCAAGTCTATGCGAGGGCCTACTAAAGGTAGAGATGAGGTGCCTTGAATGGTCTTGTTGATTGAACAAGGACTTACTAGATGCAACTGGGGTGCAACATAGTTAGCTGTAGCACTAATGCAAAATGATGCTAAGTGTTTGAGTAGTGTCAATAATGTTAGTGGGGTCAAGCGTAGTCTAGATGTTCATCAAAAATAAGGATGTCCACATGTGGAGGCTATTTCCCAAGCATAGCTTTAGGTGTGGCTATGTGTTAAAATAGTGAAAAATGTAAATAAAATGCAAAAAATGTAGAGAGAGAGAGAGAGAGAGAGAGAGAGAGAGAGAGAGAGAGAGAGAGAGAGAAAGAGAGAGAAGCAGAACACCACCCCAAATGGGGTTGAGCGTAGTTAATACCAAAAGGAAGTAGAAGGTACACAATGTACAACAAGCATAATGGATAGTGTAGTCACAGTCTCAAGGGTGTCTGGTTGTGAAGACTATCATTTCGTCAAGGTGTCTACATCTGCTAGGTTGGCTACCACGGTGTACGATTGGCTACAATGTTCTAGTGGGATGCAATGGGCTACAGTGGTCTGCAACTTCGCCAATGTGCCTTTGGTTCTCTTCCAAGTGCTCCTTTTGCTAATTTGTAAATTTTCAAAATTTCCCCTTGAAAACATTGAGGGAAAGGATATTTATAGGCCTAGGGTTAGCTTGAAATGTGGGATGGTTTCCACGTGATAGAGGGGACGGTTAGGACTATGCTATCATCCAACTATGCTTTCCACCTAGCTAGTGGCATCATGCTTTGCTATTCTCTATTGGAATCTATAAGATTGCGAGAATATGACTACATTGCCAACTACATGTATGTGCTGAGAAGACTGAAAGGTACCTAAAAAATGCAATTTTTAAGACTACGCTTTGGGACTATGCTCTCCACTATCTTGTGTGGTGTCAAGCATAGTTACAATTTTAGGGCTAAAAGAGGATACAAAAAAGAAGAATTTTGCTAACTGCACTTGCTAAAGGTCAGTTGGAGCTAAGCTGAGTGGCGTTACTATGCTGTGAAGGCCATTGGAGACTGTTTTTGTTGACTACGCGCTAGACTGGGGGAGAGTGTAGTCTCACACTTAGAAAAATTTGCAAAAAATTTTCATATGATAACTACACTTTCCACTAGAGGTTGACTATGCTCTGAGGTAGTGGAGAGTGTAGTCTTGCTATGCTAGCTATGCTTGGGAGTGTAGAAAGAAGGGTAGCTTCAAGATTTAGAAAATCTACTAAATGCCTCTTCCATGTTGAGCTAGCTTGACAACTTCTAGTTCAACACTAATGCAAACTAGCCATCGAAGTGATGTTATGCTTGCTGTGCTTAAGAGCATAGTAGGAGGAATGGAAGCATAGCAAGACACTTAGAACAATCTTGCAACTGTTGTCAACACTTAGAAAATTTTTCAAATTTTGTTTTGTGATGCATGCTATGCTAGCTATGCTCTAGAGCATAGCCCCAATAGTGGGATCATGGGCCAAACACTTAGCAAAAATCTACCTCATGTTGACACTTAGAAAAATTTTCCATTGAAGTGCTACTTCTTGAATTTGGTGGTCTTTGTCAACATTTGGAGGAGTGGCCCAAGAGATGTTAACAAAGAACCCAAAAAACCAAAGTAGACACGACACCAACATCACTCATTGGTATTAGATCATATGGTGCTTCGTCAAGCACAAGAGTGCTAAAGGTCATGGCATGTTGTAGGTAATGGGTGTAGGGAATTAGCTTGGGGATAGCAAGGGAGGAATGAGATGCAAATGATGTATCATGCTGTAGAATGTAGAGTTAGCACGATTGACTATGATCATGGCACTGGAGTGGCTTATCACCAAACAATAGCCTCTCATCAAAGTGCTTGTGAGAGAGTTATTGCCCATAGCACCAAAATGACTTACCGTTGACATGTTGACTTGTCGTTGGAGTGCTTATGAGAAGGCCATTTTGAATTCAAGGTTGGACCAATTACAAAATTGTAGCTTTACGAGATTTTACTTGGGGACATGTTTCAACGTCCCCCCGCCCC
>MNCI01031634.1:98616-113932 GCA_015680685.1 Gnetum montanum
GCTCTTCTTAAGTTGGGGCAGGTTCTAGGCTTGATACATCTCTTGTGAAATTAAGTTGACTCCGGAACCTAAGTTAAGAAGAGCCTTATGTGGTTCATTCCCAATGACTTGTAGATAAATTAGGGGACTCCCAGGGTTAGATAATTACTTGGAAAGGTGGCCTACCTTGATCCAGTCGGTTACAGTATGTGTTAACATAACCATCTGTGTTGAGCTCTGATTTTGGTTTGAAGGGAGCTCCGAAGCCTTATGTGTTGGAGGAGTGTGCATAGACTCAACTGCTTGTTGTTGTGAGAGCTTATCTGGGATTTTGGTTCTGAGGAAAGGTCTTCTCTTTTTACGATTGTTAGAACCAATAGTGGGTTGAATGTTTATAGCTCTCATAGCATGACGTTGTTGCGGTTGAGTGGGGAGTTCCCCTTGCATTGTTGGAGTAGGAGGTATGGGAACTACCAATGGAAGAGAGGCAGATGGATTTGAAGAATGGAACATATGTGGATGTCTCCCAGAGGAGAAGGAGTCCTTCTAAAATACTCCCAAACTTGGTAGTGACGTTGGGGAGTTGTGTGACCCATAGAGTCACTTGGAGAAATCGGCTGCTACACATAATATCCATATGGGTTTGGCTGCTGGTAAGGGTATTGTTGTTTAGGTGGTGGCATCCCCCATGACTATGGGTGTTGCCACTACTGATGTTGCCCGATGGGTTGTGGTGGAGTTCCACTTGGGTAGTACGTTAACGGTTGGTGGAACTGTCTTGGGTTACCTTGGGGATAAGGTAACCTTCGGGGTGCTTGCCATTTGTTAAGTCTCGGGTTGATCGCATATACCCCAGACTCTTGTAGATGTGAGATGATTGGACAACATCCCTTAGGATGGTCATATTGGTAGATCTCACATCCACCATCATTTTCTGTGTCTGAATCCACAACCACATCAGAGATAGTTGTTTTCCACTTACCCTTGTCACGTGCAGGGCCTAAATCTCTCCACTTTTTTTGTCCTTGTCACTACTTCATTCCTCCTTAAACTCCTCTACAATCTTTAGGACAGTTTCAATTTTACTATCTAAGGAGCTCCATACTTCATCTACCTTAGCCGATACTTCCGTTGTTAGCTTCTAAAGCGGCAAGGTTTTTCTGTTTACCAACTCTTTGAGTGGCGACTTATCCTCTTCATTGCAAAATCTCACTTCCCTCTTTCAGAGGGAAGGATTGCGATTGTATTCTTCCATGCTCTCTCTTTTTCATAGCTCCCCTTCTTCTTTGGCTACTTGCTCCAACAAGCACTGAACTTCATGGGATCTAAGTTCTGATAGTCTCCATTGGGCATAAGTTCCAAGGGTTCTCCTAGTTTCATACCTTAGCCCATCTACGATGTGGCAGAGTTGATCCCATTGTGCATAACCATGGCCCGCAAAATGATGTAACAATGCGTAGTAATGGCCCATGGTAGCATCTAAGGGTTCATGAATTCCTTGCTTCCATCCTTGGATCTGCTTATGCAAGTTAGACACTCTGGAGTACGTCTGATATTTATCATTGAAGAGTTCTAACATTGTACTCCACCTCCTAATGGTTTCTAGTTCTAAGGACCGATACCAAATCTTTGCTTCCTTTATGAGTGTCCTGGGAAATAACTTTAGTTTCTACCACTTGTTTTCTATGTTTTGCAAGGTTCCGGCATCGTGGAATGCCTGTAAATGATTCTGTGGATCTGCGTTGTATCCCCCTTCAAAGCGTAGGATATTGTTCATGTCTAAGCACTTGATCTGACTATCTTTTAAATGCCTTGTTGGTATCCTCACTACATCCATTATATTTAGCATGCATCAGGTGGTAAGTAGGGGTTCATCATGATCATCTCATTCATGACGTCTATGATGTCTACGTTGTTCCCTAATTTCTCTTCGTTCATGCCCATGTCCTCTCTCTCAACTCTCTCGTCAAGGTCTCTCATTTTTCCTACCTCTATCCTCATCGTTATGCTCTTGATGACTGTGCCCAGATGTGGAAGGAGAGGGTGAATGATTAATGAAGGGAAAGAAGAAGGAGAACCATTGCCATGAAAATGTTTCTTACCTTCTCTTCTATGGCTTCAGCCCCGATCATGATGACGATCTAAGTGTCCATCCTTGTTATATGTGGTTGTTCCCTCAGTGAACAGCTGGTGTTCATGGGGATCAAAACTAGGGTTTTGTATAGTGGAGTGTAGGTTCTGATACCCAACCTCCTCACCATCATTAGGAGGGGGAACATCATTCGATAGAGAACTCGTGATAAGTGGTTCACCATCTCTGATTTCACTTAGGACATGCGGGACCCCTTTTCCCTTCAACAGTGTATGTTGGCTTTTCTGCCTTGAGTCCCTTATACGTTGTGCTACTGTGGGATGATAATCCCTTGTGTCAAAGTTGCCTATAATGTATTCAGCATAAAGTTGTATCATGCCTATTTGTGCAAGAGCATGAATAAGCATGTTTGGGACTGACTGATCTAGAGGTAAAACAATGTTACCTTGCAAGTCTCTGCATCACAGCTATTCATCCTAATGGAGGATAAAAGTAAAATCAAGTATATACTCATTGGGATGGGTATATACCACTTGGTATTGTTGAGGAACTAGCTGATTGAAGTTATGTGTTTTAGATTGCCAACTGTTTCTTGTATTATCCTTAGGTGGTGTATTGCTCTTGTTAAAAGAAGACATTGTTATTTAATTCGGTGTGCTATTTAACCATTATATAATTTTTTAAATTAACCCTAATGTTTTTTTAAGCTCCCATTGAAGTGAATGATCTCTTATGTTCTACTTAGCGCACAAACACTTAGTCCCCGGCAACAGTGCCAATGATGAGTGGTAAGGTACCCCTACACTCAACCATACGAATACAAGTGTAACACGTGTGATCTGGTCAAACTCCACAGACTAAGTGCCTACACACCTCATGGAACACTTAAGGTTAATTATTCGTTGTCTTCCTAGACTTACTTGTAGTTGTCACCGTGTATGGTTAAGTAAGTCTGAGGTATATGATTTTTATGCCTTTTTATGTTTTATCTCCTATGCTAACAAGGTGAAGGGTGAACAGAATAATTGAATAACTCTAACTAACTAACTAAGTCTTAACTAACCTAGCATCAACATCTATTCCCACTTACAATTCACACCCTAAACCAATGCAACAATGGTTACCAAACACTAGTCATTGTTGGGATCACCACGCGTAACACACGTGCTCGAAGTGGTCATACTGAGGCACTTAACTACGAGAGAAGGGTTGAGAGAGATTTAATTTCTAATAAATCATTAAATGATAAATAGTAAATAACAATAAATAAAAGTCATAATTAGCCTATTCCATGCACTACAAGGTTTATCCAAGAAGTTTGTCTTTATTTCCGTACACAAACTTGTGTTCATGTACAATGTCTGCTTGAATAAAGATCTGTTCACTTTGGAGTTCCTACTATGGGCACATGGAAATTAATCTATCTCTGGAGTGGAAAAACTACCAAATTTTCCCTATGATCTAGCCTAGGATGAAAAACAAGGGAGTGCCGCCTCTTATTTATAGACTTGGCGGTGCACCGCGATATCTCGTACGCAATATCGTAGCCCATGTGATATCATGTCTCATCACTTGGTGTAATCCATTATTGAAGTGGGAAAGGCATGAAACATGTTAAGTGTAATGCTTATGGCTAATGTGGTTAATGCATCGGCAATAACGTTCTCATTATGGGGGATGTGTTGGATGTCTATAGTTGCAAACCATCGGAGCAAATGCTTTGCCAAGTCACAATAAGGTTGTAAATGTTGTGCTTTACAAGCATAAACCTTTGTGACTTAGTTGATGACTAACTAAGAATCACTTTGGATTGTCAAGTTTTGGATTCCTAGGTCATGAGTTACTATAATACCTCTAAGGAGACCTTCATACTTTGCTACATTGTTTGTGCAACGAAATGTAAAGTGATAAGTGAAGGGTTAGATCTTCCTAAGGGGAAGCACGATGATAGTAATGGCACTAACCACCCCCCCCCCACCCCCCCCCCCCCCCCCCCCTCCACCCTCCCTTGAGAGGTTGAGGTGTCATCGAAGTGTAGGATTGCCTTAAAATTAATAGGCACTTGGCTTCTACTACTAACGTGCTCATCTGTGAACCTTGGGTCTATCATTGCTTAATCATTTATTGGTGAAGCTGTAAGTTATGTGGCTATGGCTTGACCTTTGGTTAATGCTTACACTATGTAATGTAAGTCAAACTCTGTGGTTATTACTTTCCATCATGCAATTCAACTACTTTTTTAGATGTTCATTGTAATACTGGGAGTACATTACTTTTGTAGATGATGTTTACCTGGCTACGAAAGAGATAGTGTCTTTACTTCTTAAGTGCAAAGACTAAGGGGAGGTAGTTCTTTTTCACATCATTGTATTTTGCTTCATGGGCCACTAACACATGGCTTAGGTAGTATATAGGGACCCTTGAGCCATCATCTCACTTTTGACAATGCAAAGAAGCGAAGGATGTGCTAGAAGTTCTAGGGTAGATGTAAAAAGGTTTATCTCCTTGTGGAGGTAGACTGTTGGAAGTTGAGCCCACTCTTATTTGAGGTTGTCAAATGTGTCTTGGCATTGAGCTATCCACTTGAGGTGGATCACCTTTTTGAGCAAATATTGCATTAGCTATATCTTATCAATTAATCATGTGATAAACCAATGTATGAATTGCAATCTACCTTGTAACCCATGTAGCTCCTTAAGGTTAGTTGATGGTGCTAAGTTAATGATGGCCTTAACCTTATTGGAGTCTATGTGTATGCCTGTTTCTAATACCACAAAACCTAGCATGCGACCCATCTTGATACCAAAGACACACTTCTTAGGATTTAACCTAAGGTCATGTCTAAGGCACCATTTGAGTGCGTAGTCTAAGTCATCTGCATGATCATGTGTCATTTTGGACTTAACTGCTATTGCATCAACGTAGTCATTGAGCAATTCTAATAAGTAGTTGTTGAAGATATACATCATGACACATTGGTAGATTGCTCCTACATTCTTTAGTCTAAAAGACATCATTGTATAGTAAAATGTACCCTAGGGGGTCATGAAGGTTGTACTAAGTTAGTGTTTTGGATTGATCTGAATTTGGTTGTATCCAAAGAACCTATCTATGAAGGACAACAAGGCATGGCCAGTCATGGTATCGACCAAAGTCATCTTTAATAGTCACCTTATTTAGGTCTTGGAAGTCTACAAAAATATGTATGCTTCTATTTTTCTTAGGTATAACCATGATGTTGGAAACCTAGTCTACATAGTCAATTGCCTAGATGAAAATGACCTTGTAGAGCTTGGTGATTTCATCACAGACTACTAGTGCCATCTTAGGCCTAACCTTATGGGCTTTCTATTCAACTAGTTTTATGCAAGGATTAAGGATGATGTTATGTTGCACTATGTAAGGATCTAGGCCTGGCATGTCCTCGTAGGATCATGTGAACATCTTGATGTTGTCATTAAGAACTTTGATGATGCTTTGGGTGTGCTGAGGCTCTAACAAGGAACTAAGTTTTAGTGTCTTTTTTGCCTCACCACTGAGTGTTGCTACAAGGACTTCGATGAGGGGATCCTTAGTGACATCACCTACCTCTTGATTGAGAGCCCTAACTAGATGGTCAGGCCAATCTAGTGATCTTTCTGTGGATGTTACGTAGTTATCATAGGCTATGGGCTCAAGGTCTAGGCATTGGGCATTGATGCATCAGATGAGGTCACTGGGAGATTTGGTGAGGACTAGAGGTGAATGAAGATGCTTTTATGCACTCATGTTGTAATCCTATGACATATCCTACAAAACAACCAGAAAGAACATCAAGTTGCACTTGTCTCAATAGAGTCAAAATGCATAACATGAGGAAAGTAATGCAATGAATAATTGCCTAAATGTACAAAAGTAGATTCAGAAAGGTAAACATGCAAGTCAATTTTAGGCCCTAGATTGCTAGTTTAAGGTCTTAGCAGATCATAATTTGCTAGTTTAAGGTCTTAGTGAATCATGATTTGTGTAAGATGTGTTTGTTCAAGCCAAGCAAAGAGTTTCTAGGACATGGAATTGGGTTGGGCATTCACTAGGCAACCAAAAAAATCTTAGAAAATTTTCTAAGTCTAAGAATCATTAGAGAAAATTTAGAAATTTTTCTAACTCTGGTTGCTACACTCACCTCTTATTATGCTTGCCCCCTTGCTACTCTCCATAAGAAACATAGAAAAATTTGCTTAAGTGTGGGAGTGCTAGTGTGATAGGTGGTGCATTTAATTATCCTAGCAAGGTATATATGCATGATTCACCAAGGGTAAACTATCATTTTTCAAAGCAAGAATGAGGTGTTACATATCGTAGTGCAATTTGAAGTAGGTGTGATAGCTAAAGCGTAGCAATTAGAGCATAGTGGCCAGAGCATAGCACTAGGATAACATGCCGTAGTGACGACCAACACCTTAGACTCACCAATATAGAAGAGGGAAGAGAAGCCTTGGAGCACTTGCCATAGGTGTAGGTGGAAGAGAGGAGAGTGCCATTGATCGACAGGTACACTTGCTACACTTGTCCCTTTTCACCCCATTTTTTCTTTGCATTTTTCTTCCCTTGTCTAGAGTTGGGGTTTGAGTTCTGGGGCAACCTACCTTGGTAGGGCCCATCATCATCTTGCCCACCTTGGTAGCTATGGCCAAAGGAAGAAGATACATGCATGGGTTGTAGGTCTATGTTACTATTTTATTTTAGTTGTGTGTTTGCAGTGAATGGGATAAGGGGCAACACAGGGCTATGAGGGGTTTGATGCATCATTTGGATAACACAAAGAGCATTCATTGCAAACATTTCCTATTTATTCCTGAGGGACATGGCACATAGGGTAAGGAAGAGGGGAAAATGAGGGTTTTGTCTTGGTAGTGAACTAGGATTTTCCTCACTAGGAGCTACACCATGTGGGGGATAGTAAATGGGGCAAAATGGATATCTTTGTGACTGCGGCTAGAGCGTTCATGGCTAGGGCTTGAAGGACCATGGAAATCCCTTGTCCCTTTTTCCTCTTTTTTTCTATGCTTTGTTGATTTGTGGGTGATGGCGATGGTGGTGCAAGAGTGTATTGTAGTTCTATGATTTTGAAAACAAAGGATTGGAGCAAGGGTGAAGACATTATGGCTAAGAATAGTCACTACTAGGGGATAGGGTTCTACTATTACTAATTTTGTGACATGGGGACGATGTAGGGTGAGGCAAAAGGGAGGGTTAGGCATCAAAAGGACACATAGGGAAGGCCATAGGGGTGAAGACTATGGCAAGGAGGTGAATGGAACCAAGGAGGTCACCAAGGCCATGGCCATTATGAGCATCCCAACACACGCCATCAGCACACAACAACACTAAGTAGTGCAGTGAAAGGGGCATGGTGCTCAGGATGATGGAATGATACGATGATGGAGGTTTAGGTGCTAGAGGCTACACTCTCTAGCGAGTGTAGCCAACACTTTGGCAAAATTGATCAATTTCTGGATGTGGTGGGATGTTATGCTCCTAATAGTTAGAGTTTTTTATGTCAAGTTTTTGCTCATTTTGGGGCTACACTCCCTAGGGAGTATACCTAGCAATTAGAAAATTTGGTGTCTTTTTTTTATGGCTAAGCTTCCTAGAGACCATAGCAGACAGTTAGAATTTTTTATTTTCAAATTCCATGGTATGCTACCCAGAGTTAGAAAAATTTTGAGAAAATTTTAAAAAATTGGTAAGTGTAAAACTGGAATGCCAAATGCAAAGAATACTAAGTGTAAGAATTTCAAGGGTAAGAATATCTCATGTGAAACAAAATGCCAAATGCATGAAAGCTTTACTAGAATGCCCTTTTGCAAGTTGAACATATGGATGCTAGAACATGCAAACTAGGTTTGTGTAAATGATGCAAATGTGCAGTAAAATGCTAATACTACATTGATGTTGTACCCCAATGAGCACCAAGCACATCAAATGTGTATTAACATCCTATTCTTGTGGGGCCCCATGGAGGATCCTAAGGATATATTTCTAAGTTATGCCATTGTGGGCTAAATTCACTAATTTTTTCTAAGCGTAAGTTAATGTTTTATCCCAAAATGAAATCTATTATGTACTAATGCTACATTCATTTTTTGTCTTGTAGTTGCAGGGTGCTACTGAAGCCTGTTGTAGTGGTCATTGAGCTCATTATCATTCTATCCTACATCAGTGAGCCTATGCCCAACATGCCTACACCCAACATGAAGTTAAGCCATCAAGTGGTGTGGTTTCAGCCAAGGGCATTCAAATTCCTAGCTTACCTACTACAACACTTTAGTGTGATCATGTGGTTACATTTGGTAGTAGAGGCTTTAAGCACCATCACTAAGATGTTATTGGCTAGGAAAAACTAGGACATACTAAGATTCATGTCTGATGAGCCCATGACTAGTGGTGATCAAGCAGGTGATCCAAGACTTGGTTCCAGGAGCATTTGTCCCTTAGCCAGGCTCAGGAGCATGCCAAAGTTCTCTTATTATAATAAGAGCAACACCCTTTTCATTACCATGCATGTAAATACAATCTTCTAGAACCCACCTAGGACTATATATTATGCCGAAGGGTGAGTGCTCTTGCTTTTCATTATGTTTCATTGTTATTGGCCATGCTAGATATGCTAACTGCTAACTATGGATGTCTGATGCTAGATTCAAAGTTGATGATGAGGGACTCCATGACAAGACAAGGGCTCTTGCTTTGACCTATATCACACTAGAGGTATTCTCCTCTAGTTTAAGCTTTTGAGAGGCCATCATTGAACAAGTGGGGAAGGACTTGAAGAACTACCCCACCTAGTACTCAAAGGCATTCAAGTGGTGTTAGACCTACAATTGGCTTGATGAGGGATGGGCTAGTGGTATGCCCATCTTCAAAGCACTTGTTGCACCACCACCTCCATCATGCACACTATTTGTTCCATGTGGATGTTTGTTATGTTGGCTTGGCTTTCATTTCTTGTTCTCATGCACCCATTGATCGCATGATGCTAACGTTGTGTTTGCCTATGTTACAGCTACCATTACTTCAAGAGAGGTGACAGTGGTTACCATTAGCTGTAGTAAGGCCACCCTCATCATGAAGTATGGTGATGTAGAGGGGGTGCAAAAGTGGCTATGATATCAGGTCTTAGAGGCTTTTACTAGTTGGTTTACACATGTTTGGTTAATGGACCTTTTCTTGGCTCTCAACCCAAGCATAGCAGTGGCTGAGATGGTGACTATCATTGACTCCTTTAGCCACAATTCCCACCACTTTGTCACTCATGTGCATAGATTGAGGATAGTCTTGGACCTCAGCAATGCTTTCTTTGCTAACTTTTGTGGCATTCCCTCTAAGGACCCATCAATAGTTGATAATCCTAACTAAGAGGTGAACCAAAGGGAAGAGATCAAAGAGTGGTTGGGGACAACTTGCTCTCATAAAGGCATCATGGTTGGGAATGTGCATGTGCCTGAGGTCCAAAGGCTTTATCCTCTTTTTTGTGTTAATGCCAGTCCTAAGCTACTCTCCCAAGGAAAGGTCCTTAAGGTGGAGTAGGCATAGGTGATGTAGGAGGTCATAGAGGAGGGCACCAAGTTTAACTAAGCCTCCTCCATCATCGATGGACTACAGGAAAAGATTACCAAGCTTCACCATAACATCCATGCAAGATCTTACTTTCACATCACATTCTTTGCATCCTATTTGCTAAGGCTTGCAGAGTTCCTAGAAATCATGGATAGTGGCCATTGGGTTGTGTAGGTTTGTGAGTAGCTATCCAAGCCATGGGTTAAGTAGTTGTTCACCACCACTCATGTGTAGGGCCCTCCAAAGGGAATTCCGGAGTCATATTTAGTTATGATGAAGGCACATTTGGAGAGGTCATAGTCACCCTATTCTTGTGATAATGTCAGTGAGTGTCTACCAACTATCATTGGGGATGTGAATAGGGTTGAGTGTTACATTGCAAAGATAATGGGGCCCTCCAAGAGAAAAATCAAGAGGCCACACCCAATAAAGGAGGCTCCCCCTATGGTTGGACAAGTAGGCATCAAGAAATTCCACCTCAAAATACCCACACTGTGTTCGATAGTTGTAGGTTAGTGTACATCATAGATGCATTTGGCTTTTCTTGTTCTTTTTTTTTTGTTTTTATATTATGCTAATACTGCTATGCTATGTTTGTGGGCTAGGCAAGAGGGCTATTAAGGAAGCAGTGATGGTAAGAGTGGAGGTGACAGACACAACCCTCCTCAAGTTGAAGAGGATGCAGCACACAGGGAGGAGTCATCGGAGGCACTAGATATCTCCCAATAGTTTGATGTGGAGGGGTTGTTCCACCCTAAGGGTAACTTTGCCAACCTCTTTGATGATGTGTAGCCTAAAGATCCACCCACACTGACATCTGAGAGCTTGCTTGGTGAGCACTTTATATTACCATCTACTCTTGCCCTTTGCTCTTAAGCCTTTATTTACCTAGTTATCTCTAAGTGTTGTGTTGTGTTGTATTGCAATCTCAAATCTTCCTACTGGTGATTCACCACCAGTGCCTAACCACTGCATGAAGCCATGGCTAGAGACACCAAATAAATTTTCCTTCATGGAAGGCATTGTGGAGGACATGGTGGACTGCATACAGTAGGCAAATCTCAAACTTGGTATGTATGTCATTTTGCTTGAACTATTTTACTGATCCCATGCTTAGTCTATTGCTAATATTGGTTTGTTCATTATATGCTAATAGGCTCTAAGCTTCATTGGGATCCAAATCAAGCAGATCATGTGGATGCTATCCCTAAGTATCCCCCCAAGGTAGAGTAGGTGCCTCATCATGTATATGAGGTAGTGAGCAAGTGCACATTTTCCAGTGTGAAGGCATTGTGGACCTATAGGTGCTCAAATAAGCACTTATGGAAATACGTGCATGAGCTCCAAGAGGCAATGGTGATCCTGACCACAAAGAACAAGCACCTTTAGTTCCATTATGATATCTTGTCAGCTTGGGCACAGAGGGATAGTACCTGGTGGACATCAAAGATAGATTATGCTAGATACTGGTGAGCAATTTGAGGCAAGAACAAAGCTACTTGGGAAATTGTTAAGTAGAGATTGTAGATGGATCTACTCTCCCAAAAAATCATGAGTGGAAGAGCTTTAGAACTAAGGTATGCAAGTGGGAACATATGCAGAAGGAACACAAGCACCACTTCAAGTGTGAGAAGGATGCCTATTTGCAATAGCTCAAGGATGAGTTCATGAAGGCCTATCACTTTGAGATGTTTGTTGAGGTGATTTGTGGGAGTTGGGCCTTCAAGCTGTTTACTTATCATACAGTGGTTAGTGGATCGATGAAGTGAGAGATTACCTTTCTCTCAAGGAAGACTTTTATAGCCACCTTTTTCATGCAGCCTCTTACATGGACCGCCATGGACAAGCACAAGATCCTTGTGGATGTTGACTTTAGCCATGAGGATTGGACATGATGATCAAAGTTTGAGATCCTCTGATGCTTGGAGGAGGGCCTTAATAGATTACCTCCAGAGTCTGATGTAAGATCCTCTTGGGTTAGTCTTGCTTTTTATATGTGAGTTTTGCACATTAATTTTGTATTGTAGTTTTACACTTGTTGATTAATCTATTGTTTTGCATTACTTTTGAGCAAGCACCAAGCGATAACCCAGGCCTCAATGGAGTATCAAAGGAGGATGAGGAGGAGCCTCAACCCCATCCATACACCACCGACTAAGCAAACTTGATGTAGCCCTGCTATTGGGAAATTTTGCACTTTGGCCATTTTTGTTGCATGGCCATGTTATGTACTGATATAATAGAACTTATACTTTTTTCAATAAGAATTATGTGTGAAAATTCATATTTATTTTGCTGACTATCTAATGTAGATAATGCAACTAGTTGATGCGATTAGGCCCCTTGTAGGCCTCATGCCAGTTTAAGGTCATGGCAAAAGGGCCATTACTAGTTTAAGACCATGTTGGGCCATGGCGATTGCTAGTTTAAGTCCATTTTGGGCCATGAATAAAAGGGAAAATATCACTAATTTTAGGCCATGGTAGGCCACAAGGTGCCTGTTTAAGGCCATTGCGGGCTATGTGCTAGTTTAAGGCCTTTTTGGGCCATAACAATGGAAGAAAGGCTGCTAGTCTTAGGTCATGGCAAGCCATGTAGTGGGAGAAAAATATTGTTAGTTTTAGCCCATAGTAGGCTATATGGTAGTTTAAGGACTTTTCAAGTTGTTATGATGAAAAGGTTGCCAATTTTAGGCCATGGCAAGCCATGTGCTAGTTTAAGGTCTTTTCAAGCCATGGCGTTACAAGGAAGGTGGCCAGATTTAGGCCATGGTAAGCCATATGAATTTTATGATTTTTAATGTATTTTAATGTTTTTCTAATGCATAAAAAGATTAAATAAAAATTCATAAGAAAAATAAATGAATGTGCAACAAAGCAAATAATGTAAAACGCAAGAAACCATGCAAAATGTAGCTATGTAAGTAAAAGACCAATGAGGCATGCAAAAATTAAGGGTAGGTAGGCACCTAACACATGCTAAACTATGGTAATACCTTAGTTATGTAGTTCCTTTTTAACCTAATGTTGGTTAGGAGGTGCATAGGTCCTGGGAAGTACAAGGTCGTATTCACCTATACCTTCATCATTGATGCTAAAGGGTAGTTCTACCCATAGAGCTTCCTCAAGGAGGGTACTAGTCTTTTTTGGCTCTTCAGATGGGTTTTTTGGACAAGGTTGACCTTTGTCCTCCATGGGTGGCATGTCATCAAGGAACTGTATGTTCGACCCTTGGTCTGTGTCAACATTGTTGATAGTTGGAGGGACTGAGTTATCACCATGTATGATCAATTCTCCACCTTTGTATGGAAGGTGGATCTCTTGGTGAATGGGTGAGAAGATGACTCGTAATTAGGCTAGCCAAGGCCTTCCCAAAATAAGGTTGAACCTAGGCATCTCCTTGATAATAGTGAATTCGGTAGTAGTGGGGAATTGCTCCCCTACCATGAAGGTTGTTGTGATCATTCCCTTCATGACAACACGTGACCTATTAAAGGACTTGAGGCACATTGTCTTTGCGGCCTATATTTGGTCAACAAGACCGAGCTTGTTGATAATTGGAAATGGGATGATATTAGTTATCACCTTATCATCAATGTGCACCCTAAAAATCTTGTATTACCCTACACAGATGGTTATAAACATTAGCATAGTGATGACCTGACCCTTTTTAGGGTCAACCTTGATTACCTCATCATGAAATGTCAGAGGTGTTGAACTTGATCCTTGAGGTGAAAGAGGAAGCATCACAACATGCATTGCTTGCTTATCTATTTGGATGACCTCCTTGATAGGAATGAAGGCTAACATGTGAACTAGTTCTTTACAGTGAGTGAAGGAGGTCATCACAAAGTCATACAAGCTCAAGGTTGAATTTTTTTGTTTAAGAGCCTACTTGACTTATGCTAATGTGTCTAAAAAGTCCTTACCACTATCAGTTGCCTTATTAGCCTTCATCTCCTTCATGCAACCCAAGAGGAAAATCTCTTAGGGAGGAGATTTGAGCTTATTTTGTTTGGCTTGCCTATGAACCTTAATGCTCAATTATTGATTGCTTACAATAGTAGCTTCAATTGATGTAGCCATTGTAGCGACAGAAAACGTCGGCAACTGGAAATTGTGGAACCGACGGCTCAGCGGAAGAGGCTCCGCCTAACTGAGGCCCCTGGGGGCGATGCAGGCCACACTGTTGGGATCAAGGTGCAACGGAATAAACCTCTACCTGGTAAGTGTGAAAGGCTTGTATACACAATGCTTTACTTAGATGATCTGGAATTATATGCTAACGCATGGTGGTATAAACAGCAAAAATGACAGGGCAATTGACCCCTAAGACAGGGGCGATGGTACTAAGCCGTGGGAAGGGGGCCTCAATTTTGGAAGAAGAGCCCTCAGCTATTAATACGAGCCGTGTGCAGGTTCCAGTGCGTGAGGTGGCCCCAGCTGCTAGCGGAAGCCACGTATAGACTGGGGTGCATGAGGAGGCCCCAGCTACTGGAACCAGTGACGCACAGACTCCCGTGCGTGAAAGAGAAAAAGATACGGAAGATGTCGATGAAATCGCCGCTGTCACCGGCAGAGGTAATGAGTGTGTTAGCGTGTTTGAAAAATATGATAATGGAGGGAATGTATAACCATATTACGCTATAGGGGAAGAAGATGTCTCAACGTCTGCTGCTGTTAGCAAAATGTGGAGAGACTTCCCCAATAAATTTGCCTTCATGGAAGGCGTCGTCAACGACATGATCGAGCGGCTGGAATGCGTTGAACCTGGCGCTGGTAAGTTAACAAAGTTACGACATAATGTCTTGGTAATGTGTCATCCGTATTGATGCTTGTTTTCTGTCAGGAGCTCACCTCCGATGGGATCCCGCGGAGCCCATTGATCTGGACACAGCGGAGCCCCCACCTGATGGGGCAGTCGTGCCACCCCACATTTATGATGAAATGCGTAAATGTGTGTTATGCTCGACACGCTCCATATGGGAAAGTTGAAATGTTAATGAAGGCCTATGGAAAAGGCTGCAACAGTCGGAGGGGAAGATTGAATCCTTGACCAAGGAAGTCGAGGACTTAAGGGCGCGGTACGAGTTCCTACAAGCTCGAGCGACCGGGGATGAAGACTGGCGTACCGCTGTTATTGATCACTCCCGTTATTGGATAGCCATCAAGAACAGCGTACAGACCAGTCAGGCGTTAGTAGAGCAGAGGATGCAAATTGAACTCCTAGCTCAGAAAAGCCGAGACTGGAGGGACTACTGCGCCAGCGTACAGGAATGGGGACAAACGGAGAAGGACCACAAGCATGTATATAAAAGGCAAAGCGCTGCTTATAGAAAACGTTACCGCGATTCCGCCGTTAAAGCTCGATCCCTGGAGGTTTTCATGGACACCATTGGAGCGTCCAAAGCTTTTAAGAAGTTTGAAGAGCAGGTGACCGTAACTGCGTCCCCAGAGAGAGCAATAGTTTTCCCTGGGAATCAGGCTACGATCCCTACTTTCTTCCTAGATCCACCCTCCTAGAGTAGCGTGGAGAAAGGGAAGGTGAAAGCTGAGGCGGCTTCGGGCGAGGATGTGTGGCCAGACCTGACAGAGGACGAGATCATGCAGCGTTTGTGGGCTGGTTTGGACAAGCTTCCCTTTGCTG
>MNCI01031634.1:120324-175850 GCA_015680685.1 Gnetum montanum
GCGAATCTTTGCCTAAGGCCGACTCACAATTTTTAACGGTGTTTCAGCCATAGGAACAACAAACAATGGAATGAGCTTAGGCAAACCTAATTCCATACATCCCCTTAGCATTCAATTAACAAGACACTCATTTGGCCTTCTGGGCTACTTGCTTGACTACTTGGCATTGTATGCGAGATGAGGCCTCAAGTGAGAAGGACTTGTTGTAGTCCCCACACTAGACTTGGCCAAGAGTCCACATGTTGCAGCATCCTAATGACAAAGGGTGTCTGGGTTGTTGTTGCTGCAACATGTTGCAGGGCCCTAACCATAAAGGATGTCATGGGCACCCAAAGCGGTGCTCTAATGACAAAAGGGATCCTTGGATTGGTTGATGCCAAGGAGGCCCCAATGTTATTAGAGGTCACAAAAACCACAAATGGCTTTTGTATTGGTCCTACATTATTGTCAATGATGATGGCATTGATGACATAGCCTACACCACTTGCATTGAGATGGTCTTTGTAGACCTTCATGGGTTGGTTGAATCAAGAACCAATTGGCCTTGGTCAATCATGCATTGTATGTTATCCTGTAAGGCCATGAAAAAGTCTGTGTCATGTCCAAGAAATTGATGATAATTGTAGAACTGGTCCAACCTAAAGTGTTTGGGAACTAGAGGCTCATCTAGTGTAGCTACTAATGGGTTTCTAAGGAGCTCACAGTAGTGAGCATCATGCTTGCTAGCATCTTTAGACATTTGCTTATATTGGATGTGCCCATCACTAAGTAGCTAACCCAAAAGTTCCAATAGCCTATTGGGCAATGGTGTATACTTTGAGCAGTCCTTGCACTCAAAGTTTGGCCTTAGGGCATCTTGCCTCGCAACTATCAATGGTGCAAGTTGGTTGGTCACCATAGCACCCAAGCCGATTACCTTGTTTTTGGCCAGGGCCTTGGTTGCCTTGGCCATTGGTTTGGCATTGTTCAACTTGGTATCATTGGCCATTATTACAACTATAGTTGTTGTCTTGCCCCTTTCATTTTCTTTCTTCATGTGTAGATTCTTGTAGGCCACATAGGTCATATCTTTACTAGCTTCCACTACATCTTAAATGCTCTTCGTTTGAGTGAATGCTTGGCTCAAGGAATTCAAAGCAAGGTAGTACATCTTTGACTTGATGAATTCATTCACCGTGTCCTTGAAAATGGCCTGTAGGTGGGTTTCTGCAATAGGCTCACATATTTCATTGAGTGTAGTGCTCCATCATTGGAAGAACTTTTGAATGAGCTCTAAGTGGCCCTACTTGATCTGCATGAGTTAATCTAGGGTTGTCTCATGCTTCAAATTGTACTTGAAGTGAGTGACAAATTGGCTAACCAAATCCTCCAATGAAGATATGGAGGCCCTAGGGAGTGCATAGTACCAACCTAACACCTTGCTAGTTAGGGACATGGAAACCATGTGAATGATCACATGTGGTTATGCCTGCAACAAAAGGCACTTAGACTAGAAAGTCACTGGATGGGCGTGGGGGTCCCCTTCACCATTATATTTGGTGAACTAGGGAAGTTGGATGCCAAGAGGCAAGGTTAGTAATGGGATAATAGGAATAATAGGATCATCCTGGTAGAATTCCATCACCTAGACCATATTAGAAGAGGTGTCCTTAAGTCATTTGACCTCTTCAGTAAGTGTTTAAATGAGCTGGAAGGCTTAATCTAGGCTCGATGTGGGTACTGTGGGTTGTGTTGGTTGTGCAGCCTACTATGCTATTGGCATGGTCCACGATCAAGCTGTAGGTTATGTGACCATGTGGAATTCCTATTGAGTCTACTAATATGGAGGTTGTTGTGCATGCTACTGTTTCATGTGTTGTGCCTAGGGCACAAAGGCAAGGCCCCACCATGTGGTTGTGGCTTGGGCTATCGTAGGGGGCACCATTGAGGTAGGTGGGATGTATGACACCTAACTCATATGTGGCTAGGATGTCAGCATCATGTTCATGTAGGGTTGGGTTGGCATCATTGATGTTGGCATAGAGGATTGCAAACTATGCCAAGACCATGAAGGGTAGGGTGATAGATGATCCTACACCCTAATGTGTATGTGCTTGATGGCTTGCCATAATAGGTGTCGGCCTAGATGGTGATAAGGAAGATGTTACTACCTCAAAGAAGGTAGCTGGTTGAGATTGCAAGGGAGCCACATTAGAGGTAGAAGGAAGGAAAGAGACATAAAAGGGAGTCTCATTCTCTAAGTGAGCCTTGAATTCCCTTGCCCATCCTTGAGGGGCTCCTCATAGTTGGTTGCTACATCATGCTCGTTCAACCCACTCAATTGGATGAGTTGGTTAAGCATCTACTCAAAGGTCTTGGTGAGGGGGATGAGATTGTCAGGGGCATGGAAGTACTTCCTCCTATTCCAATGTATGAGTTCATACCCTTGCTTTGCATCTAGCTCTTGGTGGTCTAAGGGGATGCCCACCTAGAGTTTTACATAGAGGAAGTTGTATTTGTCTTTTTCGAGCACCATGTGCTCATGAGATTGGTTACGTATCCTAAGGGATTACCTTTACATGAAGATGGGCTACCCAGCTCTAGGAATGTCAACTATGAATTCCCGCTAAACAAATTGAACAACGACTGTGCTTGAGGTAGAGGTTGAAGACCCTTCAAGGTTCATGTTGTTATGAGAAAATGCAAAAGGTGCAACACTAAAAATGAAATGGCTAAGTATAATGATTGTTGAAAGTAGCTAAGTATAAAAATGTTAAAATGATAGCTAAGTCTGAGAGTGCTATTGGAAAAATGTCTAACACTGGAGCGATGCTTGCTATGATCTTATGTTAAGGGCAAGCTACACTCTTCCTAGCACACAAAGTCTAGGGTCCAAGTGCAAGAAATACACTTTGGCCTCCATCCTACGAGGTTCCAAGGGAACCAACAACTAGGAAAAATCTACACCAATTGACTCGTAGACAACCATAGGGGTGTCATGTCTATGCTAGTTCAAAGCTACTAACAAAGGTGCAGAAAGCAAACGAGACTACCACTGAATGCAGAAGGAAATGGCAAGGCCCTCCTTCTAGTGCCAGAAAACTGTAGTGATCGAGAACATTGGTAGTTGAAACACTAAGGGGTTCACAAGTGCACAACCTCAACACTACCTCTGCATGAGGATCTTTGCTAGGAAATGGAGGTGAAGTACCCTAGACAATCTTATCAATCAAATAGGGACTTTGTTAACTATAATTGGGATATCAAGTGCAACTAGGGGGTGGCATGGTTAGCCAAAATATGAGCACTAACATTGTAAGATAATGCTAAGCATTCTAACAATGTTCTCAACAATATTGGGACTAACTAAGCTTGAGTGTAGTGGGGTTTCCTAGCACGAGAATGATAATGAAAATGTGCAAAAACATGTAAAGTAGCAAGGATATGTGAATGCAATGGTAAAATGTTAAAGAAAAATGCATTAGGAATAACTAAAAATGCAGAGGAGTTTGAGAGAGAGAATTCCACTGCCCCAAATGGGAAGCATAGCAATTACAAATGAGAGTTGAAGAGGTACATGGTGTATAGATAGGTGCAGCAGTAGCATAGCCACAGTCTTTGGGATGCCCTAGGGTGAAGACTAACATCCATTGCAAAGTCTGTGCCTGCTAGGTTGGTTGCTACAATGTCCTGTAGGCTACAATGTGCTATGGTGCTGAATGGGATGCAAAGGTGTTGCCAAGGTGTTGATATGCTCCAGTGTGTAGGGTGCTCAAGATGCCTTGGGTGCCAAGTGGTACTCTAAAAATGGCAACTATTGCTTCGATTTTCCAACCAAATGCTTCAAATTCCCATCCCTAGAATGAATTATCAACCTATAAATTGTGAAATACAGGGCTATTTATAGGCTTAGGATTATCGTGAAGTGTGGATCAAGTGCCATGTGGCATACATTGACCTCTACTACGCTCCCACTAGAGCAACTGGTGCTACACTCTAGTGTTTTCTAGTGGACCCCAAGAGACTACCAAGTTGTGACTATGCTACCAAAATTGCATGTGCTAAAGTCAAAAAATACCACAATGTATTTGCAAATAGTGACAAATAATGTAATTTAGAGGCTACGCTCCAGGACTATGCTCTACCCTCTTTCGAGTGGGATCAAGCATAGGTATAAGTTTGGGACATAGGGGGTGAAAAGAAAGTGCAAGTTTCTAACCTACTTGCCAAAGAAGTGCTGGAGATGGAATGAAGGCCTATGCTAAGCTCTAAAAGCTTTTGGAGGTAGTTCTATGTTGCTACACTAACTACGCTCTCAACCGTAACCCAATAGTTAGGCAAATTTTGCAAACAATTGAACTCCAATGTTGCTACATTTTCTATGATTATGAGCATAACAAGATGGAATAGGGTGTCGCATGGACACTTAGAAAATTTTGGCAAAAATTACATTCCTTATTCTTGCTACACCAACTATGCTTAGGAGCATAGCAGGATGGGTAACTTCAAGAGTTAGAAAATCTACCAAATGCCTCTTCCATGTTGAGCTAGCTTGACAACTTCTAGCTCGACACTAGTGCAAAATGGCCACTAAAGTGCTACTATGCTTGCTACACTTAAGAGCATAGCAAGAGGAATGGGAGCATACTAAGATACTTAGAACAATCTTGTAACTGCTATCAACACTTAGAAAATTTTGCAAATCTAGTTCTATGCTACATGCTACATTGGCTATACTCTAGAGCATCACCCCAGCAGTGGGATCATGGGCCAAACACTTAGAAAAAATTTACCTCATGTTAACACTTAGATAATTTTTTCGTTAAAGTGTTATTGCCCAAATTTGATGGTGTTTTAATTGGCTTTGTACTGACACTTAGACAAATTTGCAGTTGGGATGCTATAGTCTAGATTTGGTGGTATTTCATTGGCCCCTCTTTGTTTCTCTTTGGAGGAGTGTCCTAAGAGATGTTGACAAAGAATAAAAAAATACCATAGCAAGCTTGGCACCAACATCAGTCTCCAATGCGTGGTTGGATGTCACTACACCATGCTCAAAGGGTGTTGTGAATCGTGGTATGCTAAATGGTAGGTGAGAAGTGGGAGTAAAAGGTGTAGGTGATGTGCTAAGGATAAAAGGGAAGATGAAGTGCAAATAGGACATTATAATGTGAGGACTTCATGGCTGATGGTGACCATGGCACCAAAGTGGCTTTCCCTTGAAAACATTGACCTCTCATTGGAATACTTGGGAGAGAGTCTGTGTAGATTTAGGGTTGAATCAATTGAAAAATTGTAGCACTGCTGGGTTACTTGGGAACATGCTCTTCCTCTTTTTCTCTTTTTATTTCTTTTCTCTTTTTTATTTTTACTCTTTACTGTGGATTGATTTTGCTTTGGGCTCTACATGTTGCTAAATGCTTGCTATGAGATGCTTTCTATTAAGTGAGTTATGTGTCACTAGATGGAATTTGCATTCGTGTTTGCAAAATAGTGTTACGTCTATTTAATAGGTGTTTCCTTCCTAGGATGACTTGTGTTACATCCACCTAGGCTTTGACTAGCCAACAAAGGTTTCCCACGAGACGACTTGTGTTACGCCCACCTTGGTTTCTACAATTTGACTTGAAGAGGAGGCTATGTGATCACAAAACATAATCGTTAAGAGTTTGGAATCTTTGCTATGTGGAGAATGAAAGGGTATTGGAATGTTAGAGTAGATGTGAGTAGGCTATAATGGGATAATAAGGATGTGCACTCTTGAAAGGCTTAGCTAGTCTAATCATGCACATCAAAGTGATGTGGTGACTTACTACTACAATGAGATGCACCTTTGCATGATGACCCAAGGCTTCATCCTACAAACACAACTCTAAGAAGATAAAAAAACCATAGAAGATAAAAAAATTACTAAAAAATTGTAAGGGGTAGAGATGTTGCAACTGCTCCAAAGGCTATGCCAGTTGCAAGTGCTCAAAGAGCTAGCAAAATAATAGGGGGTATAGATGTTGCAAGTGCTCCGAAGGTTACACCCATGGCAAGTTCTCCATTCTGGGACTATAACATGCTTACCCATGTGGTGTAGAAAAGGGGGGGGGTGGGAGACAATGGCGATACTTTCTTGCTCGATTATAGGAGGATGAAAGCAATTATTAGTGGTTGACTATGAACCCAGTTTAAGGTCCTAGTAGACCATGCCCTTACTATTTTAAGGTCCTAGTAGACCGTGAACCTAGTTTAAGGTCCTGGCAAACTGTACCCTTACTAGTTTAAAGTCCTAGTAGACTGTGAACCTAGTTTAAGGTCCTAGTAGATTTTTTTTATGCTAGTTTATAGTCCTAGAAGACTGCTACATGCTATTTTAATGTTGTAGCAGATTCATTGTTCCACTTTAAAATTGATGAACCATGATTTGTCAAGCTCCGATATCAGACCCACGATATTGGGTATGCAATATCATGACTTGGCTAATGATATCATATACACAATGTCATGGTTCCTATGTAAGCCTATAAATATCATATTTGGGTGCATAGGAAAAGAGAGTAACTAGGTGTAGGAGTAGAGTCTTTTTTGTTCATTTTCAATTCATCTCAACTCTTTCCCCAGTGCATGCCCACAGTGTGATGATTCTAATTGTACAAAACCTTTATTCGAGTGTGATGTACTTGGACATGCACATGACTGGCAATAAAGATCAAGATTGCTTCATCATTGTAGCATTCAATTAGTTTTAATTCCTTTAATTGTTATTGCTATTTATTTCTTTCTTAATTAACATTTCTTACCCTTCATTTACTATCCTTGCTATTAAATGTGAAATGAGTACCACTTAATCACCAGCATTTGGTATCCCAGTAGTGTATCTAAGAGCACTCAAGTAATATATGCTTGGTAATCCTAGAGGTAGTACACGAGGTCTAAGATGTGTATGGATGATTAAGGATGGATGCTCATCACACTTAGGCTAGATTAGATTCTCTTTTCTCATTCCCTATTAGCTTAAAGCAAAGTTATTTTCCATTGCCTCTAGGAGTAGCACTAGTTTAGGACCACATCATACACCTCACTTTGGACTAAACGATATATGACAAAGCAAATACTTGTCCAGGTGGGAAGACAACGAACTATGATCAACATGTAACTATCTAGATACCACAACTAGCCCATTTGTAGAGTTTGATCGGATTGTGCGTGAATGCTCATATTCATATGGTTAAGTGTAGGGGTACCTAGCCACTCATCAAAAGTCATGGTGGACTACTAGCTTATACTCATAGCAAATGCATTGTGCTAGTTTAACATCATGATCCAAGGACAAGTTGTGCTACTTTAGCATCATAGTAGATGAATGCTTTGCTAGTTTAATATTTTAGCAAATAGGCTATGCTAGTTTAACATAATAGTAGATAATTTGTGCTAGTTTAACATCATAGAAAATGAGCTATATTATTTTAATGTCATAGCAGATAATTTGTGCCAATTAAACATCATAGCAAACAAGCTATGCGATTTTCATGTCATAGCAAATGGGCTATGCCAGTTTATAGTCATGGCAGACTGGTTATGCCAATTTATAATCATGAAGGACTTCTATGCTAGTTTAGCATCATAGAAAATAGATGTTTACCTTGCTTTATTGACGTGTGGTGCTGCATGCTAGATATAGTATAGCTTCAAGTACAAATGGTTTATAGGATTGGAAAACTTGTTTCTATCTTGCTTAGCAAGCTTGAATGCTCCATTATTGTAGGCCTTAGTGACCAAGAAAGGCCCTTCCTAGTTTGTTAAGAATTTATCCAAGGGTTCATGAATGGCCTTGATGACTAGGTCCCATTTCTTGATTGGGTGTTGGTACTGATTGTGATGATATTTTTGCCATTGCTTTTCTTGATACCACTCACTACGATCAAGCATATGCATGCACTCCTCCTATATTAAGTCAAGGTCTATAGTTCTCAACTTGCTATTCTAACCTTCATCAATGAAGTCCAAGAGGATTACTCAGAGTAATGGAACCTGCAATTCATGTGAAAATTTACTTCAAATCCATAAATGAGGTTGTAAGGCATCATACCTATTGCTATTCAATGTGTTGTATGGTAGTCCTAGAGCACATAGACTAGTTGCTCATGCTATTGTCATTTTCTGTTACTTAGCATTTTCTTAAAAAGGTTGATGATGACCTTGTTAGTCGCCTCCACTTGGCCATTTGCCTAAGGGTAGTATGATGATGAAAAGGAATGTTTGATGCCAAAGAACTCACAAAAGGCTTTAGTTTTGGCACTACTAAACTAGGACCCGTTGTTTGTTACTATGGTCATGGGTAAGCCGAAGTGGGTCACTATGTTATCTAACATGAATTTCCAAACTTGTTGCAATGTCACCTTTCTAAGGGAAATAGCCTCAACCCATTTTTTGAAATACTCAGTTGTGATTATTATGAAGCTATGCTCTATGGAGGACTTAGGCATTATGGGTCTGATAATGTCCAAGTCCCAACGTTGGAACAACCATGTGATTTGCATTGTATGCAATTCAATTGGTGGCACGTGCATTAAGTTTCCATGTCACAAATGTCATACATTTTGACCTTTGAGATGCAGTTTCTTTTCATGTAAGGCAAATAGTAGCCTAGCTATCTAATTTTTACTATCATTACCCTAGGTGCTATGTGGCCTCCGCACAGTCCCTCATGGACTTGCTCAATAATGGTTTGCACTTTGCTATCACTTATGCAAGTTAGCGGTATGTCATTGTAGGATTTATGACATAACATGTTATTACCTATGATGACATACTACCATGAATGTTTACACACTACATCTTTTTGGGTAGTAGTTACATGTTGTGAAGGCTCACCTTGTAGAAGGTACACCTTGATGTCATCATACCACTCTCTTGCATGGGTGGTGCTAACAGTGGCTATGGATGCATCTTTGATGATTTGCATGATAAGTGTAGTGCAATTTACCACTGAGGTGGGTAATGCATTGAACATGTTAGGTGCTATGCTAAGGGCTAATGTTGCAAGTGCATTGGCAATGGCATTTTCATTTCAGGGGACATGTTCAACATTAGCCACTATAAAGTGTTGGAGCAAGTGTTTTGCCAGTCACAATAAGGTTGTAAATGTTATGATTTATAGGTATAAACTTTTGTTACCTGATTAACCACTGGTTGTGAGTCACCTTGGATCACTATGCATTGGATTCCTAGGTCACATGTTGCAAGGATGCCTCAGAGGAGACCTTCATACTCTGCCACATTATTGGTGCAAGGAAATGATATGTGAAGGATCATATCTCCCTAGAGGGAAACATGATAATAGCAGTGGTGCTATCATCTTGAAAGGTTGAAGCTCCATCAAAATGCAGGAGTACCTCATAGTTATCGAGCACTTGGCTAATACTACTAACATGCTCATTTGGGAACTCAAGACCTATGGTAGCATGATCATGTACTGGCAAAGCCATAAGTTGTGCAACTATGGCTTGACCTTTCATTGAAACTTGCATGACATAATATTGGTCGAACTCCTCATTTATTACTTTCCACCATGCAATGCAATTACTTTCATAGATATTTGTTGTTATAGCTTGAAGTACGTTATTCTTGCAAATGATGTTAACTTGGTTGCAAAAGAGGTAATGCCTCCACTTCTTTAGTGAGAATACTAGGGAAAGGTAATATTTCTCCATGTCATTGTATCTCATTTCATGGGCTACTAACACAATACTTAGGTAGTAGACTAGGACCTCTACACCATCATCTCACTTTTGGCAAAGCAAAGAAGTTATGGATGCATCAAAAGTGGCAAGGTCGATGTAAAAAGGCTTATCTCCTTGTGGAGGATGAACTATAGGAAGTTGGACTAGCTCTTGTTTAATGTTTTCGAATGCTTGTTGGCACTGAGCTATCCACTTGAAGTGGGCTCCTTTCTTGAGTATATGTTGCATTGGTTGTAGCTTGTTGGCTAACTGAGTGATAAACCTTCATATGAATTGTAGTCTACCTTGCAACCCTCATAACTCCTTAGGGTTAGCTGGCAGCACTAAGTTGGTTATGGTCTTAACCTTGTCAAGATCTATGTGTATACTTGCTTTGGACACTACAAAGCCAAGCATCCTACCCTTTTTGACACCAAAAACATATTTCTTGTGGTTTAGCCTAAGCTCATGTTTTAGGCAATGCTTAAGCACTAAGTCTAAGTCATTTGCATGCTTGTGGGCCACTTTGGACTTAACTACTATATCTTTCACATATTCATTGAGAAAACTTAGCATGTAATCACTAAAGATATACATGATTGCATGTTGGTATGTTACTCCTACATTCTTTAGTTCAAAAGGCATCCTGGTATAGTAAAACGTACATCAGGGGATCATGGAGTTTGTACTAAGCTAGTGCTCAAGGTTTATCCTAATCTAGTTATAGCCCAAGAACCCATCCATGAAGGAGAACAAGGCATGTCTAGCAGTGGTACCAATCAATTGAGCGATACTGGGCAATGAGAAGTCATCTTTGATGGTTGCTTTGTTTAGGTCTTGTAAGTCTATGAAAATGTGTATACTTCCATTTTTCTTAGGCACAACCACAATGTTGGAGACCCAATCTACATAGTCAGCATCCCGAATGAAACCAACTTTGTAGAGCTTGGTGATCTCGTCATAAACTACCAATGCCACCTCAAGTCTAACCTTGCATGAATTTTGTTTAACTGGTTTGATGCAAGGATTAAGGATGATGTTTTGTTGGAATAGCTGGTGATCTAAGCCTGGCATGTCCTTGTATGAATATGCAAATGCTTTAATGTTATTGTTAAGCACTCTATCGATGTCTTGAGCATGTTGGGGCTCTAATGAGGAGCTTAGCTTTAGCATTTTCACCTCATCATTAGGCATAGCCACAAGGATCTCAACAAGGGGATCTTTTGTGATGTCCCCTAGCTCTAGGTTGAGGGCCTTAACTAGATAGTTGGGAAAATCTAGTGGTGCCTCTATGAATGCTATGTACTCATTGTAGGCCATAGGCTTGGGGTCTAGGTAATGAGGGTCAATGCATCACTTGATGTTGCCATAAGGCCCCATGAGGGCCAAAGGTGAGAAGATATACTCCTACATAGTCATGTTATGTTCGTACAAAAATAAACTAGAAAAACATTAAGCGGCACCTGTTTTAACAAATTTAATATGCATAAATGAAAAAACTAATGAAATGAAATTTGGCTAAGTTTCATTCAAGTTGCTGTGTAAGGTAAACATTTTCACACCAGTTTTAGGCCTTAGAAGGCCATGGATGCATCAAACATGTTGTTCTAGGGAGGGTTAGTCATGCTCAGGAGTGTAACTAACTCAAGTGTTTACAAGGTGGTGAAAAAAATCATGATTTTGGACTAAGTATGGTTAACTATGCTTTTGTCCAACTACACTCTCCATTGGGCATTTGATGTGGAGCATAGTCCTAGGTTGGTAGGTCATTAAATGACCCTAAGGTTAGGGCTACAGGGTTGGGGCACTACAGCATAGTCATGTAAGGCCATGGCTGCCATCATGCAGTGTGACATAGCTATAGTGGTCATGGCTACTAGCATGTACTATAGTCACGATCGCAAGGGGTCATGGTTGTGATTGCATGTCATTTTTCTTTCCATTTATTCATTTTAGTTTGCTACTTTTGGGAGGGTGAGACCCCTATGTAGGGATAGGGCCTACACATCGCACCTTGCAACATGGCCATAGGGGCCATGGCTACAACTGTGTACTATGGCATGGCCCCTTGGAGCCACGGCTACCATTGCTCACCATTCTGCAGTGTTTTTTCCCTATGTTTTTGAAAGAAAATTTGTGAGCACATGGCTTGGAACCCTACATAGTGCACTATAGCATGGCCATAAGGGGGGAATGGTTACCATTATGCACTACACAATGTGACTGTGAAGGACATCAAAGTTCTCACCATAGCAAGGGGGCCATAGCTTACTAAGCAGGGGGGGTTAGGTGGCACAATACATGTGTTATTATTTTATTTTTTGTTTCATTTTCTAGGTGCAAGGCTCAAGGCCCCACATGTTGTACACCATGATGTAGCTGTGGAAGCCATGACTTCCATTGCACCTCGTGGCACATCCACAAGGGCTAAAACTATGGTTAGCAACAAGGTTTATGCATCCCCTTTTTCTTTTTGTCTATCTTTGATGGTAGTGGTGGAGGCATGCCTTGCCATGGTGGTGGGGGCAAGGTGGGGCCTAGTTAGGTGTGACATCTCATAGATTCTTAGATGCCTTATTCATATTCATGTAAATGTTTTTTTATTTTTATGTTTTTTTGGTATGCCATATTGTTAACTAGCTAATGATGTGTTATGCTTACTAATGTGCTATATGTGTTAATCATAGAAAAAGAAAAGAGGGCTGTAAGAGCAGTGACCAAGGTGGTAGTAAATGCAGCACTTCCTCAAGCTGAGAAGAAAAATGCCCAAGGAAATTATCCTCACAAGATGGTGGAGGTCCTTTGGTATTTTGAGGAAGAGGGGTTGCTCCACCTTGATGGGGGTGATTTCGATAGTTTTTTCAATGGTACATAGCTGGGTGAATCCCCTACACTCATGCTTGAGGGGCTACTAGGTAATAAACTTGAACTACTATCTATCTTCCCTTGTTTGCTCTAGTATCTTTAGTTTTAGGCCATATGCTAATTGCATTATTGTATTACAACATTAGATGTTCCTACCATCAGTCCCACATCTACCTACCACATGGAAACATGGGTAGATATGCCAGATAAATTCACCTTCATGGAATGTGTCGTTAAAGACATGGTGGACCACTTGCGATAAGCAAACCCTTAGCTAGGTATGTGTTTGATGTTTTTGTTTTATGCTATCCTACTTAATGCTTAAATGCTTAGTCTTCAGCTAAGATTGTTTGGTTGTTGCATGCCTACAAGTCTTAAGCCATAGTGGGATCTAAGCAAGGTGGATAAGGTGGATGCCCTACTTGACCTTCCTCCTGAAGTTAATCTAGTATCTTGTCACATGTATGAGACATAGAACAAGTATGTACTTTCCTATGCAAAGGCATTGTGGGTTTGTAGGTACTTGAATGAGCACTTATGGAAGTGCATGCATAAACTATAGGAGAGGATGACTAGCCAAGATGGGAAGATCAAGGATCTTCAATCTAGATACAACTTCATAGTAGTACCTGGTGTACCTCTAAGATTGAGTATGCTAGATATTGGACAACTTTCAAAGGTAAGATCAAGGCCACATAAGAGCTAATCAAGCAACGGCTCCAGATGGATTTGCTCACCCAGAAGAACCAGGATTGAAAGAACTACAGCACCAAAGTTTATCGATGGGAACAAGTGCAAAAGAACCACAAGCATCAATACAAGAAAGAGCACGATGTGTACCTAAAATGGTATAAGGAGGATTTTACTGAATGTCATTACCTTGCCAGATGGATTTTCTCATCTAGAAGAACCAAGATTGGAAGAATTATACAATCAAATTTTATGGATGGAGATAGGTGCAAAAGAACCACAAGCATCAATACAAGCCAAGGCATGATGCATATCTACAATGCTATAAGGAGGAGTCTACTAAACACTATCACCTCAAGATGTTTCTTGAGGTGACTAGCGAGAGGCAAGCATATGACTTGTTTGCATAGATTACAGTTGTGACAGACTGTCTTGTGAGACAGATTGTCAACCCCTTTGGAGAGGCCTCTTCTGCTACATTTTCTATGGAGCCACCTACATGGACCATCATGGACAAAGGCAAGAACCTTGTAGGTGTTGACTTTGGTCAGGAAGACTAGATGCAACTTTTTGAGATCAAGATCTTCCACTGCTTGGAGGCTGGCCTTTGAAAGTTACCTCTAGAGCTCACCAATGCAAGACCCTCTTAGGTTAGATTTTATGCTTTTCATGTTTCAAGTTAGCTCGTATAGTGCATGTTTGCTTACTAATTACAAATGTTTGTTAATGGTTTTGGTAGGTACCAGGTGATGTTTCAGGCCCCAATGACATGGTGGAGAAAGCAAAACTTCCACCTTCACCTAGTGCCATTGGTTGAGCGTGACCAGATGTACCTCCCACTAGGATTTTTGTTACATTTTTACCTATGTGATGCTATGCATTGGTATCCATATTACATTTGCTATGAATGATTATTTACTAAATGTAATGTGTAAACTTGTATCCCTATACAATAATGTTACTACATTTTCTATGAGTATGTGAGTCTTGACCATTGCAAGCCATGGCAAGTCTAATGTTAGTTTAAGGCCTTGACTGGCCCCACCATGCTAGTTTAAGGCTATAGCAGGAAGGCTGATGCTAGTTTTTGGTCATTTCGGGCCATGCATTGCTAGTTTAAGGCCATAGCAGGCTAGGGTGGTAGTTTAAGGCCATCCCAAGCTACTATGATGGGATTGAACATGATAGTTTAAGGTCATTCTAGGCCACAATATTGCTAGTTTAAGGTTATTCTAAGCCACTATGTTGCTAGTTTAAGGCCATTCCAGGTTGCAATGTTGCTAGTTTAAGATCGTTTTAGGTCACAATGTTGCCAATTTAAGGCCATAGCAAGCCAAGTATTGCTATCTCACTTTTTGTAATTTTTTCTTTTATGGTTTTTATGCATTTTGACATTTTTTAAAGTGATAACTACATAAGCTTAAACTAAAAAGTAAATGTCTGAACAAAGTAGATGAATGTGAGAACCAATTAAATAAATGTGTAATCTAAGCAATTAAGCTAAATACAAATAACATGCTACTATGCTAACCTAATGCAACAAAAATGTAACAGAAGTAGAGAGTAGGGTACAAGGTATGCAAAAGTGAATAGTAGGTAGGCATCTAGTGTGTTTTGGACTAAGGGGATACCTTAATCGCAAAGTTGCTTTGTAACTCGATATGGATTAGGGGGAATCTAGGGCCTAGATTGCACTATCCCATATTCTCCTTGATCCTTGCTTGCTATGATAAAGGGCATCCTCTAAGAGGTTGGTAACTTCCAGTACTTCTTTCGGTGCGTCAACCTCATACATTTCATTTGTTTGCCATAGGTGTATCACTAGGAAATTCAACCTCTAACCCTTGCTCCATATCTACATTGTTGATGGAAAAGGGGTATCATTATCATCATGGATGATAATTTCACCACCTTCATATGGAAGGTGGATCTGCTGATGAATCAAAGAGGAGATGTCTCATAATTGGGCTAAACAAGGTCTACCCAGTATCATGTTAAAGCTCGGCATTTCCTCTATGATAATAAATTCAATAGTGGTTGGGAATTGCTTCCCTATTACAAAATATATGGTGACTGTGCCCCTAATAATGACACATGATCCATTGAAGGATTGTAGACACATGATTTTCGTTGGCTTGACTTGGTCTATGAGGCCTAGCTTGTCGATGAAAATGTACAGAATTATGTTTGTTGTGGCTCTGTCATTAATATGTACCCTACAAATCTTACATTTCTTAAGACATAGGTAATAAACATTGGAGCTATTATGACCTCACCCTTCTCAGGGTTGACCTTAATTACTTCATTGCGAAACACTAAGGATGTGGAACTTGATTCATGTGGTGTAGGAGGCAACATCATTGCGTGGATGGAGTTCTCATCTATAGGGATGTCCTCTGTGACAAGAATTGATGAGTGGCGAGGTACCCCTACACTCAACCATACTAATATGAGTGTTTCATGCACGATTCAATCGAACTCCAAGTACTAAGTGCTTACGCGCCTTAATGGAACACTTAGGGTTAATCAATCATTGTCTTCCCAAACTTACTTGTATTGTCACGGTTGTATGGTTAAGTAAGCTTGAGGTATATGATTTTTATAGCTTTTGTATTTTTTATGCCTTCTGCTAATAAAGGAGAGGGAGAGAGAGCTAAGTGACTAACTTACATTAACTATTCATTAACTAGTTTCTAAATGTTCCTAACACCAATATCCATTCCCACTTCCCGTACACATCCTAAACTAGTGCAACGCTACTAGGATTACCAAACGCTAATCATCACTGGGTTACCAAGTACCACACGCATGCTCGAAGCGATCATACTGAGTGTATTTAACTAAGGGGGTTGAAGGTTCAGAGAGATATTAATTAACTAAGAAAGAATTAAAAATAATTAATTACTAATTAGCTTAATTTGTATGCTGCAAGGTTTATCATAAAGTTCATCTTTATTGTCGTACATAAAATTGTGCTCAGGTACAAGTTGCTCGAATAAAGATTTGTTCACTCTATGACTCCTACTGCGGGCACATAGAAATAATTCTAACTCTGGAATAACAAAATTGCAAGAATTTGGCTAAGGGTCTAAGTCTAACTATCTTGGAACAAAGGGCACCACCTCTTATTTATAGAAGATGAGGCAGGACGTGATATCTCGTGGCAGATGTGATATCACGGCTCATCATACCCTCATGACTAAATGAAAACTTGTCCTTGAGTTCTTTACAAAATATTGGGAAGGTATGGGATTATTGACTTGAATGACAACTGATGATAAATGGGATGACATGTGAACGGATCAACATTACAATACATGAAAATATTAGTATTCATGACTACAAGAGTGAAACACTATACACAATTGACATCCAGCCTTATTTGGTACCTGAGAGAGGAGAGAGAGAGAGAAAAGAAGAAGATGTGTTGTTGTCGATGCCAAGATTACACCTTCTGTTGTCCATCCATAACTATGCCATCAATCTTGTTCCTTGCACAACGATTCCGGCACTAGTCCATCCTGAGTGATTTCTCTAGGTCCAGTCCATTGTTGTATGATTGCCATCTACACACACAACACAATCACATATGACCAAGAATAAGTAAATCACAATATAGTTGATACCTTTCCTAGATGTAAGGTCCATCGGCTGAGTTGTGATATAGCCAATACGGATTTTAGAGATATAACACTGGTGACTACCTAAGGTGTAGGGGTTAGGAAAAATTGAAAAAATTGGACCAAGGTAACCCCATGACTAAAAGCGATCCTCCAGTAGTGATAGAATGGAAAAAGATAAGAAATAAGAAAGATGGAGAAAAAGAAACAACGGCAACACCGATAAATGGATGTCAGAGATGGGAATGAACAAAACAAATGTTGATTGTGAAAATTTTTAAGGGAAAGAAGTTAACTAATGCACCAAATAGGAATGTCGTTGGGTCCTCCCTAAAGAAGGCTCATGCCCTTTATGCCCTGACAATACATTCAAGGAGTCTGTAGGCTCTCAAAATGTCATTTGGAAGCAAGAGTTAAAGTTTTAACCATAAGGATTCACCAAAGAGAAAACAACGTATCAACCAAAATATAGACTACTAATACAACTGGCAATGAGGTGGAAAATGGAGAAAGAATGATGGGGAGAAGAGAATGGAATGGAGTCCCAAGAACAAGGTGGTGTACAACCCCTTGTGTATTTATGGTTAATGTGACTAAGTAGATCTCATTCCAAATCCAGCCTCAAACAATCCACATCTAGTGACTTTGCATTAATACACTTGGCCAATCCATCCACTTGAAGTAACAAGAATGCTTCCACCAAAGAGTCACCACCATTCCGAGGAAATGAAAAAGGGAAAAGTAGGAAGCAAGAAAGGGCCTTAGTTAGAGGGAACATGTTTGTTTAGTTCCATAACTAATGCTTGTAGCCCAGATGATTATTTTGTCTAAGGGATGTGCTTTGAATTCTCACTATTTTTTTTTATTTTATTTTTTTGTGTGAGAACCACACCATGCAAAGACTCATTTTTATTGACTTAGCTTCCCAATAATGAAGCAATGTTGAAATGGTAAGGAAAACTCAAGATGAAAACATCCAAGCACCCAAGAGAATAGCCAGCACAAATGCATCAAATCCCTTTGAAGTCATACCCTTTTCAGTCCTTGAGTCCTTCCTTAGTTTGAGAAATGCCCAATCACCAATTCGTTAATAGTTTTATTATTAAAGAAAGGGACTGTATAGTTTCAAGCCAAGGGAGACCATAGAAATTTCTGAATTCATGGATGACATGGACTCATTGCCTGTTATATCAAAAGAACCATGCCTTAGTATCAACATTATAACTCAAAGGTAAAAACCAAACATCAGCAATCAATGAAATACAATTCATACCACCATCAGGAGCACTTATTAAGTGACGAATCTAACAAAACAAAAACAACAAACAAAGACAAAAACAAGAATAAAAACAAAAAAAATAAAACAAACAGTCACACAAAGAAATGAAAAAGTATAAACGATGTTGCAAAACAAAAACAAGAAAAGTTAAAGAGATATGTAAAATAGAAATGTGTAAAAAAAACTTAAAAAGGAACTGAGGGTCTCAAATGGTTAGCAGAGGTGGTCGTCTCCCCCATGATTGAATTGGAAGGAGGAGATCCAAAATAGTGAGTGGGGTCATCCCTTCTTAGATGTATTATATGCACTAACCATTTTAAATTCATGGAAAGGGTTGGTTTGTTACACATTGACTAACAATCTCTTATCAGAGCTCTTGTTTGAATTTTTTAGAAATTTACAACTTCCCCCATTTGATGTTTTCAAGGTTAAGGCTTGAAAGTTGGCAACAAACGTGCTCTAATGCATCTATGCTTTCGATGTAAGCACAAGTTATTCCCTTAGTTAGTTCCATGCATGTTAGTGATTTGCTCTCTTAATTAGCTATCAACCACTAGGTGTCTTCTTGTCATGTGGCTGCTGCATACAGGCACTTTTGTATGTTAATGTTTTATGCACATCAGTTGCATGCAGGTAATGCTAAACTTTGCACAACCCATGATCTCTGCACACAATTGCATCTCGTATCACTGTATGCAATGCATGGAACCTTCTTCTTCTTGATCTTTCCAAAATTTTTCTCCTTAGATATTTCCAGGGAAAGATCGCGAATTCCTAGGCATGCATCTATAGTACGTAGCCATGCCCTTCCCATTATTATTGGGAAGTCCCCTTTACCATTATTTACTTGTATCACTAGGAAATCAACTAGGTATGATCACCCACACACAATGGTGACAATGTCCTCCACCAGTCCCAAGGGAACAGTGATGGACTGGTCGACCAACTCTAGGCGAATATTGCTCTTCCTTAATGGAGGTAGGTTCCAAGCTTTGTACATTTCTTGTGATATTAAGTTGACTCCATTTCCTGAATCCAAAAGAGCTTTGCATGGCTCATTCCCAGCGATTTGGAGATAGATTAAATGGCTTCTAGGATCAGAGAATTTCCTGGGAAGGTGGCAAACCTTAATCTAGTCAGTAACGGCATGTGTTAACATAACCATATGCGTTGAGCTCGATGTTTGGTTCGAAGGGAGCTTTGAAGCCTTGTTTGATGGGGAGGCGTTCAAAGGTTCAACCTCTTATGGTTGTAAGGGCTTGGTTGGACTATTGGTTCTGAAGAAAAATATTTTCTTCATACGATTTTTAGAACCAATAGTGGGTTGAGGATTCACAACCCTTGCAGCATTGTGTTGCTACGGTTGCATAGGGAGTTCCCCTTGAATTGCTGGAGAGGGTGGTAATGGAGCTATCAATGTGAGAGCCACGGATGGATTTGAAGGATGGTATGTTTGTGGGTTACCTTCCCTAGAAGAAGGAGTTCTATTATACTCATGAGCTTGGTAGTGATGTTGTGGTGTAACATGACTAATAGAGTCACGTGGAGAGATTGGATGCTGCACGTAGTAGCCATATGGGTCAGGTTGCCGATACGGGTATTATTGCCTTGGTGGTGGCATCCCCCATGACTGTGGGTATTGTCACTATTGATGTTGCTCAATGGGTTGTGGTGGAGTTCCACTTGGATAATATGTTGAAGGTTGGTGGAACTGCCTTGGGTTACCTTTGGGATAAGGTAATCATCGGGGTGCTTGCCATTTATTTATTTGTGGGTTGAGTACATACACCCCAGACTCTTGTATATGCGAGATCACTGGGCAACATCCCTTAGGATGGTCATATTGGCATATCTCAAATCCACCATCATTTTCCATCTCTAAATCCAAAACCTCTTTTGTGATGGCCATTTTTCCCTTACCCTTGTTACATGCATTGTCCACTTCTTTCTTTTTCTTTTTGTCACAGTCACTACCTCGCTTCCTAGACTCCTTTGCAATTTTGAGAACAGTTTCAAACCTACTATCTAGGGAGTTCCACATTTGGTCTACCTTTGCTGATACTTCTGTTGTTAATTTTTGGAGAGGCAAATTTTTCCTACTCACCATCTCTTCAAGTGGTGACTCTTCTTCCTCCTCACAAAATATCACTCCCCTTTTTCGGAGGGAAGGATCTTGGTTGTATTCTTTCACACTTTCTCTCTTTCATAGCTCACCTTCTTCTTTGGCTACTTGCTCTAGCAATCTATGAATTTGATGAGACCTTAGCTCTGATAACCTTCCTTAGGCATATGTCCCAAGGGTTCTTCTTGTTTCATGCCTAAGTCCATCCACGAGATGGCATAGTTGATCTTGCTATGAATAACCATGGCCAGGGCAATGATGTAACAGTGCATAATAGCATCCCATGGCAGCATCCAAGGGTTCATGATTTCCTTGCTTCCATCCTTGGATTTGCTTCCATATATTAGACACTCGGGAGTACGTTTGGTACTTATCATTGAATAGTTCTAACATTGTACTCTACCTCCGAATGGATTCCGATTCTAAGGACCGGTACCAGCTTTCAACTTCTTTCACTAGTGTTCTTGGGAATAACTTCAATTTTTTCCATTCATTTTCTATGTTTTGCAAGGCACATGCATCATGGAATTCTTGTAAATGATTTTTAGGATCAGCGTTGTATCCTCCTTCGAACCGTGGGATGTTGTTCATGTCTAGCCTCTTGATCCTACTATCCTTTTGGTGCCTTATTGGCACTCTTATGGCCTCTATTATATCTAACATGCTTCTAGTTGTAACTAGGGGTTCTTCAAGATCATCTTGTTCATAGCATCTATGGTGTCTACATGGTTCCCTACTCTCCCTTCTTCTATGCCTTGATTCCTTAGAGTGCCCTTGTCCTCGTTCTCAACTATCTCGTTGATGTTTTTCACTTTGTTTTCCCTTATCCTCACGATTAGTTTCCCTATGACTGCATCCAGACACTAAAGGAGAGGGTGAAGGTGATGATGAAGGTGAAGGAGAAGGAGAACCATCACCATGATGGTGTTTTCTACCTTCTCTTTGGTGGTCTCAGCCTCAATCATGATCATAATCAAAACGTCTGTCCTTATCGTGTGTTTGTGTTCCCTCATTAAACACTTCGTGTTCATGGGTATCAAAACCAGGGTTGTGAATAGTAGAGTGGAGGTTCTAATACACTACCTCTTGACCAATGTTAGGAGGAGGAACATCATTTCGCAGGGAACCTATTGAAGTAGGTTCACCATCCTCAATTTTTCTCAAAACATGCAAAGCATCATGGGGCCATTTACCCTTCAAGGATGTATGGTATCTCTCTTGTAGCAAGTCCCTTTAACGTTGCGCTTCTGTGGGATGATAGTCCCTTGTGCCATGACTGCATGCAATGTATTCTACATATAAAAGTTGCATGCCTATTCATGTGAGAGCATGAAGGAGCATGTTGGGGAATGATCGGTCTGGAGGCAACACTATGTTAGCCTCCAAGTCTCTCCAACGTAGTTGTTCATCTTGTAGGAGAATAAAGGTGAAATCAGGTACATACTCATCAGGATGAGTATATTCCACAAAAAATTGTTGAGGAACTGGCGAATCTTGGTTACGTGTATTATGTCGCTGACTACCTCTTGTGTTAGTCCTAGGAGTGAAGTGCTCTTATGCGAAGAAGAAGACATCTTGTCTTGTTCGGAGTGCAATGTACTATTGTCTTGTCTTCCTTTGATTAACCCTAAGGATTTCTTCTAACATTCCAATGATATGAATGATTTCCTATGTTCTATGTAGTACAAAAACAACTAAGTCCCTGGCAATGGTGCCAATGATGAGTGGCGAGGTACCCCTACACTCAACCATACGAATACAAGTGTTTCACGCACGACTCGGTCGAACTCCAAAGACTAAGTGCTTTTGTGCCTTAATGGAACACTCAGGGTTAATCAATCGTTGTCTTCCCAAACTTACTTGTATTGTCATAGTTGTATGGTTAAGTAAGCTTGAGGTATATGATTTTTATAGCTTTTGTATTTTTTATGTCTTCTGCTAATAAAGGAGAGGGAGAGAGAGCTAAGTGACTAACTTACATTAACTATTTATTAACTAGTTTTTAAATGTTCCTAACACTAGTATCTGTTCCCACTTGCTGTACACATCCTGAACTAGTGCAACACTGCTGGGACTACCAAACGCTAATCGTCACTGGGTTACCAAACGCCACATGCATGCTCGAAGTAGTCATACTGAGTGTATTTAACTAAGGGGGTTGAAGGTTCAGAGAGATATTAATTAACTAAGAAAGCATTAAACAATAATTAATTACTAATTAGCTTAATCTGTATGCTGCAAGGTTTATCATAAAGTTCATCTTTATTACCATACACAAAATTGTGCTCAGGTACAAATTGCTCGAATAAAGATCTGTTCACTCTATGACTCCTACTATGGGCACACAAAAATAATTCTAACTCTGGCATAACAAAATTGCAAGAATCTAGCTAAGGGTCTAAGTCTAACTCCTTGGAACCAAGGGCGCCACCTCTTATTTATAGAAGATAAGGCAAGATGCGATATCGCATACGTGATATCGTGGCTCATCAAGAACGAAGGTCAACATCTACACCAATGCTTCATAGTAGGCAAATGAGATCATGATTAGATCATATAGGCTCAATGTTATGTTATTCTATTTGAGTGCTTGTTTAACTTGGGCTAACGCATCTACGAAGTCTTTGCCATTAGTTGCACTGTTGCTAGCTTTAACCTCTTTTATGTTTCCTAAGAGATGGAACTCACATGGAGGTGACTTGGGCTTGGTTAGCTTGGCCTATACAAGGGCCTTAGTGCTTCATTTCTTTTGTTGATTGTGGCCTCCTTAGTTATTTTGGCCATGGGGATCATAGATATAGGGATCGGCTTTGACGAATTGAGAGCTCTTTATTCTTGGCATTGCCTAATCATTCTATCTATGAGATGCTCATTAGATCTCCCAAGTTTCCACCTAGAGGGTCTACTGATGTTGCTAATAGGTGTGGCCCTTGGATAGGAAGGGACCAATGCATTGGCTACTGTTTCCTTTGGATAGGTGAAGGGTTAGCACATTGTGGTGCCTTGACAATGAAGGATGGTTGAATTGTTGTTGTTGCTATGTGTTATGGGGCCCTAACCACAAAGGGCATTGTGGGCTCTTAAGGAAACACTGTGATAATAAAAGGGGGCCTTGAACCTATATGGTCTGAGGGGACCCTTGCGCTACTAAAGGGCATGTGGACCATGAATGGCCACTACACTAGTTTTGGGTTGTCATCAACGTTGATAGCATTTATGGCATAGCTAGCATCATCTGCATTTAGAGGGTCTATGTACACCCTCATAGATTGATTCTACAACCTGATTGGGTTTGTAATGTCGAGGACCAGCTTGCCTCGATCAATCATCTTTTGCAAATCATCTTGCAGGGCTAGGCAAAAGTCTATGCTATGATCAGACAACTAGTGGTAATGGTAGAATCAATCTAGTATGAAATGTTTTAGGAATGGGGGCTCATTTGGTGCCATTGAAGTGGGGTTTCTAAGTAGCTCACAATATCTATCATGCCTTTTATAGACATTCTTAGACATTTTCTTATATTGGATGCGCCTAACTTTTAATAGTTGTTCTAGCAACTTTGAGGGCTTCAATGGCAATGGGGTGTACTTGGACTGATCTTTGTACTTACGTTAGGCCTTAGTGTAGCTTGCACTATGGCCATCAATGACGTGGGCTAGTTGGTTATTGTAGTGCTAGGATTGGTAGCTTTGTTGTTTGTTGGGGCTCTAGGTTGCCTAGTCATTGGCCTCAAGTTAGTTGTTTTTACTTCTTTGGCCATAATTGCCACCATTGCATTTTGCTTCCCCTTATCCTTGTTCCTCTTTACATGTAAGTTTTTGTAGGCCACATAGGCTAGGTCCTTATTAACTTATACTGCATCCTATATGCTCTTGGTCTGGGCAAAGGCTTGGCTTAGGGAGTGTAGATCCAAGTAGTATAGCTTTAACTTTATGATATCATTAACCGCACCCTTAAAGACGTCTAGGAGGTGTGTTTTAGCTATTGGCTCTCGTATTTCATTTAACAAGATACTCCAGTGTTAAATAAATTTTTGTACATGCTCTATGTGGTTGTTCTTGATTTGCATCAGTTGGTCCAAGGTTGCTTCCAACTTTAGGTTGTACTTAAAGCGAGTCACGAACTAGCTTAAGAGGTCTTCAAGAGAGGAGATAGAGCCTCTGTGTAGCACATAGTAAAATATAATGCTTTGCCAATTAATGACATGGAAAACATGCATATGATGGCATGTGGCCAAGCTTGCAATAGCAAACACTCTAACTTGAATGTGACCAAATGTGTGTTGGGGTCCCCCTTACCATTGTACTTGGTGAATTGAGGCAATGGAACCCTAGCTACCAAAGTTAGAGGTGGGGCCGCATGATTTATAGGGTCATCCTAGTAGAAGTCCACCACTTTGACAATTTCAGATGAGGTGGCCTTAAGTTGCTTCACCTTTTCTATCAAGGTTTGGATTAGTTGGAATGCCTAGTCTAAATTTTGGGATGCTCTAGTTGGCTATGCTATCCATTGCACTAGTTGTATGGCCCATGACCTAGTCATAGGTTGTAGAACCATGCAAGGTGCTTGATGTGTTGATTGCATTATAGGGACAATGATTTGGGCAAGCCACGCATGCATGGGTTGGACCGACACCGAGGGCTCCAATGAAATAGGTGGGATGTAGGGTGCCTAAGTCATTTGGGGCCTAGAGACAAGTCCTATGTGAACATATGGCTACGTTGGCATGATTGCTACCATAAAGGGTAAGTTGAATAGAGATATTGTGTCATAATGTGTGTATTTCATTTGATGGATTGCCACTATAGGCATAGATTTAACATTAACAAAGTGAGAAGGTGATGCTGGTGTTATGACTATCTCAGCGAGCACAGGCAAACCAAATTGAAGGGTTAGGCTAGGGATTGCTTGTTGGAAGATGGTGGGAAAGGGAACCTTATGTTCAAAGTAAACTTCAAACACATTCTCTTCCTCCTGTAAGGCTTCCTCATAGTTAGTTCCCATATCGTGCTCACCTACTTGGATGAGCTAAGATAATAATTGATGGTGGGACTCTGTGAGTGGGATGATGTCAAATGAGAAAGGGATATACTCCCATCCATACTAGTGGATTAGTTCAAATTCCTGTTTTTCCTTCATGTCAAGGTGATCTATAAGTAACCTTTCTTGGACCTTTGCACATATAAAATTGTATTGCTTATTGCTAAGTGTAGCGTACTATCGATCTTAGCAATGTAGCCTAAGGGATTTCCTTGGCTTAGCCATTACAAGATTTGTAGGGTTGTCAATCCTAGTTTCTTGTTGGATAGGCAAGTTGAAACTGACACCAAAGGTTGATCTGAGTTCATGGTTGCAAATTGAGTTATAAAGGGAAACTATGGAGGTTACTAGCTGCAAAATATAGTGGACCAAGCTAAAACTATCTATTTTGGCTGATACCACTGACTACACTCTCCACTATGGAGAGCTGACTACGCTATCTACATTGACTACTCCCTCCAGTGCAAAGAGCCAACTACACTCTCCATGACAAAGATTTAACTATGGTGTCTACACTAGAGATGACTACGCTCTAACTGAGAATAATGGAAACTTAGCAAAATAGTAGAGAGAAGTGCAGTTTGGGGTTACTACATGGGATCCCAAGAGAACCAGCTACAAGGTCCAATCCACACTGGTTAGTGGACAACTATGGTGTAGAGAGCTCACAAAACAACATTAACAGAGCTTGAAAAAAAGAGGTTCGGTCCTCCTTCTAGTGCCAGAAACTGTAGCAATCGAAAATATTAGTGACTAGAACACCAAGGTCCATGGGTGCATAGCCTAACCTAGAGTTTGTGCAAGGGCCTACTGGAGGTAGAGATGGGATGCTTTGAATGGTCTTGTTGATCAAATGAGGACTTATCAGATGCAATCAAGGTGTAGCATGGTTAGTTGTAGTGTTGATGCAAAATGATGTTAAGTGTTCGAGTGGTATCAACGATGTTAACGGTGTCAGTAGAATCAAGCATAGTTTAAATTTTCATCAAAAATAAGGGTGTCCATGTGTGAAGGCTGCCACCCAAGTGTAGTTTTAGGTGCATCTATGCATTAAAACAACAAAAAATGCAAATAAAATGTGAAAAATGTATAGAGAGAGAAAAAAAAAGAAAGTAGAACACCACCTTGAATGGGGTTGACCATAGTTAACACCAAAAGGGGTTAGAAGGTACACAGTGTAAAACAAGTGTAGTGGACAGTGTAGTCACAATCTCAAGGGTTTCTAGCCATGAAGACTAGCATTTCATTAAGGTGTCTATGTCTGTTGGATTGGCCACTGCAATGTACCATTGGTTGTGGTGTTCTAGTGGGCTACCATGGGTACAGTGGTCTACAACTTCGCCAATGTGCCTTTGGTTCTCTCCCAAGCACTCTTTTTGCTAATTTGTGGATTTTAAAATTTGCCCCTTGAAAATGTTGAGGGTGAGGGTATTTATAGGCCTAGGGTTAGTGCAAAATGTAAGATGGCTACCATGTGGCAAAGGGGATGGTTGGGACTATGTTGTCACCCAACCATGCTCTCCACTAGGCTGGTGGTGTAGTTCTTTATTGTGCTATGCTAAACTCTATGAGATTGGGAGACTATGACTATGTTGCCAACTACATGTATGTTTTGAGAAGACCACAAGGTACCTACGAAATTCAATTTTGAAGACTATGCTTTGGAACTACGCTCTCCACCATCTTGTGTGGGGTTGAGCATAGTTACAGTTTTAGACCTAAAAGGGAATACAAAAAAGAAGTATTTTGCTAACTACACTTGCCAAAGATGAGTTGGAGCTGAGCTGAGTGGCATTGCTATGCTATGAAGGCCACTAGAGATTATTTTTTTTTACTACACTTAACTACGCTCTAGACTAGGGGAGAGCGTATTCTCACACTTAGAATAATTTACAAAAAATGATCATGTGCTAACTATGCTCTCCACTGGAGGCTGACTACTTTTTGAGGCAATGGAGAGCATAGTCCCAACACTTTTTGTGCTTACTACACTCTCCATGAGAGGCTAACTATGCTCTAAGATAGTGGAGAGCATAGTCCCAACACTTAGAAAAATTTGTAGCAACTAGCTTCATGCTAACACTTAGACAAATTTGAAATTAGGATGCTATAGTTCAGATTTGGTGGTGTTTCAAGATCAAGTAAAGAACAACTATGGTGTAATGGCACCTCTTCTGATTCCCTTATTCTCTTTACTACATGAGATTTTTACAAGTTTCTAGCTCTATGAAAACCTCATGGAGGTTAAAGGGACATTTTCTCCAAGATCTAGATTATCAATGAAGATGTCTATGAACTTTAAGAGACATATGGGATGTATAAATGTCATCTTAAGTGAGATGTCTCATAGGAAAGTGAGACATCTTAGAATGATGTGAGACATCTCAACTAAGACATCCTAAGTGTGACTAAGACATATTAGCTATTATGGAGATGTCTTAGGTCAAGATGAGTTGTCTTACCTACATCTCTATTTTTACAGTGAGACATCTTGTGAAACAAAGAGATAATCCAAACAAGTGAGAAAACTTCTAAAATTACCATTCCAGTTCAAAAAATAGCTGAGAGAAGATGAAAAAAATGTGGAAAATAATTGAAGATCCTTAAGTTGACTTGGGGAAATATTTATAAGTATCTTATCTTCTCTTTATTAATAAGTATTAGTTTGTTTCATGCTTGTAATACCAAGACCATAAAAAGATGATGAGATGTTATGGTGATGTCATGATATAAGAACTTAAGGCATGAGAGCACAAGGTAAGAATGAAAGAATGTAGTTTCAACTTTGTAATAAAATTATATGTGTGTGTTTAAACTATGCTTATGTCTCTTGTATGCTTGTATGAGTTTATCTCATCCAGTTGTGTAATGCATTAAGGACAATTGTTGTGTGGTTGTAGAGCCTCATGCTTTGCAGCATTGTTTAAGTATTATGAGTGTGTTTGGATGATGTTATGGATTGTGAAACCTTGTTGTAATCTTCTTTTCAATAATTAAATATAGATAACTTTATTTTTTTCTAGCATATTAATCTATCTTTCATAATATCTTGATTTAGTGGGTTGAAGATTATTTTTCTATTAGAGTAAACTTGCTTCAGTGTTTATTAGTATTAGAGCCTAGTATTGATTATTGCTTGTACTTGATTATGGATTTTATCGAATTCATATGGCACCTATGTAGAAGTATGTCCAAGCCATATATGGAGACATGAAGAGCATGAAGTCTACCTTCCAATTGATGGTTTATTGGTTATATGAGATCAATGCAAAAGTAGACAAGAATACTAGTCCTATCTATGTTTAAACACATGGAGGTGATAAGCGTTCACATTTAGATAGTAATGAAGAAGTTTTATAGCTAGATAGAGGAAATGATAAGGAAGGACAATCTAGCTATGGGAGTATTACAACCTACAATCAAGGATTCCAATGGGAGTAAATCATATTCCTCATAGGATAATTCCAATAGTTCTATCACTGAGCTCTACTTTTTCCCATGACAATATTAATGAAGAAGATGAAGCAAGGCTTGCTAAAATGTTCAAAAATATTGCAAGAATTTTGTAAGTTAGGTTAAAGACTTTTAATGATGTAGATGACACTAATGTTTTTTCAAGTTGGCTAAAGAGATTTGACAATAATTTCAAATTGGAAGAGGTATCGAATCATATAAGGATACCTATTTTTAAATCCAAATAACAATGTATGACTTATACTTAGTATAGAAAAAAAGTCCTAGGGTTATGAAAGACAAAATGGTCAACCCCATCAAAGATTGGAATCTAATGAAATATATGTTAAAAAGAAAATTTGAACAGTTTCTTCAAAGGTAAGAAATGATAATGAAGTTAAAATTCATAAAGCAAGGTGACAAAGATGTCAAGGATTTCTATATTGAATTTTGTGGTCCATTTCATCAAGTGAAAGTAAACTGGAAGAAGTATGAGTAAGCCTCAATCTTTCTAAGAAATCTCAAAATGATGTATTAATAGTTCTTATTCTATAAGTCACAAACTCTTGATGAGACTTATGATTTGATATTCAATATAGAAAATAAACTAAGAAGATTCCAAAACATGAGCAAACAAACTTCTAAGGGGAAGAATAAGGGATCCAAGGCCAAATTTGAAGAGAGAGATTATAGCCATAACAAGAAGATTGAGAATGGTCATGAGAAGGAAAAAGTCAAGAAGGACCAAGGCAAAGAAGGCAAGGGTCAAGGTAGCAACTCATCAAAGATTCAGTGCTTCAAGTCTGAAGAATGAGAACATAAGCAATGGGAATGTTCACTTCACAAGACAGCCACAAGCAAAGATGTGAAAGCCATGGAGGTGAAAGAGATATCTAGCCAAGATCTTTAAAGAGGTAATTCTAATGCTCTCAAGATTAAGGAAGCTTCTAATTTAAATTCTTATACATTGATAAGCAATGTGAATAGATGAGACGATCCTAATAGGAAATTGTTATTTTGGATTAGGGCTAGATGTTTACTTAGTGGGAAATGCATTCATGTTTTGATTAATGAAGGAGCCCAAGAAAACATTATTTCTCCTAAGGTAGTTTCTAGATTGGGTTTGGTAACTAATCCTCATCCTAAACCCTCTAAGATTTATTTCTTGTCTAGAGATTTCTTCCAAGAGGTGCAGGAATAATGTACTTAGAAATTTAAAATTAGAAGTTTTTATGATGTTGTAAAGTGTGATGTACTTCTAGTTAATTGTGCTAATGTAATTCTTGGTAGACCTTGGAATTTTAACAATGGTTCTTAGTTTGATGAAGCAAGAAATATATGGTGTGTCACTAGATCTGATGGAATCTATGAGTTGATTATCATGATAGCTAAACAAGTGAGGTAGAAACACTCACTAAATACTTGCTTAATCCTTCTAGGAGAGAGAAAATACATTAAGAAATAAGATGAAACAGGTTTTGGTTTTGTTGTTATATCAATAGTTGCTTCTAACTATGATGATATGCATATTAAACTTCCTCTAGGTGTGCTAGGCTTGAAGGAGAAGTTTCTCAAGGTGTTTAAGGGAAAAGTAGATGGATTTTCATCAATGAGAAATGCATAGCATCAAAGTAATTTCATCCCAATGCTACCATTCCAAATGATAGAGCATATTTGATGGCATTGAATCACCAAGAAGAATTGCAAAGGCAAGTAGAGTAGTTGCTTGTAAATTTCTTCATGAGAGAATCCATTTTACCTTATGTAGTTCTAGTAGTGCTAGTGTCAAAGAAGAAAAATGATGAATATAGAATGTGCATTGATTCTAGACTAGTGAATAGAATAACGATGAGGTATATGTTTCCTATTCCAAGGATGGATAATATCCTTGATGTCCTTACCAATGTGGAGATTTTTAGCCAACTTGATTTAAAGAGTGATTACCATCAAATATAGATCAAGCTTGGTAATGAATGAAAGATAGCTTTCAAAACATCAAATGGGTTGTTTAAGTGTTTAGTGATGCCATTGAGCTCACAAATGCACTTGCTACATTAATGAAATTAATGCATGATGTATTAAAGAATTTGATTGGTAAGTATTGTATTATCTTTTTTTAGGATAGTTGGTACATAGCTTTGATAAGGAAGAGAATTTAGATCACTTGAGAATGATGTATCTTAAATTGGAGGAGGCATAGTTGGTAATCAATGTGAAGAAAAGTAATTTCTATAAGAGGAATCTCACATATTTGAAGCATATGATTTCCAACAATAAAATTTGAGTGAAAGCTACCAAAGTAAAGGCTATTAGGAATTAGTCAACTCCTAAGAATGTTTGGAAGATAAGATCATTCCTTGTTTTAGCAGGTTTTTATAGAAGGTTCATCAAACCTTTTAGTGGTATTTCTTAGGCTAGGTTTACTTTGTTGAAAAAAATAAAGATTTCAAGTGGGATAATGAAAACCAAAGGAGATTTAACTTGTTGAAAGAAAAAATTACTAGTGAATTGATGCATGTGATTCCAAATTTTTGTAAGCTTTTTTAGATGGAGGTGGATGCAAGTGGACTTGCCATTATTGGGGAACTTTCACAAGAAGGTAGTCCTATTGCTTTTGTTTTTTCAAAAAAGTTGAATGAATCAAGGAAAAAATATAGTGTATATGAGGAGTTGTATGCTATTCTTCAAGTAATTAAGCATAAGAGACATTACTTATTGCCTAAGAAATTTACTTTGATGATGGATTACAAAGAAGTACAATTTAAAAATTCTCAAAAAAAATTTGAGTGCAAAGCACATGAAGTGGATTACATAGTTACAAGAGTTCAATTTTGTGTTGAAGCACAAAAGCCAATGTGGTGGTTGATGCATTGTCCAAGGTGCATGTGGAAATTTCAGTGTACCTCATGTGGAAGGTATGGGTGATTTTATTGATTTTTATGAACATGATTGAAATTTTGGGTAGGTTTAGTAAACCCTTAAATAGACATTGTTAAGTAGGATATACTAGTGGTGGAACTATCATATTCAAGATAAAATTTTATTCAAGAATGGAAAGGTATGCGTTCTTAATTATGATTTTAGAAAAAAGATTCTATTTCAAAAAGTATTATAGTGGCATGATAATTTACAGGAGTAGAGATAAAACATTGGAGCTTCTATGTAGATACTATTTTTAAACTAGTATGGCAAATAAAGTTTTGAAATTTGTAAAGAAGTGTTTGACTTGTCAGATGTTCAAAAGAGGTAACAAAGTGGATGGCCATTATATGCTTTTTTTAATTCCCAAGGATACATGGTCTATGGATTTTGTGAGTAGTATTTCAAAAACCAAGAGTGGGAATGATGAAATTTTTATTGTTGTGGACAGGTTTTCCAAGATGTCATAATTTATTCCATGCAAAAAGATGAGTAATGCTTCTCATGTGGCAAAGTTATTTTTCCAACATATTGGGAAGTTGCATAGAATTTCTTTTGAATGTTGTTAGTTACACAAACTCCAAGTTCACAAGTTACTTTTAAAGGTTCCTATGAAAATTATTGGGGACAAAACTAAATTTTTCTAGCACCTCTCATTCCTAATCTAATGACCAAATGAAGGTAGTGAATACATCCTTATTAAACATATTGAGGTATTTTTGTGATGGACAATCCAATAGGTGGAAAAATTTTGTATGCCAAGTAGAATTTTCATACAATAATGCCTTTCATGTTATCATTGGCAAAATCCCATTTGAGGTAAACTATGATTTTTGTTCCAAGATGGTGAAAAATTTTCAGAGCTTTGATGATAAAGCTTAACTTAGTGTTAATTTTATGAAAGAAATTAGAGATCTCCATGCATAAGTGAAATCAAGTCTTGAGAAGAAGGCTAAAGAAAGAGTTCTCAAGAGGAATGAGGGAAAATAAAAGCCAAATTTTGCTATCAGTGACTTGGTTTGGATGCACTTGAAAAAGAAACAGTTGAGAGATATCAACTTCTCAAAGTTAAAAGCCAAGAAGATGAGGCCTTTCAAAATCAATGCCAAGGTTAATGATAATGTCTTTCAGATTAAATTTCCAAATGATGTTGGTTTTTATTTTGTATTTAATTTTTTAGATCTTATGCACTATCATGGACCAATTGATAAGAAGATCATATAGGATAGCATTAATAAGTTGAAGGGGGTTGCTGATCAGTCCAAGCCTTCAACGGAAACAAACACAATAGTACTTAAGCAAATGGAAGCTTCAAGTAACCAAGAAGTGAAGAGGCATGAATACTTGATCCATTGGAAAGATTAATATGCAAGGATACTATATGGATCAATGAGACTACACTTAATGAGTGTGGGATCACTTGTACCCCTACATCCTTAGTGAGTTCACTTTTGTAGGATGGAAGATTTAGTGTAGTAGCAACTCTTTCAATTACCTTGTTCTCTTTTCTATATGAGGATTGTGTAGGTTTTGGGGTCTACGAAAATATCTTGGAGGATAAAGGGATGTCTTATTTAAGGTATGGATTCTCAATGGATATGTCTAGGAACTTCAAGATATGCTCGAAATGTGTAACAATCTTTCCAAGTAAGACATCTCATAGGAGAGCAAGATGTCTCAGCTAAGTCATCCCAAGTGTGGCTAAGATGTTTAAACTATTGTGAAGACATCTTAGGTCAAGGTAAGACATCCCAACTATTTCTCTAGTCTGACAATGAGACATCTTGTGAGGATTAGAGATGATCCAAATGAGCAAGCAAACTTTCAAAACTACTTTTCCAATTTGGAAAAAATAAAGAGGAGATGAAAAAAGATGGAAAATAACTAAAGATCCTCAAGTTGAGTTCAAGAAAGTTTTCTAGATATCTTGTATTCTCTTTGTTAATAAATATTGGTTTGTTTCATGATCATAATACCAAAATCATAAAATTACTATCAAATGTCATGGAGATGTCATGAAATAAGAGCTCAAGGCATGAGAGTACAAGGAAAGACTGCAAGAGTGTAGTTGCAACTTTGTGGTCAAGTTGTGTGTGTGTATGTTTGGCCTATGTGTATCTCTTGTGTGCTTATATGAGTTGATCTCATCCAATTGTGCCTTTCATTAAGGATAATTATTGTGTAATTGTAGAGCCTTATGCTCTAAATCATTATTTAAGTGTTGTGAGTGTGTTTGAATGATGTTGTGGTTTGTAGAACCTTGTTGTAATTTTCTTTTCAATAATGGAAGATATCTAGTTTTCTTGTTTTCTAGCATATTAATCTATCTATTATAGTATCTAGATTTAGTAGGTTGAAGTTATTTTTCTATTGGAGTGAACCTACTTTAAAGAACCATCAAAACCACTATTTGAAATGAATTACATTAAACCTCCTATACTAGATCTAAAGGTTACTAATCTTGTTCTTAAGTACCAAGTTGAAAACAAGCACATTAATAACTATGAAAAAGCAAAGTTGAATGATCCACTAATAAATTCCATTAATCTAAATAATGTCCAAGAAATTTTGGAACTCTTGCAACATAAGCCCACAGAAGCAACTTAGTGCCATGAGTAGCGCAAATAAGAGAGTAAGAAAGTACATTAGGTACTATTGCAAGCATGATAACTAATGTGAGATTCAAGTAGGATTCTCTAAGCAAGGATTATGAGCTCTAAAAATAAATCCCATAGATATCTAATATGCTCTCAATATACATCTAATGTGCTAGGAGTTTTTCTATCTTAAGCTGCACTTTCTAGTACTTCTTCTTAAGGTTACAGGTCTATGTATCATTCTATGTGATATTTTATTGTAACTACTCTAGATACATCATAAGTCAAGCCATGTCTAGTCTAAGTTTTACTATTGCAAGATAAGGAACTAGCTTAACTTAATTCTAAGAGAATAATGAGGCATCTACTAAGAAATTTTGTATTTCTATGTTAGCTTACATGCATGAAATTATTTATGTGCACTTAAATTTATAGCTTTGGCTTGTTTTGAAATGTATGATAAATCTTTATTATTGGTGTACCTAGTGCATTGATGCACCTAGTATGTTGCAAAAACTAGTGCATCATCTAACCTAGTGCATCAACACAATGTGTTGAGATACCACTTCCATAATATGATCAAAAACTATAAATATCTAAGAGAGAAAACTTGAATTTAGTTAGGATTTTTTATTTTATTTTATATAAAGAGCTTCTTAGCCTTGCTTGAGTAAGTATGCAATTTATTTTTGTTGGGTATTTTGAATTATTGCTTCATTATGTAGAAAGACTCTATCAAAGTGTTCTCATGATTTTATAACCTGTAACCATTTGGTTAATACGAAGTTAAGTGTTTGTACAAGTATTTAGGGCTAGACATAGCTAATAGTTAGCACATAGGAGGTGATGAGTGGTGAGGTACCCCTACACTCAACCATACGAAATGAGCGTAGCACATGCGATCCGGTCGAACTCCACAGACTAAATGCCTACACGCCTCATGGAACACTTAAGGTTAACCATTTGTTGTCTTCCCAGACTTACTTGTAGTTTTCACAGTATATGGTTAAGTAAGTTTGAGGTATATGATGTTTTTATATGTTTTTATGTTTTATGTCCTATGCTATCGAGGTGAAGGGTTGAGAAACTAACTAACTCTAACTAATAACTAAGTCTAAATTACCTAGTGTTAGCATCTATTCCCACTTACCGTACACACCCTAAACCAATGCAATCGTGGCTACCAAACGCTAATTGTCACTGGGATCACCATGCGTAACACACGTGCTCGAAGTGATCGTACTGAGGCACTTAACTAGGAGGAAAGGGTTGAGAGAATCTATCTAGCCTAAGTGTGATGAGCAGCTGATTCCTTGACTAACCGTACACATCTATCATGCATGACTACCACTGGGATTACCAAGTGTAGATCTTGAATATGCCACTGGGTTAGTCACATTAGATGCTCATAATCAAGTCATACTCATACTGCATGCGATGAGTAGCTGATTCCTTGAATAACCGTACACATCCTTAGATGCTCGTAATCAAGTCGTACTCATACCACATTCTAGGAGTTTAAGGGTGAAAGAGAAAATAATAAATAAATCCTATTCCATGCACTGCAAGGTTTATCTAGGAAGTTCATCTTTATTTTCGTACACAACTTGTGTTCAGGTACAATGTTGCTCGAATAAAGATCCATTCACTTTAGGACTCCTACTGCGGGCACATGGAAAATAATCTATCTCTGGAGTGATCAAATTGCTAGAGTTTCCCTACTTCTAGATTAGGATGGAAAATAAGGGGAGTTCCACCTCTTATTTATAGATATGACAGCGGACCGCGATATCACATATGCGATATTGTAGGGGACGACGTGATATCGCGTACGTGATATCACATGGGATGCGATATAGTGGCTCGTGCGAATCGTGTCTCATCATACCCCCATGACTGAATGAAAACTTGTCCTCAAGTTCCTTACAAAATATTGGGAAGGTATGGAATTATTGAGGGGGAATGGAACTAATGGGATGACATGTGAATGGATCATCATTATAAGACTTGACAAACTGGTGTTCATGACAACAAGGGTGAACACCTTATTACAATGACATCAGGCCTTAGTTGGTAGCTAAGAAAGAGAGAGAGAGAGAAGTATTTCGGCTGCCAATGCCAAGATTGCACCTTTCGTTGTCCATCTATAAGCACACCATCGATCTTGCTCCTTGCATAGCCGCTTCCAGCACTACTCCATTCCAAGTGTTTGCTTCCAGATCCCATCCGTTGTTACATGATTACCATCTACACACACAACACAATCGTATATTAGCAAGGGTAAATGAATCATTATGTAATTGATACCTTGCTTCGATGTAAGTCCATTGGCTGAGTTGTGGTATGGCTGATATGGATCAGGAGATGTATTAATGGTGAATACCGAAGGTGTAGGGGTTAGGAAGAAAATCAAAAAATTCAGGGCTAGGAGAAAATCAAAAAAATCGGGCCCCATATCCCCATGACTAATCGTGAACGTCTAGTAGCGTTAGAATGGAGAGAGAAAAGGAGTAAGAAAGATAGATAAAAAGGGATAACTATAGTATCTAGGAAATGGATGTCAAGATGGTAATGAACAAAATAAAATTAATTACAAAAATTTTAGGGAAAAGAAGTTAACTAATGCACCAAATAGGAATGTCAGTGGGTCATCCCCAAAGCTGGCTCATGCCCTTAATGCCCTGACAAACCCACATTCAAAGAGTCCATAGGCTTTGGGAATGTCATTTGGGACAAGAGTTAAAGTCTTAACCACAATCGTTTACCAAAAAGAAAATAATGCATTAACCAAAATATATACACTAATGATACAATTGGCAATGAGGTGAATAATGGGGAGAAGGATGGAGAGAAGAAAATGGAATGGAATCCCAAGAACAAGGTGGTGTACAGCCCCTTATGTGTTTTATGATTAATGTAACTTGGCAAGTCTCATTCCAACTCCAGCCTTAAACAAACCACTTCTAGTGACTTCCCATCAAAAAATTTAGCCTAACCATCCTCGTGAATAATAAGAATGCATCTCTAAAGAGTCACCACCATTCTGATGAAACAAAGGAGAGAATGGGAAGCGAGAAGTGCCTTAGTTAGAGCGAACACTTTGGTTCCATAACCAGTGCTTGTAGCCCAAGTTTATTTCATCTAAGGGGTGTTCTTTGAATTCTCACTTTCTTTTTTTTCATTTTTTTTCTTTTTTTTTTTTGTGTTTTTATGCATGAGAACCACACCATGCAAAGACTTTGTTATTTTTATTGCTCAGCTTCTGAGAATTGGGTAACGTCGAAACGGCAAGAAAACTCAAGAAGAAAACACCCAAGCACCCAAGAGAACGACCAACACAAATGCATCAAGTTCCCTCAAATTCACACCCTTTTCAAACCTTGAGTCCTTTCTTAGTTTGAGAAATGTCCAGTCACCAATTCGTTAAAGTTCTTATTATGAAGGGGACTGTACATTTCCAAGCTAAGAGAGACCATAAAACTAGTGGATGAATGGATGAAGTGAACTCATTACCTATCATATCAAAAGAAACATACCTTGGTATCAACATTGTGACTTAAAGGTAAAAACCAAACATTAGCAATCAACATGAAAATAGTTCATACCATCATTCCGAACACTTATTGGGTGACAAACTTACATGGTGGAACACAAGCACATGCACACACAAAAAATGAAAAAAGTATAACAATGTTGTAAAACAAAAACAAGAAAAGTTAAAGAAATTTGTAAAACAAAAACAAGAAAATTTAAAGAAATTTGTAAAAAAAAAACAAGAAAAGTTAAGTAAAGTTGTAAAACAAAAATGTGTAAGACAAAAATATGAAAAAAAAACATGTAAAACAAAAATCGAAAAAGAACTGAGGGCCCCATATGATTAGTATAGGTGGCCATCTCCCCCATGGCTGAGTTGTAAGGGAGAGATCCAAAATAATGAGCGCTTATTTGAATTTCTAAGAAGTGTCCAACTTCTCCCAATTGATGTTCTTAGATTAAGAGGTGGAAGTCAGCAATGCACATATTCCAACGTATCTATGCCTTCATTGTTGGCATGGTTTATTTCCTCAGTTCGTTCCATGCATATTTTTTGGTTGCTCTTTCTAGTAGCTTTCAACCACGGGGTGTCTACTACTTGTGTGGTTGCCACATATAGGCATCTTTGTTGCAAAGTTTCAAGGGCACACCTGTTGCATGGAGGCATTTCCTCCATGTCATCACCTAATGAATCACTGTATGTGATGCATGGAACTTTCCTCTTCTCGATCTTTCCATAAATGTTTATCTTCAAAATTTCCAAGGAAAGATCGCAGATCCTAAGGCATGCATCTACTGTACTTAGCCATGCCCTTCCCATTATAATTGGGAAGTCCCCTTCGTTGTTGTTCACTTCAATCACCAGAAAATCAGCTGGGTAAGACCAACCACACATAGTGGTAATGATGTCCTCCACCAATCCCAAGGGAATGATGATGGACTCGTCTCGGATTAAGTGCATACACCCCAGACTCTTGTAGATGTGAGATGATTGGACAACATCCCTTAGGATGGTCATAGTGGTAGATCTCACATCCACTGTCATCGTCTGTGTCTAAATGCACAACCACATTAGAGTTAGTGATTTTTCCTTACCCTTGTTATGTGCAGGGCCTAAATCTCTCCACTTTGTCTTACCTTTGTCACTACTTTGTTCTACCTTAGACTCTTCTACAATTTTTAAGACAATTTCAATTTTAGAGTCTAAGGAACTCCATACGTCATCTACCTTAGCTGCTAATTCTATTGTGAGTTTTTGAATCGGCAAGGTTTTTCTGTTCACCAACTCTTCAATTAGTGACTCATCTTCTTCATCGCAAAATTTCACTCCCTTATTTCGAAGGGAAGGATCATGGTTGTATTCTTCCGCACTTTCCCTTTTTTGTAGCTCATCTTCTTCTTTTGCTACTTGCTCCAATAATCGATGAACTTCATGGGCTCCAAGTTGTGATAGTCTCCCTTGGCCATAAGTACCAAGGGTTCTCCTTGTTTCATGTCTGAGCCCATCCACGATGTGGCGGAGTTGATCCCGCTGTGCATATCCATGGCCTGGGCAACGATGTAACAATGTGTAGTAGCGGGCCATGGCAGCATCCAAGGGTTCATGATTTCCTTGCTTCCATCCTTGGATCTGCTTGCGTAAATTGAACACTCTGGAGTACGTTTGATACTTATCGTTGAATAGTTCTAACATCGTACTCCACCTCCTGATGGTTTTCAGTTCTAAGGATTAGTACCAGCTCTCTTCTTCCTTGGTGAGTGTCCTGGAAAACAACTTAAGTTTCTGCCACTTGTTTTCTATATTTTGCAAGGCGTAGGCATCGTGGAATGCCTGTAAATGATGTTGTGGATCTTCATTGCATCCCCCCTCAAAGTGTGGGATGTTGTTCATGTCTAAGTGTCTAATCTGACTATCCTTTAAATGCCTTGATGGGATTCTAACTGCCTCTGTTATGTCAAGCATACTTTGGGTTGCGAGTAGGGGCTTATCATGATCATCTCTTTCATGATGCATGTGATGTCTTCATTGTTCCCTACTTTCCCTATGTCCTTGCCCTTGTCCTCTCTCTCAACTCTCTCATCGAGGTATCTCATTTTTCTTACTTTTATCCTCTCCGTTATGCTCTTCATGATTGTGCCTTGATGTGGAAGGAGAGGGTGAGTGATGTGAAGAAGGGAAAGAAGAAGGAGAGCCATCACCGTGGCGATGCTTCCTACCTTCTCTTCGGCTGCTTTGGCCCTGATCGTGGTGACAATCTAAGTGTTCATCCTTGTCTTTTGTTGTTGTTCCCTCTGTGAACTACTGGTGTTCACATGCATCAGAACCAGTGTTATGTATTATTGATCGTAAGTTCTGATACCCAACCTCCTCACCATCATTAGGAGGGGGAACATCTCTTAATAGAGAACCCGTTGTAATGGGTCCGGCATCTCTAGTTTCACTAAGGACGTGCAGGCCTCTGCCCTTCGACAGTGTATGTGGGCTCTCTTGCCTTGTGTCCCTCATACGTTGTAAATCTGTGGGATGATAATCCCTTGTGTCAAAGTCTACTGCAACGTATTCAGCATATAACTCTGTCATGCTAGTCTGTGCCAAAGCACGGAGAAGCATGCTAGGGACTAATCGATCTAGAGGTAACACTATGTTACCAAACAAATCTCTCCAGCACATCTGTTCATCTTGATGGAGGATAAAAGTATAATCAGGTATATACTCATCAGGATGAGTATATGTCACTTTGTATTGTTGAGGAACCGGCGGATTTAGGTTATGTGTTTTTGATTGCCGACTGTTCTTTGTATGATCCTTAGGCGATGTGCTCTTGTGAGAAGAAGACATTGTTATCGGTATGCTAATTTTACCATTATATAAATTTTCTTATTTGATTAACCCTAAGGTTTGTTTAAGCTCCCAACAATGTAAATGATCTCTTATGTCCTACTTAGCGCACAAACACTTAGTCCCCGGCAATGGCACCAATGATGAGTGGTGAGGTACCCCTACACTCAACCATACAAAACAAGCATAGCACACGTGATCCAGTCGAACTCCATAGACTAAATGCCTACATACCTCATGGAACACTCAAGGTTAACCATTCGTTGTCTTCCTAGACTTACTTGTAGTTGTCACGGTGTATGGTTAAGTAAGTCCGAGGTATATGATTTTTATATGTTTTTATGTTTTATGTCCTATGCTATCGAGGTGAAGGGTTGAGAAACTAACTAACTCTAACTAATAACTAAGTCTAAATTACCTAGCATCAGCATCTATTCCCACTTACCGTACACACCCTGAACCGATGCAACCATGGCTACCAAATGCTAATCATCTAGGATCACCACGCATAACGCACATGCTCGAAGTGGTCTAACTGAGGCACTTAACTAGGAGGAAAGGGTTGAGAGAATCTATCTAGCCTAAGTGCGATAAGCAGCCGATTCCTTGACTAACTATACACATCACCACTGGGATTACCAAGCGTAGATCCTGGATACGCCACTAGGTTACCAAGTAGTCACACTAGATGCTCATAATCAAGTCGTACTCATACCGCATGCGATGAGCAGCTGATTCCTTGAATAACCGTACACATCCTTAGATTCTCGTAATCAAGTCATACTCATACCGCATTCTAGGAGTTTAAGGGTAAGAGAGAAAACAATAAATAAATCCTATTCCATGCACTACAAGGTTTATCCAGGAAATTCGTCTTTATTGCCATACACAACTTGTGTTCAAGTACAATGTTGCTCGAATAAAGATTCGTTCACTTTAGGACTCCTACTGCAGGCACATGGAAAATACTCTATCTCTAGAGTGATCAAACTGCCAGAGTTTTCCTACTTCTAGACCAAGATGGGAAATAAGGGGAGTGCCGCCTCTTATTTATAGATATGGCAACGGACCGCGATATCGTGTATGCGATATCGCAGGGGACAACATGATATCGCGTACGCGATATTGCATGGGATGCAATATCGTAGCGGCTATGATATCGAGTACGTGATATCGCATGGGATGCAATATCGTGGCGGCTACGATATCGCGTACATGATATCGTAGCTCGTGCGAATCGTGTCTCATCAGGAGGTATCCTATTATGCTAGTTCTAGGTATAATTCCATGTTAGTATATTATTCTTATGAATTTTAGAAACATTTTGGATTAATTATATTTTCTTTTTAATTTTATTTTTTACCATTAGAATTGCCCATTAGTTAAACCCTAGCATGTTTTTATGAGCATAAATATTTGGCAACCATGTCTTTAGAAACCATCCATTTAATTTGTTAACATTCAAGAAATAGAACCAAAGAGGGGGACCCTATTGAAAAGAAGAACAACCTCATTCAAACCTACACTATCATCCAAAACCTTTGTAAGTGCTTTCCTTTTAGATCTTATTCTAGATTTGGCATATATCCAATTGTTAACCTTTAGCTTTGCCTAGGATTTAGAGCCTATTTGGGAGATTTTAGTCATATGAGAATTTTTATCTATAGTGCTATTAATCTAGTAGAAAAATTTATTATAATGATCATCTTTTTTATTTTTAAAATATTTGGTTATATGCAAATTTTATTTGGTTTGGTGTGGTTTATTTGATAACTATTTGGTAAAATGTTTGAGGCATTTTCTCTACTAGATTTGATTTCTTAATGCATGGTTCTATAATTTGAGATTATAATATCAATTTATCATGATTTGGGCATCACATCTTAAAATTTGCAATGTTTGAATTTGTTTTGATTTCATTTTTCCTTTGTTGAATTTCTAGGATATAGAACTATGGTTTTCTATAATATTTTGCATTTTGAGGCCTATGATAATGCTGGACAATGAGGATGTAGAAGATCAAGTTTCTCAAGACATTGGTGCTAATCAGACTGCACATTTGCAAATATGTTCTTATCCATTACAAACATGTTGCAAGGTCAAGACAAAGATCATGATGAATTCTACTAATGTTATTTTGTAGCCCTCAAAAAATGCAACAAGTTTTGTATAGTAATCCTATCCTTATCAAATCTTTAAAATTACCAAAATAACTAAAAATGTAGTTTCTAGGATTTCTCGACATGATCAAAAGTTGGAAATAACAACTAATTATCTTTTTACAATTTTTAATTACATAGAACATCTCTTTTATTCTTAGAATTTGATATTTAGTCTTTTATAGATTTATTATTTTTATTTAGAAACTTGGAATACACTAATATTAACAACTTGAATTCTTGGTTGGAGTAGGTGAACCATTCATTGGTAAAAATTTTGAGATATAGACATTAGCTTTGATTATTCTGTTCAATCACATTTTCCCATCACCTAGGATTTCGGATTCGATTATGTATGATTTTCTAACATTTTTTGTTTATTTAAAGCACCTTTTAGTAAGGTTTGATTTTGGTTCATGAGCTAGCATAGAGAAAGCTTGATTGGTTGATTTTAAAGAATTCTTAAAACATCACTAAATCCTTTACTATCTACAATAGTGATGTCTACGCTTTATTGCCTTTAACAATGTGGTATTAGAGGGGGGGAGAGCAAAAGACTTTGGGCATTAGATCATCAAATGATTATAAAAAAAAGGTCTAATTTTACTTAATATTCTTATTAAGTTAGAGTCTAATGCCTTAATGCTATTTGTCTATATCAATCATGTAATTTATTTTGTTGTTATTGTATTTTGGTTATTGTAATTTTTCACTTGATAATTAGAGCATCATCCTGTTGTTTCATAGTGTATATTTTAGGTTTTGTACACAAATGGCTATTGACATTGTACATTTATTTTTTTGTATCCAATTAATTTTTGTATGAAATGGGCTATTATATTTTATTGGTGTCCATTAATTTTTAATAGGTTGTGTTTTAATTTTATAAGTAATATCTTTCTAACCTAAGCCTAGTTAGTGGGGTACTACAATATTGATGGTTAAGATGAGTTGGAAGAGGCATAATGCCTAGGAAGTAACCTAGGAGATTGAGGAAGAAATACATGATTTTTATCCTCAAATCTTGTAAGAAGAAGGTGTAAGGGATGGTTAACCCATGTGTAGCCATGCTGTGTCTTATGATGCTTAGTGGTATAGATCTCTTAATGTGATTTTAACAATAAATATGATGTTTTATGTGTTAATGGTTGTATGGATGTTTATATGTTTTATAAAATATGTTTCATATGATTATAATGGTTATGTGTCATGCTTATGAGTTTAGTTTTATATGAGCATTGACCCTATTAGACTTTGTAGCTAGGTACCATGTTACTAGGGATATGGCATATTGGAGGGATTGATTTACCAAGTATGGTGATATGTTGTGTCACTTAGGATGCTTATGTTTATGTCTTTCTTTCTATAAGTTAGGTAAGGTTTAGAAACCTTGGTGTAGAGTTGGTCTTTTTCTAGTATTAGGATTTGAACTTGTAACTTATGAAAGGATTATATTTTAAAGACATGTTTTTTTAAAGGAATTATGAGTAACATGGATATGTAAATATTTAGAATTTTTAATTAGTTTTATTAAAAGATAAAATATATTTAATAGTGGAATTGAAAGTTTGATCATAGGAATGACAAGATAAAAATTAAATTGGGATTTCCCCTTAAGATTGAATATTTATTGTTATTGATGAGTGGCGAGGTACCCCTACACTCAACCATACGAATACGAGCATCTCATGCACGATCTAGTCAAACTCCAAGGACTAAGTGCTTATGTGCCTTAATGGAACACTTAAGGTTAATCAATTGCTGTCTTCCCAAACTTACTTGTATTGTCACAGTTGTATGGTTAAGTAAGCTTGAGGTATATGATTTTTATATCTTTTATCTTTTTAATGTCTTATGCTAATATGGGAAGGTGAAGAGAACTAAGTGACTAACTTTCATTAACTATTCACTAACTAAGTTCTAATTGTCCTAGCACCAGTATCCGTTCCCACTTGCCACACACACCCTGAACCAATGCAATGCTGCTGGGATTACCAAACGCTACTCGTTACTGGGTTACCAAGCGTTACACACATGCTTGAAGCGGTTGTACTGAATGCACTTAACTAGGAGAGTCAAGGGTTGAGAGAGATTGATTATCTAGGAAAGCATTTAAACATTTAGCAATAATTAAATCCTATTTAGCTTAGTCCATATGCTACAAGGTTTATCAGAAAGTTCATCTTTATTGTCGTACACAAATATGTGCTTAGGTACAATTTGCTTGAATAAAGATCCATTCACTTTAAGACTCCTACTGTGGGCACATGGAAATTATTCTAACTCTGGAATGGTAAAATTGCTATAGTTTGCCTAAGGGTCTAAGTCTAGATGCCTAAAATAGGGAAATCTGCCTCTTATTTATAGACATTGTGGCTGGCTGTGATATCACGCACATGATATCGTAGGGATGGATGTGATATTGCGGATGCAATATCGCATACATGATATCGCGGCTCATCATACCCCCATGACTGAATGAAAACTCATCCTCGAGTTTCTTACAAAATATTGGGAAGGTATGGGATTATTGACTTGAATGATACTAATGGTGAACGGCATGACATGTGAATGGATCATCATTACAACACATGACAAAATTAGTGTTCATGACAACAAGAGTGAACACTATACACATTTTGACATCCAACCTTATTTGGCAGCTGAGAGAGAAGAGAGAAGAGAGAGAGAGAGAGAGAAGAAGTCTGTTGCTGCCAATGCCAAGATTGTGCCTTTCGTTGTTCATCCATAAGCACGCCATCAATCTTGTTCCTTGCATAATTACTCCAGCACTAGTCCATTCCAAGTGTTTTCTCTAGATCCAATCCATTGGTGTATGATTTCCATCTACACACACAACACAGTATTTTATTAGCAAGGATAAATGAATCACAATGTAGTTGATACCTTGCTTCGGTGTAAGGTCCATTGGCTGAGTTGTGATATGGTTTATGCAGATTTTGGAGATATAACACTGGTGACTACCCAAGATGTAGGGGTTAAGAGAAATAGAAAAAATTGGACCAAGACCCCCATGACTAAGAGTGAACCTCCGGTAGCAAGAGAATGGAAAAAGATAAGGAATAAGAAAGATGGAGAAAAAGAAACAAAGGCAACGCTAATGAAATGGATGTCAGGGATGGAAATGAACAAAATAAAGGTTGGTTGCAAAAATTTTTAAGGAAAAGAAATTAACTGATGCACCAAATAGGAATGCCAATGGTTCCTCCCCAAAGTAGGCTCATGTCCTTAATGCCCTAACATTCCCACATTCAAAGAGTCCGTAGGCTCTAGAAATGTCATTTGAAAGCAAAAGTTAAAGTCTTAACCACAAGAATTTACCAAAAAGAAAATAATGCATCAACCAAAATATGGACTATTGATACAACTGGCAATGAGGTGAGAAATGGAGAAAGAAGGATGGAAAGAAGAGAATGTCATGGAGTCTCAAGAACAAGGTGGTGTATAGCCCCTTGTATATTAATGGTTAATGTAACTTAGTAGATCTCATTCCAAATCTAGCCTCAAACCAACCACATCCAGTGACTTCGCATTAATACATTTAGCCAATCCATCCTTCTAAAGTAACACGAATGCCTCTAACACAAAGTCACCACCATTCTAACGAAACGCAAAGGGGAAAGAGTAGGAAGCGAGAAAGGGCCTTAGAGGGAACATGTTTATTTAGTTCCATAACCAGTGCTTGTAGCCCAGATGATTATTTTATCTAAGGGGTATGCTTTGAATTCTCACTTTCTCTTTTTCTCTTTTTTTTTTCTGAGAACCACACCATACAAAGACTTATTATTTTTATTAGCTTAGCTTCCCGATAATGGAGTAGCATCAGAATGGTAAGGAGAACTCAAGAAGAAAACATCCAAACACCTAAGAGAATGGCCAGCACAAATGCATCAAATTCCCTTGAAGTCACATCCTTTTCAGTCCTTGAGTCCTTCCTTAGTTTGAGAAATGCCCAGTCACCAATTCATTGATAGTTCTTATTATTTAAGGAAAGGGACTGTATAGTTCCAAGCCAAGAGAGACCATAGAAATTCATGGATGCATGGATGACGTGGACTCATTGCTTGTTATATCAAAAGAACCATACCTTAGTATCAACATTATAACTCAAAGGTAAAATCCAAAAATTGGCAATCAATAGAATACAGTTCATACCACCATCAGGAGCACTTATTAGGTGACGAATCTAAAAAAATAAAAAAAATAATCACACAAATAAATGAAAAAGTATGAATGATGTTGTAAAAAAACAAGAAAAGTTAAAGAAATTTGTAAAACAAAAATGTGTAAAACAAAAACTTAAAAAGGAACTGAGGGTCATGATTGATCAGCATAGGTGGCCATCTCCCCCATGACTAAGTTGGAAGGGGAAGATCCAAAATGATGAGTGAGTTCATCCTATCTCCGATGTGTTATGTGCATTGACTATCCTAGATTCATGGTAAGGTTTAGTTTGTTGCACATCGACTAGTATTCTCCTATTGGAGCATTAGTTTGAATTTTTTAAGAATTTCCAGCTTCCATCTATTGATGTTTTTAGGTTAAGGGTTGGAAGTTGGCAACACTCTTGCTCCAGTGCATCTATGCCTTCGACATGGGCGCAAGTTGTTCCCCCAATTAGTTCCATGCACGTTGGTGAGTTTCTCTTTTGATTAGCTGTCAACCACTGGGTGTCTTCTTGTTGTGTGGTTGCTACATATAGGCATTTTTGTATGTTAATTTCTTGGGCACACTGATTACATGTAGGCAATGTTGAACATTCTTGTACGTAATCGCCACCTGTATCATTGTATGTAATGCATGGAACTTTCTTCTTCTTGATCTTTCAAAAGGTGTTTTGCTTAGATATTTCCAAGGAAAGATCACAGATTCCTAGGCATGCATTTATGGTACTTAGTCATGCCCTTCCCATTATTATTGGGAAGTCCCCTTTGTCATTGTTTACTTGTATCACAAGGAAATCAGTTGGGTATGACCAACCACACACAGTGGTAATGATGTCCTCCACTAGTCCCAAGGGAACAATGATGGACTCGTCAGCCAGCTCTAAGCAAATATTGCTCTTCTTTAGTGGAGGCATGTTCTAGGCTTTATACATCTCTTGTGATATTAAGTTGACTCTGGAACCTGAGTCCAGAAGAGCTTTACATGGTTCATTCCCAGCAACTTAGAGATAGATTAAAGGACTTCCAGGATTAGAGAATTTCCTGGGAAGGTGGCCCTCCTTAATCTAGTCAGTCATGGCATGTGTTAACATAACCGTGTGCATTGAGTTTTCTTTTTGGTTTGAAGGGAGTTCTGAAGCCTTATTTGATGGAGAAGAATTCATAGGCTCAACCACTTGTGGTTGTGAGAGCTTAGTTGGGCTGTTGGTTCTGAAGAAAGGTATTCTCTTTATACAGTTGTCAGAACCAGTAGTGGGTTGAAGGTTTACAACTCTCGTAGCATTGCATTGTTGTGGTTGAGTGGGGAGTTCCCCTTGCATTGCTAGAGTGGGTGGTAATGGAGCTATCGATGTGAGAGTTGTGGATGGATTTGGAGGATGGTATGTATGTGGTGTATCTCCCCTAGAAGAAGGAGTGCTATAATACTTCCGAGCTTGGTAGTGACATTGTGATGTCACATGACCAATAGAGTCACGTGGAGAGATTGGCAGCTGCACGTAGTAGCCATATGGATCTGGTTGCCAATAAGGGTATTTTTGCCTTGGCGGTGGCATCCCCCATGACTGTGGGTATTGCCATTACTGGTGTTGCTCAATAGGTTATGGTGGAGTTCCACTTGGGTAATATGTTAAAGGTCAGTGGAACTACCTTGGGTTACCTTGGGGATAAGGTAACCGGCGGGGTGTTTGCCATTTGTTAAGTCGTGGGTTAAGTGCATACATCCCAGACTCTTGCAAATGTGAGATTATTGGGAAACATCCCTTAGGATGGTCATACTAGAATATCTCACATCCACTATCATTGTCTATATCAGAATCGACAACCTCTTCAGTGATGGCCATTTTACCCTTACCTTTGTTACGTGCATGGTCCAAATCCCTCTTCTTCTTTTTGTGATAGTCACTACCTCACTCCTTAAACTCCTCTACGATTTTGAGAACGGTTTCAAATCTACTATCTAAGGAGTCCCACATTTGGTCTACCTTCACTGATACTTTTGTTGTTAATTTTTGGAGTGGAAAGGTTTTTTATTCACCATCTCTTCGAGTGATGACTCTTCCTCCTCCTCACAAAATCTCACTCCCCTTTTTCATAGGGAAGGATCGCGGTTGTACTCTTCTACACTTTCTCTCTTATGTAGCTCTCCTTCTTCCTTGGCTACTTACTCCAACAATCTATGAACCTGATGGGAGGACCTAAGCTCTAATAATCTTCCTTGGGCATACGTTCCAAGGGTTCTCCTGGTTTCATGCCTAAGTCCATCTACGAGATGGCGTAGTTGATCTTGCTGCAAGTAACCATGGATTGGGCAACGATGTAACAGTGCATAGTATTAGCCCATGGTAGCATCCAAGGGTTCATGAGTTCCCTGCTTCCATCCTTGGATTTTCTTTTGCAGGTTGGACACCCAAGAGTACGTTTGATACTTATCATTAAACAGTTCTAGTATCGTACTCCACCTTCAAATGGATTCCGATTCTAAGGATCGGTACCAACTTTTCGCTTCTTTTACTAGTGTCCTTGGGAACAAATTTAGCTTTTTCCATTTGTTCTCAATGTTCTGTAAGGCACATGCATCATGAAATGCTTGTAAGTAGTTCTGAGGATCAGCGTTGTATCCCCCCTCAAATCATGGGATATTATTCATGTCTAACCTCTTGATCCTGCAATCTTTTTGGTGCCTTGTGGGAATTCTTATGGCCTCCATGATGTCTAACATGCTTCGGGTTGCAAGTAGGGGTTCTTCGTGGTCATTTCTTTCATAGCATCTATGATGTCTACGTGGTTTTCTACTCTCCCTTCTTCCATGCCATGATTCTCTAGAATGCCCTCGTCCTCATTCCCAACTCTCTCGTTGAGGTTTCTCACTTTGCTTACCCTTATCCTCACGATTAGGTTCATTATGACTGCATCCTGATACTGAAGGAGAGGGTGAATGTGATGATGAAGGTGAAGAAGAAGGAGAACCATCACCATGATGATGTTTCCTACCTTTTCTTCGGTGGTCCCGGCCCCGATCGTGATGACGATCAGAATGCCCACCCTTATCATGTGTTTGTGTTCCCTTGTTGAACACTTAATGTTCATGGGGATCAAAACCAGGGTTGTGAATCGTGGAGTGAAGGTTCTAATACACCACATCGTCACCATCGTTAGGAGGGGGAACATCGTTTTGTGGAGAACTTATTGAAATAGGTTCACCACCCTCAATTTCTCTTAAGACGAGTGGAGCATTATGGGGTCCTTTGCCCTTCAAAGATGTGTGGTAACTCTCCCATCACAAGTCTTGTTGACGTTGCGCTTCTATGGGATGGCAGTCCCTTGTGTCGTAATCACATGAAATGTACTCTGTGCACAATTGTGACATGCCTATTCGTGCAAGAGCACGAAGGAGCATGTTAGGGACTGCTCGGTCTGGAGGCAACACTATGTTACCCTCTAAGTCTCTCCAAGGCAGTTGTTCATCTTGATGGAGAATAAAGGTAAAGTTGGGTATATACTCATCATGATGAACATATACCACACGGAATTGTTGAGGAACTGACGGATCTTAGTTATGTGTGTTGTGCCACCGACTGTCTCTAGTGTTGTTCCTAGGCGGTGAAGTGCTTTTGTGCAAAGAAGAAGACATTTTTGTCTTGTTCAGTGTGCTAATTACCGTTGTCTTATTTTTATTTTGATCAACCCTAAGGGTTCGTTCTAGTGTCCCAATGATATGAATGATCTCCTATGTTCTACGTAGTGCACAAACAACTAAGTCTCCGGCAACCCCTACACTCAACCATACGAATATGAGCGTCTCACGCGTGATCTGGTCAAACTCCAAGGACTAAGTGCTTATGTGCCTTAATGGAACACTTAAGGTTAATCAATCACTGTCTTCCCAAACTTACTTGTATTGTCACGGTTGTATGGTTAAGTAAGCTTGAGGTATATAATTTTTATATCTTTTATCTTTTTAATGTCTTATGCTAATAGGGGAAGGTGAAGAGAACTAAGTGACTAACTTTCATTAACTATTCACTAACTAAGTTCTAATTTTCCTAGCACCAATATCTGTTACCACTTGCCACACACACCCTGAACTAGTGCAACGCTTTTGGGATTACCAAACGCTACTCGTTGCTGGGTTACCGAGTGTTACACATGTGCTCGAAGCAGTCGTATTGAATGCACTTAACTAGGAGAGTCAAGGGTTGAGAGAGATTGATTATCTAGGAAAGCATTTAAACATTTAGCAATAATTAAATCCTACTTAGCTTAGTCCATATGCTGCAAGGTTTATCAGAAAGTTCGTCTTTATTGTCGTACACAAATGTGTGCTCAAGTACAATTTGCTAGAATAAAGATCTGTTCACTTTAAGACTCCTACTACAGGCACATGGAAATTATTCTAACTATGGAATGGTAAAACTACTATAGTTTGGATAAGAGTTTAAGTCTAGATGCCTAAAATAGGGAAAGCTACCTCTTATTTATAAACATTGTGGCGGGCTGCGATATCGCATATGCGATATCGCAGGGGTGGACGCGATATTGCGGCTCATCAGTTATCTTTCTTATTTTTGGATTTTCTCAAGATTTAAGGTTTTTCTTATTTGAGTCTTAGGTAATGGATTTCTTTTTCTATCGTGATATATCTCTATCAATTGATGTATTATTAGAAGCTTAGTAAATATGTCTTGTTGTTTTTCAGTTAAGTTTTCTCTTATAGATTGCTTGGTAAGAAATTGTCGTAAATTTTCCTTGTGTAATTTGGGGTTCAATGGACTATGTACACATGATTTTGATTTTTTTATTTGTATTGGATGGGATTCTCAGTGAATTTTTCTCTTATGGCATTATTGATTAGGGTTTACTTGGTTTACTATTATTGTGGTTATAGATGGTTTTATTGGTCATGCTTACTCTTGGATTTTAATTGGAAATGATGTATTCTTAGAGTTTACTAAGTTCAGTTAACTAGGAATTTGAATTTTAAACTTTCACAATTGTTAATTGTCATTTATGTGACTAAGTTTGCCATCCTGCATGAGCCCAGATTTCTTTTTCAAAGTCTATTTTTTCTCAGTAAGACATCTTAGTTGGGGCACATACATCTTATTTGAAGCACAAATTTAATCAAACAAGATGTCTACTTTCACTAATATAAGTCTAATATTAGTAATAGACATCTACTCACATCAATAGATGTTTTCTCTCCAAAATAGATGTCTACTAATAAACATCTATCATCTTTAAGATGTCTTTTTAAAAAAATTTAGCCTATCAACCTAGATGTCTTTCATCTTTCCAAATTTCTTGAATCAAAAATTCGTATCCCTTTTAGACATCATAAATAAGAACTTAAGATTAGTTCTCTATCTTGTCCTATCCAATTCTTATCTCATTTTGAGTGTGTTTTGACCATAAGTAATGTGACTTTGTGATGTTATGGATCCTTGGGATTAATGTTATGAGCTTCATGTTTGGTCTTGATGTTCATTTGCATGCATAATGATTTCTACCATCAAATTTGTTGGTTTCTATGTTTTATTATTGATATACTTATCTCAAGTTTGAATGCCTATGATTGTATGATGTGTGTTGTGATGTTAACCTATATTGAAATAATCTAAAGTAGTAAGGACAAAGTCCCAATAGTCTTGATGAAATGGTGTGATCTAGACTAGTGAGAGCATAGTCCTAATAACTTGAATATATGAATATGAAAATGGATTAACCTAGATTGATAAGGGAATGCATTCCAATAGTTCTTTGGCATAGGATGTAATGATGATGAAGGATTAGAATGGTAAGGAAATTGGTTCTAATAGTCTTGATGGCATTATGTGATGAATATGTTTGCCTAAACCAATGAGGGAGGTGTGATGTCTCCCAATAGTCTTGATGACATTTCTAAATGAAATGATTATGAATTATGAATTTTAGCATACATGGTTTTTTATGTTGTTTATATTGAGCATGGTGATGATGGGACTTGTGTATGTGTCAATTTTAACTTAGGTTGATTATGTATGCTCATATGCATATTGTAGTGCATGTATTGCTTGGACATAATGCTAACATGATTGTAAGGAAACATTTCATTGTGTGCTACAATTCAACTTCATGGTGCTTATCTCGAGGTGACTTGAGGATTCTTTATGGCTTATCCTTACTAAATCATATTGGACTAACAAGATGCTTTCAAATGAATTTGATTTTTTTCTTACTGGATGTTATGTTTTTTTCAATGGATTTGATGTTTCTTCAACAAATCTAATTTTTTTCAGTGAATTTGATTTTTCTCTCTTTAGTTTAGCTTCAATAGATTTAATTTCTCTAGATTTTTCCTACAAGAGATTCTATATTACTCCAACCTTCTTCAACCAATGTTGAAATTTTTGCTTCCTTTATCAATGTAAAACTTTTTGTTGATTCTCAAAATGTAGATTTACAAGTTGGTAAGAAAAAATTTATAATTCCTTCTTCTAATGATGTTGATGCAACTAAAACACCTAATGTTGTTTTTTAATGATATATATGAGTTATTGGTTGTTGATCTTTCTTTACAATATGTATTCATTTAAATTTTGAGTTACCTGCATTGCAATTAAAGTTTCATTTGGTAGTTAAATGATGTGATAAAAAAACATGATATCCAAGTCCTTCATGCTAGGTATTATTCTTGTTTTTTTAGCTTATTGAGTTAGGTAATGCTTCATTGGTGCAATGTGTCCTAGCTATAGATTCTTTTATACATAAGCATGCATTGTTGATCATTCATAAGTGAGCTTTAGATTTTGGTATCCAATTTGAAGAATATGCTAAAGTTTTATGTTTTATCAAGTTATATAATCTTCCATTAATTTTTTAAAAAGTTGAGTAGAAATTTATCAATCTTCTCAATTTCATTAAGCATATGGAATTTGTTTCTACAACTTTTGATTTTCGTAGAGGCTTTTTTGTAGAATTCAACCTTCTCAATTGTAAAATGGAATTAGTATTACATGCAGAAGGAAAGACTTATATTAAACCAATTACATATTATAATCTTCATAATTTTTGAAACTTTTGCCATCATAAAGGGAATTTGTTTAATGTTTGTCCTTTTTTGCTCAAGAAAAAGGATTCTAAAAGGAAAGAAAAAAAGTACTAAAGTTAAAATAGGAAAAAAATAGGAAGTTGAAGATATGAAAAATAAAGTTAATGTCAAAAATAAGAATAAGCTAATGACAATAAAGAATCTAGAGAAAATGGAAGATCCTATGTATATTTTTATTGATATTATAGAAAGTATTAAGTAGCTTGGACAGAAAGGTAAAACTTTTTTTTTTTTGTCTAATAAAAATGTTATTAGAGAATATGACCACTTATGTAGACACCATGGGGACTACTAGCTAAACCCTCTGGATTCATCACTACATGTTGGTAATTGATGTTGCACCCTTATGAGTGTCAAAGGCAAGCAAAAGTGTGAATTTGAATTTTATCCAAAGTTTGAACATATCACTGATCATCATTGGAATCTACAAAAATCAATAAGCCTTCAATTCTTCATGTTTTAGGTGATATCGCTAAACATAGCTTAATTGATAAGAAACAATATGAATACAAATCAATATAGTTGTATTGTCATCATTAAAAGTCACTAGAGCATTGAGAAATGTGATATGCTTTTGGAATTTTTTGCACATATTGTTGGAGGTTGTTGTTAAGCGATGCAAATTGATTGGCAAAGAATTTTAATTTTGAAACACCTAATTTGAATGAAACTTAATTCCTTTTGCCTTAGATTTGACATGAATCTACATGTCTTTAATCATAAAACTCTTCGTGTTGGGCCCCCTCCCAAGCTTCCTACCAGAAGCTTGAATGGTTATTCCGTGACTTTATGTGGTCCTCCAAGGATTCTCAGAAAGGATTTCATCTTGTTGCTTGGAATATAGTTACTCTCCCCAAGAATAAGGGTGGCTTAGGTCTTTTGAACTCCTATAAGCAAGGACTTACCCTGGTTGCAAAGTGGTTGGTACAACATTTAGATGCCTCAGATATTATAGGGACCCTCCTCCAATTAAGGCTTCATCAAGAATTTCCTAAAAATAAGCCCTTTTGGAAAGGCATCCATTTCATCAATTGGATCCTTTCCCCCCTCACTATCATTCTTCCAGGATCTCATGTTTTCAAAAGCATCTGGAGGGCCTGGCAAATTCTACACACTCATATTGACTAGACTAACATTAAGATCAACCCTACTATCCTCTCTAGAGTGTGTCCGTGGTGGTTACCTCTGTCGCCTGCTCCCCTTGCTATCACAAATGCTAAGGTGGCTACCTCATGGTATCGAAAGGGTGTCATTTCCTTGAATTGTCTTAGGTTGGCTAGTCGTTGGATTTCGGGGGTCAAGTTTAACAGTTTGTATGGGGAGTCAGCTGCAATGAACCATTGCCTAGTTTAGATTTATACTTTTCTCCACGGTCACTGGCAACTTGATGTTACAGTGCAAAGCCTTTTTCATGGCCTTCAATGGCTTAATGGGGTTAAACTCTTG
>MNCI01031639.1:0-22405 GCA_015680685.1 Gnetum montanum
CAGAGCGTAAAACGATGTGTAAATTACGCTCACTACGCAGCTGTGAGCGATAAAGCGTAAGCAATGTACAACTTACGCTCACCACGCGGCCGTGCATGACGAAGCGTAAGTAATGTATGCCTTACGCTCACTACGCAGCTGCGCGTATGAAGCGTAAAACGATGAGNATTTGTCTGTGACATGTTTTTTTCTTTGAGCTTTCTTTTTTGCCTCTCTTCTTTCTTTTCCTTTTCTTCCTCTAGCCACTTTTGCACTTTGTCTTTCCCAAAGGTGATCTGGAGAAGCTACCAACCTTCAAGCATGGATGCATGTCTTTCTAGTGGGTCCCCCCTGAACAACATTGAGTTCCTTTATTGAGTGCCTTTATTACAACTCTTACTCCCATTGTTCATTAGATCTACAAGGATCTTAGTACGACCAAGCTGCATGATAGCACATACAGGTTTCACCAAAGAAAATCCACAAGTCCCCTTGATGTCACACCCTTTCCATTCCCTCTTAGTTTGTCACTCTTCGCTCTGGGCATAATGAGTACAAAGTTACTTAAAGTTTTGATGATAATAAGAATACCATCATATCCAAAGCAAGAACCTCTTATTAATAGAATGGGTGGATGGATGTCATGAACTCACTATCCAAATAATTAGTCACTTGTGACTTGATAACATAGAACAATGCCTCAGCCGATGGATTATATGAGTATTTTATTCATAGATGAGATTACCCACAAAAAGATAAAATGAAAAATTGAAAAATAAGAAATTAGAAAATAAAAAATTGAAAAACAAAAAAAATTATAAAACCAAAGAAAAGGAAAAATGTTTACTAATTGTGCTAATTAGAATGGGGGGTATCCCCCATGGTTAAACCTTTGATCATGACAAGAATTAATAAATGGAAAGGTAGGATCCATGCCTGTTGGAAATATTGGGGTTTAGTCATATCCAAACCACTAGGTGTCTTTTGGTGTAGTGGCAAGAATGTACCTGAATTGGGGTTCACACATTTGATTAAAGTAGGCATAGTGGGGTAGATTATAAGATGTGGTCATGTGATAAGAAGCTAACCCACTATGGCACCCATGACCATAAGATGACATGCAAGGATCAATATGTCTCCTCATGTTGTTAGATTCATTGGGTTGCATAGTTGTTGGAGTATTGATTAGTGACTTGGATAAGGTAATAAGAGGCATTGAGTTTGAAGAGGAAGGTGCATCACAGTGTTGGTGATGAGTCATGGTCTGTCAGGCCCAGTTATCGGAGCCCTAATACAAGATACTAGGTCCTGATATCAGACCTTCATTATCAGACCCCCAATATTGCAGCCTACTTCCCCATCTATAAATAAGAAGTAGGTAGATTTAGTAGGGGCCTTCTTGAGTTTTAAACTTAAGATAAGTAGTGCATGCCCACAATGTGGTGATTGTAATTGTACGACATCCTTATTCAACTGTGACGTACTTGGACACGCACATGACTGGCAATAAAGATAGAGATTACTTCATCATTGTAGCATCTACTTAGCTTAATTATTTATTTAATTGTTATTTACTACTTTCCTAGTTAATATCTTTTTATCCTTATCTCCTAGTAATGCGGAATGAGTACGACTTAATCACGAGCATTTAAGTGTGACTACTTGGTAACCCAATAGCATACTTAGGCCATGTGCTTGGTAATCCTAGTGGTAGTCATGCACGAGGTCCAAGATGTGTACGGATGATTAAGAAATGGATGCTCATCGCACTTAGGCTAGCTTAGACTCTCTCTCTCCCTTAGTTTAGTTGATATTATTTTCCATTAGCCCCAGGAGTAGCATTAGTATAAGAACACATCATACACCTTACTCTGGACTAAATCATACATGAAAAAGCTAATACGAGTATAGGTGGGAAGACAACGAACTGTGATCTACGAGTAACTATTTGGATACCACAACTAGCCTGTCTGTGGAGTTCGACCAGATCATGTGTGAAATGCTCGTATTCGTATGGTTGAGTGTAGGGGTACCTTGCCACTCATCATTGGCACCGTTGCCGGGGATGGTGCTAGTTATCTAGATTACTTATATCATACAAGGTCGCTGTATAGGAATTAACAATATATCTTTTAGGAAGAAATAATTACAAAAAGTCACATACAAATTCACACACAATCATGCCTCTCCTACATGACTATGATAATGTCAAAACGAGTGAGGCAGTTCATCGGAGAACCAACGAATTATATGACAATGAAGATTGGAGTACGCAATCCGAGGTGGTGGTTTCTTATAAAGATAAATAAAGGCAGCATCATCCCAACACACGAAAGCATAACTTAATGACGATGAACCCCTATTGGCCACTACAAGCCTAACGCAAATACAAGAGGTTGTTCATAGCTCCCATAGGCATCGTAAAGAGAGCCGCCTACCTAGGCTCGATTTAAACAACTTTTCCAATTTCTCAGGAGGCTATGACTTAGATCCCCAACAACATTTACAAGCCTTCTACGATGCTTGTGCATGGAACAACATTGATAATGGTTGGCAAAAACTCAAGCTCTTTCCTATGACACTCGTTGGCCAAGAAAAAGTATGGTATAGATAGTTAAAACCAAATTTAATACGATGTTGACCAACAATGGTAGAACTCTTTAACAAAAGATATCAAACCTATGCAAGAGTGTTAGCCTTGAGGAAACAAATCCAAGAGTGGAAACAAGCACAACATGAACCCTTGGACATGGCCTTAGAAAGATATTATGCACTGTTAAACAACTGTCCAGGCCATGAGTTCTCCAAGGAAAGGCTAATGTACCATATCATTGATGGGCTTCATGATGAAACAAGAGAGACCCTAGGGATGTATGCCCAAGGTCAACTACATGAACTACGAATCCATCAATTCCAAGAGCTTATTAAGCGGGTAGCAAAAGAAGAAGGAGAAATGCTTAGATGGGAGAGTGTTGAAAAACATCAACGAGACCAAAATCTCAACTTAATAGAGGTCCATAATCATAAAAAGGCGAAATCAACCTATCTCAAGGAGGAAGAACCATCTTTGCCAGTACAACAATCATTAGAAGAAATCAAGGAAAAGATCAATAAGATGCTGGAATGGAGACATAAAAAGTATGGAGAATATATCAATATTATTGAAGATAGAGTTTTGGCAACCCGAGAAGCAGGACAAAATATCATTAGAAATTTGAAAAGAAGGGATGAGAAAAATAAGAGCTCAACTACCAATCATACGTATGAATGCAACATTTGCATGTACGATCACTCCAAGTGCCAATGCCCAATTTGGTTACATTTATATAAGCATTGGGGAAACACGTTACACCTAGAGTTTGTACATAGATATTGTGTTCGATCACAGTTGCAACAATCCCAGTTGTGGGGGAAGCCATTCCTAAACTAGAGACACCATTCATATCCTCTGAATCCAAATGCTTATCTAGTCCAATATCCTATTTCTCCAACTAGGTGAACATACTATATCTCACCACATTATCATTCTCCTCAATACTATCAGCCCAGGTCCTCAACACAACCACCGCCTTGTGTACCTTACAATTCTCCCAAATTTTAACATTCTCATCCTTTTCCTCCTACATTACCACCAACTGTTCCTGAAGTGTCTGCACCACAGCAACAACCCGCGAACGTTACTTGTGCTACTATTGCTAAAAATAGTGAGAGACCTCCTCAACATCAAAGGTGTCCCTTCTTTAGACATGACCATAGGAAGGGACAACACAATTCCAAGGCCACTGCATTCTCCAACTCAGCACAAGTTCAACACTATGGTGCACCCTTCTCTTCAAACCCAACACCTCATGTCACGTCATCAGGGCCACCAATTAACACTCCAACAACCATACAACCTAATTAATACAGTCATGTAGAGCAACATCCTGATCCTTTCATACCATCTTACTGTCCCAAGTATCATAGTGGGTCAACTCTTTATCTAGGAACCACATCTCATAAATTGCCCTACTATGGTTACTATAATCAAGTGTGTGAACCCCAATGGGGTAAGTATGACCAATTTTCAATGTTTCCAACATGCAAGAATCCTCATCTTTCATTTATTAATCCTTTTCATGCTCAACCATTTAGTTATGGGGGATATCCCCCATTTTAATAACAAGCAGGATTAATAAATATTTTTCATTTTCTTTAATTTTACAATTTCTTTCTAGTTTTTCATGTTTTAATTTATTGTTTTATCTTTTTGTCTTTTTATCTCTTTTTATACGTAATCTCATCTACAAATAAAACACTCATGTGGCTCATTGGTTGAGGTGTGTTTTATGTTGTCGAGTCTTGAGCAATCAATTATTTGGATAGTGAGCCCATTACAACCACTCATCTATTCTACAAATAAATGGTTCTGTTTGAGGGTACAATGATATTCTTGACATTCTTAAAACTTAAAATTAATTTTGTGTTCATTGTACCTAGAATGAAGAAGGATGGATCAAGAGGGAATGATTAGGGTGTGACATCAAGGGGACTTGCGAATTCTCTTTGGTGACGTCTGTGAGAGTTATCACGCAATGTGGTTGTACTAAGATCCTTGTAGATCTAAAGCAAAATGAGAGTAAGAGTAATCAAAAGGTACTTAAAAATCCAATGTTGTTCTAGGGGGTCCCACTGGAAAGACATGCACCCATGCCTGAAGGTTGGCAGCTTCTCTGGATTCAGCAATCAAAAAAAAAATAACAAACACAAAAAAAAGAGAAAAAAAATGAAGAAAGTGTCACAAAGCAAAAAATCACTCTTACCTTGAACAAAATGCCAAGTGATCATATTCCTTGTTGTTATGGTACTCTCATAGTTGCTCATCATGGAATGAAACAATGCGGTGTCACTGATCAGAGGAATGAACTTAGTCCTGATCTTGGAACGATGGGTTAATGACACATTAATCATGCTTTACATGCAGGATTCACTATGCCCTAGGTCAGTTACCTCATGTCCCAATCTCTACAATCCCTTCTATAGTCCGTCTCATCTCGCTGTTTATGTAATTATAGCTCGTGTCTTGTATAGCATAGAATTCTTACCTCATTCCAGTGGCATCTACATGTGTGTGTTTTGTGAAATTAGTATGGATTACATTTAACCCTTCTAGTGCCTACAGACATTTTAAAGTGTGGTTACGCAAGGGCATTATAGGTTGGAACCTACTTTGGGGAGGACCCACTTGCATGACTTTTGCAATTTGTACTTGTTCCATACCATCACATCATCTTATACCCTCTGAGTACTTCATTGCCAAATCTATTCTTTCCTTTGTCATCATTTTATCAAATGTTCCTCAAAACCAGGTTCTTTTATGTGTCACCTAAACAAACCAGGTCTGACATTAAACTTTTAGGGCAACTTCCTTGAAAAAATTTCTAACTCTAAAATCACACTAAGAAAAGAATTCAAAATTTATTAAAGGCAATGAGTAAGGTATGAAATCATTGAACTTTTTTCAATAACCTTACTAATAATTGATCTTTGTGTGATTATAGATGGCCCCTAAAAGAAGACAACAAGGAGGACCTTCTCAAGGTGCAACTGAACAACTAGGGGGAGGCAAAGGCCATGGAATTCATGCAGAACATGCAGAGGAGGAGGCACAATCATTCAGCATCCATCATAGAACTCCTGTTATTGCATAATCTATCCAAACAAAAGGAGGAGAGGTCAAGGCTTGAGCTTATGAAGAGGAATGATGGCTATTTGTGGCATGACATGTCAAGGCCAATCAAGTGTTCCCATAGTTACTGTGTCCATGGAAAGTGTTGACTCCATCAAACATTGGAACATTAGCATGGACGGCTCATAATCTGTGGATAGAAGAGGAGAAACTTTAGGCACTTATTCAACAGTATCAATCTCAAAAGCCTGGGGCACAAAAAAAAGGAAAGGCACCCATGGAGGAGCCACCACTATCGGGAACCCCATGAGTTCCAAAAGTTTTATCTTTTGTGTCTATGTCCAAATTTTGTTTAATCCTCCATTGCAACATGAATAAATTCCTAGTCAGTCAATAATCCCATACCTATCCACTATGTAATCAATTGAACTTGTTCCTCACTTTCTTTGACTCGAGGACGAGTTGTTATTTAGTTGTGGGGGTATGATGAGTCATGGTTTGTTAGGCCTAATTATCGAAGCCTTGATACAAGATACTAGGTCCCGATATCAGACCCCCGATATCACAGCCGTGATAGCACGTACGCGATATCACGACCTGCATGTAATATTGCGTACGCGATATCGCAGCCCACTTCCCCATCTATAAATAAGAAGTAGGCAGATTTAGTAGGGGCCTTATTGAGTTTTAAACTTAAGATAAGTAGTTTTGTAGAGTCTCTTTGTTAGCTTTCCTCTCAACCCTTTCTCCCAGTGCATGCCCGCAGTGTGGTGATTGTAATTGTACGACATCCTTATTTGAGTGTGATGTACTTGGACATGCACATGACTAGCAATAAAGAGTAAGATTTCTTCATCATTGCAGTATGCACTTAGCTTATTTATTTATTTAATTATTATTTACTACTTTCCTAGTTAATATCTCTTTACCCTTATCTCCTAGTAATGCGGAATGAGTACGACTTAATCACGATCATTTAAGTGTGACTACTTGGTAACCTAGTAGCGTACTTAGGCCATGCACTTGGTAATCCTAGTGGTAGTCATGCACGAGGTCCAAAATGTGTATGGATGATTAAGGAATGGATGCTCATTACACTTAGGCTAGCTTAAACTCTCTCTCCCCCCTAGTTTAGTTGATATTATTTTCCATTAGCCCCAGGAGTAGCATTAGTATAGGAACACATCATACACCTCACTCTAGACTAAATCATACGTGACAAAGCTAATACTAGTCTAAGTGGGAAGACAATGAACTGTGATCTATGAGTAACTGTCTAGATACCACAACTAGCTCCTCTGCAGAGTTCAACCGAATCATGCGTGAAACGCTTGTATTTGTATGGTTGAGTGTAGGGGTGCCTCGCCACTCATTAGTTAGGTTTGTGTTGAGTTGGAGGATGTGGTGGTTTTAGAACTACATTATCGCTTTCTTTGATCATGCTTAAAGAAAGGATGCTTTCAACATTGTTGAGGACTCCTATTGCTATTGATAGTAGTAGCACAAGTAATGTTCGTTAGTTGGTGTTGTGGTGCAAAACCTTTCGATACAATTGGTGGTGATGTAGAAGGAGGTGAAGGATGAGAATATTGAGAGTAAGGAGTGTAAGGAACATGAGGTGGTGATCCCATAGGAGAGGACATGGGTTGATAATACTCTAGGAAAGTGATAACGATGAGGTGAAGTAGAGGATGTTGATTCAGTTGGAGAAACAAGGTGTTGAATGTAATAAGCACTTGGTTTTGGGTGATACGAAGGATGTGGCCAATTTGGTAATGGCCTCCCCCACAACTGGGAGTTTTGCCACTACTATTGAGTACAGTACTTCTATATGAAATCTGGATGTAGCATTCTTCCCTAACACTCATGTAGATATGACAAAATTGTGCATTGGCCTTTGGAGTAATTGCACAAGCAAACTTTACATTAATACTTATGATTTGTGGTTGAGCCCCTATCCTTATTTTCTTCAACCCTTCTTTTCGATTGTCGAATGATGTTCTGTCCTGTTTCTAGATTTGGCATCCTCTATTTGTTTTGGTTATAAATGTTATCTTGTGTGATCTCCATCTAATAATGTTTGCATATTCTCCACATTTTTCATGTACCCACTCTATGATCTTGTTGATCTTTGCCTCGATTTCATCTAGTGATTTTAGTATTCGCAAAGGTGGGGATAGTTTGACCTCCTTAAGGTGAGTTGATTTCTCCTCTTCATGATTATGGACCTTTGTTATTTCAAGAGTTTGGTCCTATTGAGTTTTTTTAATATTCTTCCATTTGGCTATTTCTCCTTCTTCTTTTGCTATCCACTTAATAAGCTCTTGGAATTGATGGGTTCATAGTTCATATAGTTGACCTAGGGCATACATCCCTAGGATCTCCCTTATTTCGTTACAAAGCCCATCCATGATGTGGTACATTAGCCTTTCCTCAGAGAACCCATGGCTTGGGCATTTGTTTAACAAAGAGTAATATCTTTCTAAGGCCATGTTTAAGGGTTCATGTTATCTTTTTTTCCACTCTTGGATTTGTCTCCTCAAGGCTGACACTCTTGCACAGGTTTGATATCTTTTAATGGTGAATTGAATTTGGTTTTAAAGACTTGTACCACACTTTTGCTTGGCCAACAAGTGTCATAAGGAAGAGCTTAAGCCTTTGCCACTCATTCTCAATGTTGTTCCATGCATAAGCATCATAGAAAGCTTGTAAATTATGTTGTGAATCTAAATCATAGCCTCCTAATAACTTAGGAAAGTTGTTTAAATCAAGCCTGGGTAAACGACTTTTCTTATGATGCCTGTGAGGTATCAGAATGGCCTCTATTATATGCTTTAGGTTCTTAGTGGCCAACAAGGGTTCACTGTTACTAAATAGGTTGTGAGTTCATTGGTTGGGATGATCTTGTCTATGTTCACGTTGGCATTCCTAATTTTTCCCATGGGTTCGATTTTTATTTCTACGTCGGCCCCTTAAGGAATAGTTATTTGTGTCATAACCTGATGTTGAAAGAGTAGAGGAAGAGAGGGAACTAGTAGACTTTTCATGACTTTTATAAGTCTCCCAATCATCCCCTGATGTACTCTTGCTACCCATTGAGAAGGTCCTAGGCCTTACAGTCCCCCTCATTCTAAGGGATGTCCCATCTTCACTAGAGGTGTCTGAGTTGGATGACAATAGTCCTTGAGTATCATTGAGATGTCTATGAACATATGAAACTTTTGCATAAGATTAAGTACTCCAAACTTCTTCTTCATCATAAATCTCGTTGGTTCTCCAATGAATTACCTCACTAGATGTTGCATTATCGTTGTCTTGTCAAAGAGACATTGTCGTGAATTATGTGTGACTTAATTGAATTTAATTTTTTTAAAAAGATATATTGTTAATACTCTATTACAACGATCTTGTATGATATAACTAATCTAGATAACTAGTACCATCCCCAGCAATGGTGCCAATGATGAGTGGTGAGGTGCCACTATGCTCAACCATACGAATATGAGCCTGTACGCACGATTTGGTCGAACTCCATGGATGGACTAGTTGTGGCACCAAGACAGTTATACGTTGATTGCAGTTTGTTGTCTTCCCACTTGAACTAGTATTTTCTTTGTCATGTATGGTTTAGTTTAGAGTGCAGTGTATGATGTGATCCCTACTACTATGCTACTCCTAAGTACAATAAGAGATAACTTAATTAAGCTAATGAGTACTAGGAAATAAGATCTAAGCTAGCCTAAGTGTGATGAGCACTTGTCCTTAAAGTGCACATCACTCGAAGCACTACTTGATATGCAACTAGGTTACCACGTAGTTACACTTAAATGTTCGTGATTAAGGCGTACTCATTTCACGTTCATAACAGGAATAGTAAATGATGATAAACAAAATATTAACTAAGAAAACAACAATAAATAATAAATCATTAAAATAAATTAAAAGCTTAAGTGAATGTTGCAATGATGGAGTAATCTTGATCTTTATTGCTGATTGTGTGCGTGTCCAAGTACGTCACACTTGAACAAAGGTTCCGTACAATTACAAGCATCACACTATGGGCATGCACTTGGAAAGAACACTAGAAATAACTATAAGAAAAGAAAAGAATTTCTAATTCTTTAAAGAACTAGCTATTAATTAATTGATCTCACTGTGCACCTGAGTGTTGTATTTATAGGCTAACATAGGAATCATGATATCGTGTATACGTATCATATCCAAGCTGTGATATCACATACCCAATATCGAGGCTTGGCAAACCACGATTCATTAGCAGTGGAGAAAGCTTGTATGATTTAAGATTTGGTGGGTTTGATGGAAGTTCCTTTTCTTTTAGAGCTCAACTTTAGCTCAAAACACAAACTTGCCCAAACTTAAAACTTTCTGCTAAGGAATCAAGTAGAGCAACTTGGAAATCTTATTGATGATTTCCAGCTTGCCAACTAGGAGCTCCAGGATAAAAATTAGGACCTATGATCATTACTAGAGATGCAATAGGCTTTGTATGAAAGCCAAAAAATTAATATTAATGCCTTAGAAAAAAAATTTGATGATGAGATTGGGGTTATAAAAAATCAGCTAACTATGCAAGCACAAGCATTGGCATCTAGTCCAAGTCAATTAGTTTCCAAGTTCCAAGGTAAGAAACCAAAAATCTATGAGGGTGATAGGGATGATACTAGGATAGATACTTTCCTATTTATAATAGAAGAGTTTCTAGAGATGGATGAATGTGCCATTGAAAGGAAAGCTCGTGTTGCTACCCAATTCTTAGGTGGAACAACAGATACTTGCTGGCTTAACATGCTTCAATAAGAAAAGGCTGGAATAGGTAGACCTATCAAAATATGGTACTAGTTCAAGGAGGCTTTGATTAAGACTTTCATTCAGGAAATTCCATTAATAAAGCTTGGGCAATGCTAAAGAAGATTTAGTACACAGAAAATCTGGAGAGTCATATTCGGAAATACCAAAACATCATCATACAAATTCCAAAAATGAATAAGGATGCCAAGTATAGATTATTCCCTAATGGCCTTAAACCCTGGGTCCAACAGGAGCTCAAAACTTGTTAAATCACAGGATTTAGGAAGGCCATCTAAGTTGCTACCATATTTTCTGATTACAAGGTAGGAAAAAAGGATAAGGGTGTTGTGGAATAGCTACTCAAGAGTAAGAAAGAGAGTAATAAATCTTGGAGGGGTGATGAATAGTCAAGTTTGGATGGATTCTAAGGCTCTTATGTTGAACTAGCCCCAAGTAAATAAAACTCAGCTTAGGGCCATGGAAAACATTAGGCTTCCTAAGAACAGTATGAGTTGTAGAACAAATGACTAGGTTTTGGAGGGTTCTCTCAATATTCTTCAAGGTGTCCAAGCTTAAAATGCTACATCTATGGGGGAGGTCATTATGGTCAGTGTTGCTCTCAAAACATTCAAATGAGAAATGGTGGTAATGAGCTAGATGAGAATTGTAGGTTGAATACAGTTGAGCATCAACATCATAATCCATTGATGATTTCTAATAGAGATGAATAAGAGCAAGATATGGGAGTTTTGAACTCCTTCTAATAGGCCAATGAGGGCCTGGTTACCTTAGCATAAGGTGGTGGATTTGGTAATCAAACAGGGTAGTGAATCCTAATAGGAGCAAAGTGTGGTTGGCCTAATACAACTACCTCCTTCATGAATTGATTTTGGGTAGCCAAAAAAAAAAAAGAGCATGTATGTGTGTGGGAGTGATGAAGTGCATGTTCTTATGAAGCATATAATATTTGCTACATATTTAATCAAGAATCCTAGTTGTAAAAAGGCATCTTCAAGTAGGAAGCACTGGATTTCAGAAGACATCCGCAAGTAAGAAGTGTTGGATTTTAGCTACAACTTCAAGCATGAAGAATAGTGATGAGAATGCATATTCAAGTAGGAAGTACTAGATTTTGACTATGCCTTTGAGCAGGAAGCATAGTGGTGAGAAGATGTCTTTAAGTAGGAAGCACTAGATTTGAGAAGGCATCTTTGAGAAGGAAGCACTAAATTTGAATAGAGGGATGAGTGCCTCCAGAAGACTACACCTCTATATCACTACAAGTGTAGGCAAGGTTCGCATGTGAAGTAAGTCTTACTCTATGTAAAAAGGTTGGTACAATTTGCATGAAAAAGAGTAAGTCTTTTCTTCCTTAACTTAGGTTATGTTAACATCTTTATGCCTTAGTTGGATTTTAAGTTGAGTTCAACACTTATGCTTTATGGTGGATGATCCTAGCTATTGAACCTTGTTGTCTACAATTATCATATGGGTTTTGAGTTATTCAATACCCTCCATATCCATGGTGCTCTCCATGTTTGAAGGTGCATACAGATAAATACTTAAGCTTCGAGGATGTTGCTTCTTTCAAGTAAGGGAGAGTGTAGGAAAACATACCTTGTTGGTGGATCAAAGGTTGTTTTCCTCCAAAATTAGGTTGGAGGAGTGTAAGATCCTCATTGGTTCCATTTTATCATAAGTATCATCAAAGAACTACATTAGGCCTAATTCCTTTGTGTACTTTATCATAAGAAGAAGCCTTGGCTTCAATGTTAGGGCCACCACCCTTCTCTTTGAGAGTGGGGCTTAGGACTAGATACATTAGCGTAGGAACATGTTTTAGCTCTTATAGGAGAGTGGTGTCACTTGTGGTTGCATGTGCTTGATGTGGTCATGCTTGTATGGGTTGTGTTTGTCATGTCGCTTATATGATTTCATGTGGCATACTTGATGTGCTTCTAACCCATACACTAATTGGTAATGTACACTTATGCTATGCATGCAAGTATTGTAATGGTTAAGACATAGTCCATCTTGGATCTACTTTGGATCATGTAGCTACTTTTGGACTCAAGGATGGTGTCGAATAGTGCTTTGCCAAAGTAATGCTATTATAGCTATTGAGTAGATTTTTAAAGATTATAATTCAACTATAAGTTACTCGATTAGAATTTGCATCAAGTTGAGTTGATTCAATTTTTATTAAAACCCTTACATTTAAAGAACAATCAATGTTTTTAAAAGTATTCTTTTAAGAGTACAACCTACCTTGACTTGCCCATTTATCGCGATTGTGGAAAGGTATGGATTAGAACCATATATTTTCCTCCACTCTTTAAACACTAACTTGTATATGAAAATTTGGGAAACACCTATAGTAAGTTTAGTAAGAAATATGATTTAAATTTACAATTGCTATTTTAAAAAATCAAATATTTTTAGAAGTGTTTTGTCAAACTTTTGAGTACAACTTGTCCTGACTTGTCGATTTATCACTATTGTTGACACAAGTCTAGACCTAATATGTATTCCCTTGACTATTGAAACATTCATTTAGATATGAAAATTTTTGGAAATACTCATAGTTAGTTGTAGAGGAAATATAATTTAGTTTTATAGAAATGGTAATTGAAGTTTATTCTACCTTGACCACTCTTAAAGTTGAGATAGTTTATGATTTAGACTAAGACTTGATTATGCAAGAAAAATAATTTAATCATACAAAATGTCTTTCTAGCATAATTACATTATTAAATGAGATAATCTATGATTTACTTTAGGGAAGAAATATAAATTTATAGAGGATCTCTTTTGTGATGGTAAGGTGCTTGGGCTTGTTTTTTTTTTGGATCTATCGATATGGATTTGAGCTTGGGAATAAGTGCATAACCACTTGCAAAGAGGTTAGACATTCACCAATCCATTAACCCTACTTGGGTTCAAACTTGGGCATAGATGCACAACCACTCACAAAGAGGTTAGACATTGGCAATCCATTGATGCTATGAGGACCACTAGGAATGAGAAGAATTGAGGCTACCGATGATGATCGATTTTTCCCTTATCTTTTTCATTTGATGAGAATTGAAGCTCTAGTTGATGATCCTTCTCCACCTTATCTTTTTTATCTAATTATTAAGCATGATTTAATTAGTTGGCATCTTGGCTAGAATTACATTAGTGAATGAGATAACTTATGACTTACATTATGGGAAAAAACTATAATTTAGCATTACATAATGTTTCTCTTCATGATTTGATCAGTAGTAGCTAGTGCAAAATTCCTTTAGTCCAAGTTTCAGTTTAGCTTTTTTTTTTTTTTGTTTTTTGTTTTGCAAATGAGTCAAGGTACCCAATTGCCTAACCTGCATGTTGTAAATGATTCTTTTTTTATGCTCAACAATTCTTTATAATACATCAATACTCATTTAGCTAGAGTGAAGGATTACTACATGTTGTCTGGCACTTGGATCAATTGGCATAAATATGTTGTTTATTATAATGATAATATTGATGAGTGGGTTATTCTCAAGCCTTAAAAATTCTTGAAAAAGGATTCTATCTTCAAATTCTTTAGAAATGGTGTTGGTTGAAATGAAGGAGACTAATTTCTAATTTNAGAAATGGTGTTGGTTGAAATGAAGGAGACTAATTTCTAATTTGTTGAAAGGCTCTTACTAATTCTTGATTTTCTTTGTTGCAATAAACTAAGGTTGGACAAGTTGTGATGTCATGTTTTCTACTTTCACAAAGATCACAATATTCTTTCTAGGCAATGCTAACTTTTTTCTTAATTAATTTGGTTGACTCAATGACTTTCTTATTTAAGTGTTCAGTTCAATTAGTTACCCCTTGCATGACATTAGGGTCAATACTTACTTTGATCTACCAATGAGTCTATAATTCTTCGTAGGCACTTGTAATCTCTAGAAGTAAGAAATAAGCACAATTTACCAGTGCAAAACAATGTGAGCCATAGTTCCATCATAGTCTGGGAGATGTGAGTTGTTATGACCTGTAGGAAATCATAGTCTCAAGAAAATTTAAATTTTAAAAGGTGCAAATTCTGAGGGCAAAACAAATGGTCACTTAAGTTAATAAAAAGATCAAGAATGCTTCTAAAGTGGATGGGCCCTATCTACCATAACATTAAAAGCTCTTGAGAGGAGAAGATAATATTTCTAATTTTATATTTTAACGTTAATGGATTTTATGAATCTAAGAATAAGACAATAAAAAATATATATGCATTACAATCCCTTGTGGGGATAGATGCAATGTTTACAATCACTTACATATATCACAATTCCTTATGGGATAGGTGCATCACCACACACAAAAAGCAATAAATAGTTTTTAGTCACAACCTTAATGGTTCAACACCATGTCATACAGGTATGACCTCCTTGGATAAAAATGAATTGTGCAGTTTAATAAAATGAGAGTGAATTGTTGGATGTGGATTTTTTGTCATCATTGTCTCTTGCCCAATTAGCATATGAATATGCATCAAGCTTATTGTCTTTTGAATTAGATCCTAAAGTTGCAAGTTGATTTTACATACTTGAGTGGATGCACAAGTGCTTGCATGTGAGATCGTCTTGGCTCTTACATGAATCTAGATAAGTATGATGATGCCATTTTTTTATTTTTTTGTCTTATCAAATGAGTAACGTAAACTTGAAATTACAAACATCACTATGTCTATTTTCATCACAACTCTCGCACTAGAGACAATGCTTGGACAACAACATTCTTTGGGTGTGGCACTAGAAGAGTCTTCGTTGTATCTTAACTAATATGTATGTCTATTGTGCCAACTCATGCATCTTGGATGACCATCATCAACCATGGTTACGTACATTCCTATGCTAGTAGTGTCTCCATTGGACTTGAACTATTATAAATATCTATTGTGCCAGCTCATGCATCTTGCATGACCATCATCAACCATGCTTACATGTGTGCCTAGGCTAGAAGTGTCTCCACTGGACCTTAACTATTATAAATATCTATTGTGTCAGCTCATGCATCTTGGATGACCATCATTAACCATGCTTGTGTATCCCTGGGCTTGCTGCCATGCAGGGTGTGACCCAAAAATACTTGTTTAAATAAAATAAAAAGTGATTTCATTCTCATCCAAATGAGTGACATAGCAGTATGCATTTCAAACTTCAAGCAAGAGGTTAAGGTTTTAATTTTGTTTTAACTTGTAAACTATTGGTACAAAGATATGGTTAGAATTTTTTATTAATTTGCATACACGATGGAGACACTTTCCACCTAATACATAATAGGAGCCAAAAACTAACAATAAAAAGGCACTATAATTTACCTTTTAAAGTTGGAATCCAGGAAATCCAGAGTCGAATGACTGTTCCTTGATTAGATATTAATTTGCATGTAAGAAGTTAAAAAAATTAAAAAACAAATATTGTAAATGGGAACCGTAAACGATATTTTTCCCGATGCACCCGCTTAAGAAATCCCCAGGTAGCAAACGATCAATTCCTAAAATTCAGAACTGCTGAAGGTCATCTTGGTCATCGAGTTGAGAGCTGTGCTATCGTAGGCTCTGAAAATGACGAAGCAAGCGCCCAAATAGTCTGAAAATTTTGCCAACAAATAATCTGAACGTATAAGCTTTTAAGACATTGAAAAGCAGAAACCTGCCGCTTGTACATCAGGATAATGCTGACCAAACAACTTCTGATGACAGACGAATTAAATTTTATGTTTTTGACGAAAATCCAGCGAGAATCTTTAAGGAGGCTATCCAGTAGACCAAAAAATGACTCCGCGGCTATGCGCCGGAGATTCGCGATTCCGGATAAATTTCGACGAACTGTTCGCGTCGGATTCGGGAGCGCGTACAGAAGCGCATTAAATTCGCAATGGGTACGTATTTTATAATTTCTAATGAAATTTTATCTGGATTTGTACGTATACATTGAAATAGTCGCCTTGCCTTGCCTCGTATTTGCCTCGTATTGTTATTCCCTTTTTAGTTCTCGCAATGTCTTTCATTTTGCATTAAAATCTTACATATCTTCTCCTGTTCTGAATCATACCAAAAATTTCTTTTCCTTGTTAAGTCACAAGCAAACAATCAAGATTCATGGCATCGGCATGAGACGGACCACAGAAAACAAGGGAGTACGAATAGATAAACAAACACACGGAAATCATGAAAGGGCTACTATACCGAAGGCCGAAGGGGCAAGTATGGGTCATACGGAAAGTTTTGGACGGGGTGTGCCACGAAAACATTGCATTTGCATGGATTCGCCTGGCTTTGGGAGCATCAAAGGTTCCGCCATGACTCACACATTCACGCGTGTTTATTGTTCATTGCTGGTTTTTGCTCTTTTTCTCACATCTCTGCTGACAAAAGAAAAAACAAAACAGGGTCATCGTCATGGGTCATGAACATGATGACGGATGGATGCTTGTTCAACTTTTTTAAAAATCTGTTTGCTTATAAAGCAACCAAGCCCACCAGCACACACGGACAATGGCCATATGCAAGCTCATGGCACTCTGTTTTACTTTCCCCTTCATCATGACTAGTGCCTGATGAATAGTGCCATTTTCCAGCCTCTGAAAGGTTTTCGATCATTGTAGGTGAGATGAGTTACTGGGCTGTGCCTAGTTTAGTTAAGTTGTGTATTCTTATAATGCGGTCATCTTCAATGTGGTCCTATGGCACTACTCACAGGTAGGTAGTCGTTGAACAAAAATATTACTAGATGATTTGTTATAAATTTGGTTTGGAAATATTGGATTGCTTAACAAAAGGATTTCATTTTATTGCTGTCATTTTGGTTGTTGCAGAAATTATATATTTGGCCAGATTATGGCTCTGAGTAAGGAAATGGATTCAATGCCCTCCATACCTCTGCAAATTTTCTTGCTTCAATTTAGTGGTGATATTGCAATCTTCTGTGCAATTTTTAAGCATTAACAATATTTTGGATTTACATTGTACTTGTTCTATACTTTACAATGTATTTTTATGATATATGAGATTTAATTTTTTTAAAAATTAATATATGTACCCAAACACGTTCAGAATCACGAATCCTCGATTCTGGCTTCCTTGAATCGGATTCTTTTGATGCATAGCTCCGTGCTTTCTTTTAAATAATTAAATCAACTGTAATATTTAAAATCAACTGTAACATTCATTCAGTAGGCACTAAGCAGGAGGCCCAACAGCGACATTATATGCATGATTTTTTGGTTTATCCTTGTTATAATTGTCATGATCCCGACTTACAAGTGAGGAAAAGGTTCTTTTAGCAGAGATTACACTGCATATCATGACGAGAACAAACGCAAGAAACTGCATGCTCACTGAAGCTGCCGCAGAGTTCAGAAGTTTGTCTCTGCCCGCCGTTTCTGTAGAAATCTTATACAAGAGCATTACAAAGCCTGCCCCCACTGATCCACTCGATAGCAGCACCACCAATATTATCTGCATTGCATGTAACAACAAAACACAGAAGCCAACGAACAAGATTACAATATGACATTACCATCATTCTAAAATTATAGAAAACAAATGAAAACGTTAGGTTCAACAAATCATATCATAATATCATATGGACGTGTTAGCCATAAACTAGAGTGTAAGTCACCATGTCACCAATGTAGTCAAACAAAGGAGCAATGACATTCCTTTGTGCAAGGAAATCAGAGATAGCATCGTCTGCAGCAACGAATAAGCCAACCCAATCACCGATCCAGACATCACATACCTGCAAATCATACAATGAAATCGGTAATTTATTGTTTAAACTTCTTTTTTAGTTTCTTTTCCTGTCTTAAAAATATATAAATATATTTTTTCAGTATCTTATAAACATGAAACTGAAACCAAGCTTTATTGTATCTGAACCTGAGTGGAAAGAGCCATACCCTAGAAAATCTAAGTCCAGGTTAGATTTTAGAAGGTTAAGTTGAGTTATATACCAAAAAAAAAAAAAAACTCATTAAATGAAATTTTGGAAATGTCTCAGATCCAAAAGGTCTTACTGGATGTTAAAAAAAGTCTCTGAATGTAAATGAAAATTCAGTTTCAGTGTATTTTTAAGATAAACTCTATAAATTGACCTTGACAAAGCACCAATAGGAGTAACAAAAACAAATTAACAAATTATATAAATTTTTTTCTGTAGCATTATAATACTATCTCAAATGAATAACATAGCAAAAAATATATATAAATATATATGTATTACAGAGGTTAAGTCAAGCAAGTAAATCAAATTATGTGCATGCACACCCAGGCCGCATACAAAAAGTTATGGACTTATTTATCAGTAGATTGGAAAACTCATTGTCATTCTTATCGTCATACCCCATTTACACAACTTAAAGGACTCATACCAACCGCATTCCCAACCTAAAATAAACTAGAAAATAAATAAATTAAGGACAGATAATTTACTTGGTACCTGAGGGCATCCGAAAAAGTAAAACTGTAAGTATCGGACTGCGCGTACGTGTAATCAGCATAATAACCAGTAGGTGTGACTGCTATGCTGTACTTTGAGCCGCTGGTGCCTAAAACGATCACAGATATGAGCAGCAAAATCACACACCACACCCTCATAAGTAACACCGCTGCTGCATTCTCCATCTTCTCCTCCCTGTCTCTTTCTCTGTCCTTCCTTACTTTTTTTCTGCTTCCTTTCGCTTCTCAACTTAACTCTCTTTCTTTCCCATCATCTTATGTATGTGGCTCATTTATATATAAGAAAAAAGGATCAAAAAGTCTAACTTCTTTCACTCAGACTGAATCCAGGTTGAGATCACTCAGGTAATGGGAATCCAGGTTGAGATCACTCAGGTAATGGGTAGCTCACCCTGTATACATAAAAATATATGTATACGTGAATATGTATATATATATATATAAAGGACGAATGAAGCCCATTTTTTTACGTGGTGAACGTGAAGTTCACGTCTGACATAGCAAGAATATAACAGCGAGGTCGTGAATGGAAAATGCAGATTCCTATGCCATTCCAGTTACATTGACCGACGTGCATAACCATTAATATATAATGTGATTTTTAATACATGAAAATGTTAACAATGTTATTGTTGGCTGGGGCATGACATTCCTATTCCTCGGACTGGATTTATCATTTATATACATCCGTTGACATTCCTATTTATATCATTCTGTATGTAAATTAGGTTAGCTTGGTGCATGCATAAGTGTAGTCTGCGACATTCCAATTCGTGGGGCCGTCGACATCGCGTAACGTGCAGTGACATCGGCATTTCCAACACCAACGTTGTCTGCCTCAACGACCGCGCTATGTCTTCACATTTTGGTTTGGAGAGAATAATAGCTTGCATTATATATATATGCTTGTAAGATAGCGTTTAGGTTTGGTATGGGGATTTGGAATATAAATAGATGGGCGTAACAATAAATATATTTAACAAATAAAATTACATGTATATTTTATAGTATAAGAGGATGATGGGTTATTTTAGGATTTTTTAAAAAATATATATTTTATTGAAAAGAAATTTTTTATTTTGAATTCATTTTACAGTCAAAATGCTTTTTGCATTTATTGCTTCAAATTATATCCCCGATTGGAATTCGAACTAATACTTTGATTTCCAAGGTGGAAAATGTGCGAGCTAATTAGATGAGCTCTCTAGCTCATGCTCTCATATCCCCCTACATTAGAGGGAATTGGACCCCAAAAAGATGAATAACATTAAAAAAAATTAGAGTACATTGGGGTGTCAGACCCCAAAAAGCTTGCACCATATCTTCCAAATTTGTTTGAGAATTAGAGAACTAGGAATAGAAATGAGATGAGGAAAAAGAAGTTAGTGAAGAAAGTTATTAGAAGACCAATTGTTATCATTCTTAGGTTTACCTTGCATATCTCTGTTTTCTAAAAGAAGCATCTAGACATCATCTTCATTAATGCACTTTGTAATCCATTTTGCTGCAAGAGAAATACCTTGGTTGTAACAATTATTGAGGCCAAGTCCTCCATCTTTCTTATTACTAGTGCAAATATCCCAAGCAACTATAGAAAAACATTTTCAATGTTGCTTAGCAAATCAAAAAAATTGACGGATAATACAATTAATTCTCTTATGAGAAGTTTTAGAAGCCCAACAACTAGAGTAATAAACATGAGTTGATTGAAGTATTTGCTTAATAACTAAAACTTTACTAGTAAGGATGAGCTTTTTTTTCTTTCCATTTATTAAGCTTCTTTTGAATTTTATCAACCACACAATTCCACAAAATAGTAAGATTAGGCTCAAAAGAAAAAGGTGTTTCTAAAATTTTGAAGTTAAAATCGTTTAAAAATATTTTTCAAGGCTTAAGAGTAACCCACTTATTACTATTGCAATTATAATTGATGAGTGGTGAGGTACCCCTATGCCCAACCATATAAATCATGGGAGTTCACACGTGACTCAGTCGAATTCTGTAGACTGTAAGCTCTTACATACACCGAACTCTAGCTAGCAAAACCTTATGTTAGAACGGTTGTTGTCTTTCCAACCTCAATAGTGATGTTCTAATGCAATGGTTAAGTGAGATTAAGGCAAATGATTTTTATTGGTTTTCTCTTTTATCTTCTAGGATCTAATTCTTGAAATGTAAGATATGGAATGTTGCGTAATCTATAATTGTTCTATTCTATCTCTTAACTCTCCCTAGCATAAGCAACTGATCCCATCTTCCATGCACGTCGTAAGCATCCCCTAACCACTGCTGGGTTACCAGACGTTAAGCGTCACTGGGTTGCCAAGTGGTGGGTTTACATACAAGACGGTCGTACTTATGGTTTTTATAGAATATAAAAGAGCAATAACGGTAAAGTGATAACAATGAAGACTTAAGAAATTATTAAAGAATTGGAATATTAAACTATTTAAATGCTTAAATAATTAAATCCAAATGCTGCAAAGAATGCTGAAAAAGCTTGCCTTTATTGCCAATCACGCCAATGGGCTTAGGTACATTAGCGCTCGAATAAAGAGCCGTACACCTTTCTCACACCTAGTGTGGGCACTTGGAAAATATTCTAACTCTTGTGGGAACAAATTGCAAGAGTTTGGCTACAACTACTCAAAAAGATGCCTAAGTGCGGCAAGTGCACACTTATTTATAGCTAGAAATAGACTCTGCATAAACAAGGCCACGTAAATGCATGGACAGATGCGTCGACAGGGCCACGTGAACGTGGCCGCATATAAGGGGTTGCATATACACAGCCTAGTCGACGTATCAATTGAACTCTTCATCATACCCCCACGACTGTGTGAAAAATCGTCCTCGAGTTTATTACAATTTGGAAGGTATGAAGTTATTACAACACATATAACGAAACACATCTGCATAGACATTGACTTTATTGACATACCAAGTGCTTGAGTGTATGGAGAAGAATGAATTACAAAATGGTGATGTTTAGAGACAAAATTGAAGACCCTAATGATCCTGGATTCTCCACTGTGCTGAAAGATGCTAAAGTTGCTGAAGAAGGTTACATCGTCCTTGGTGGCAGTAGTTTTGATGGGCCTTCACTAGCCTCTAACGCATATGGCAGCTGCGGTGCGAAAGATGGTTATCCTGCAGCAGCTGCAACTTTCGGAGGCAATCAAAAAGCCTCCAACAAAGCCCTCATTTTCTCTTCTTTGCTTCTAAGATTTTTCATCGTCCAAGAAGCTTCACCAATGTGTACCAGAACTGGAACATCCCAAGGGCATGGGCGTTGATGAGTGGCGAGGTACCCCTACACTCCACCATACGAATACGAGCGTGCACGCGCGATCCGGTCGAACTCCGCAGACTAAATGCCTTAACGCCACAAGAAACACTTGGGGTTAATCGTTCGTTGTCTTCCCAGGCTTGCTTGTATGTGTCACGGTGTATGGTTAAGCAAGTCT
>MNCI01031639.1:29140-95457 GCA_015680685.1 Gnetum montanum
GCGATATCGCAGTACGCGATATCGCAGCCTAGTGTAAATCGCGTCTCATCAGGCGTGTAGGAAAAAGATCTTTTAAATTAACAAACCAAGCAGCGATCCATTTTCATTCGATATCGAACGCTCAGATTGATGTCTGCAGCTACTGGTAGTCATTCATCTGTTGGGCCAAGTTTTCTATAATTGTACGTTGTCCTTCAAAATGAGTGCAAAGAACCTTGAGTTCTACATTTGCTATTTCCAGCTTCTATTTCGTTGCTTTATGTACTTGGAACTTGCCCTCGTATAAAGAATACGAGATGGCCACTTTCTTCCCCAAGTCAAACCATAGCCTTCTGGCTATCAGCATAGCCAGGTTTGCATAATGAAGATTGGCTAACTCCATGTATTCTATCATTTCTTCAATTTGTAGCTCCTTGAGGAAGATCTCAGCGTGGTTGTAGGTGTTCAATCCATCAAAGATGGGTTTCCACACCTTGCCTCCTTCTCGAAGCTGCTGGAGTGTTTGGTTCATTTTGGCCTTTGTGACTTGAATCTCTTTTTCATTTACTTCTTTTTGCAATCCCACTTGGTCCCTATAGTAATTTTTAACTCTTTCAAACCTAAGGGCTTCATTTTTCCAAGCGGTGATTTTGATAGTTGATTTTTGTCGCAAGGCTCGAACTTCCTCCATAGACATATTACAGTTTTCAGTAGCCAATCTCCTCACATCAGTGTTCACCCTGGCTAGCTCCTCCTACTATTGGTGGATGAAGTCTTTCATGTGTTGATTTTTAGCACCAAAATTGCATAAGCGATGAACTTCTATAATCAACCTAACATTCTATTGGTGAACCTCTACCAACTCCTTGTTTAGATGATATGCATGAGCGTTCGTCAAGGACTTGTCAAAGATCGCTGACTCTCGCTCATTGTCGATCGTCTGAAGTTTAGTTTGAAGTTGTTGAAAAGCTTCATCTTTGGTGAGTCTGTGGTTGAGGAGAGCTAGATCAACAAGTTGGGCTCTTAATTGGGCAACTTCCACCGCCAAGCGTTGATAATCCGCTTGTGTTGCTTTGAGTTGCCCCTCCAAGATGACACACTTGCCCCTTGCTAAGAGCAGCTTTGACTGGGTCACAATAATGTTATCCGGAAGATCAAAGATGTCCAGAAGCAGTTGCTTGGTTCCCACCAGTCAGTCCAAAAATTCTTCATGTTGGGTTGCGTTGATCCTGCTACATGAAGTTCCTGCAGATATTTGTATATCTTCAAGTCCATGTACATCCAGTACATGCACCGTAGGTGCATTAAGGGCTGTAGCAATTGTGTTAGCAACCACTTCAGTCGCAACTTCTTGTCCCTGGTATTGCATCACTAGGATGGTCGGCCCCTCTCCATCCTCCAAGTGTACCAAAAAAGTAGCGACATTTCCTAAAATTTTAGGAAATATTTTTTGGGTGGACATCGTTACTTCTCGGACACTAGGATCAGTTCTTGCAGGTACTTGTGTCTGGGTAATAGAAAACATCGGCCCTACTCCCTCTAGAAAACTCAATGATTGAGCCACTTGCTCAAGATGGCTCATCGCAGGGTGATAGACTGAAGGGTCTTCTCCTCCACTGATTCCTACAGATTGCTCTTGTTGGCTCAAGAGTGACTGTCAAATCTTGCATATGTGTTCTGCAATTGTTTTCAAGCCTGACCTTGTTGTCTGCATAGGTGATGGAGGTGGTTGCTACTCTTCCTCGAGTCAGGTTGTGGCTAGAGTCTTATCCTTCATCATCTCTTGTCATGAGGCAATTGGGGTGTGTCGAAGTGTGTCATTGGCATATCGTGCTATCCTTGCCGATTTGCACAATTTCTTGATTAAGCAGGAAAAGGGTAGAGACCACCTTCCATGTTCGCTTTTAGGAAATCTTTTCTCAATCTCCAGGAACAACAACTTTGGAAGGTTAATTGGAAATTTTTCGCTTAGAGCGGCACATGCACGAGTAGAGAAGGTAGTGATATTGTTGGGTCTTACTATTGGATTCAAGTGGTAAGATGCAATTTTTGAGTATACCGTCTTTGCGGTGGTTAAAGTGCTAAACTCCTTGCACTCTACCCCATAGCACCACTTGATCCACTCCCCTTTCACCTCAGGATCTGCTTGTTTGGGGAGCTCTGCCACATCAGCTCTAGTCTTTGGCAACCCCAGAGCTTGTGAAATTTCTTCTGTAGTGTAAGAGACATGAATGTCTTTGGTTCTTACTCTAGACCCTGATTGCCGATTCGTCCAAAAGAGGTAAGTCTCCCCTAAGTACCATTCACCACTAGATGTGATGATTGGCCACATAGGAGAAATTTGCAATTGGGTCTTGACTTCTTCTAGCGCATTCTCTAGAAATGGTCCAAAGTTCAACTCTTGCAGGACCATTTGTTGTAGCTCCCTTGGCTTAATAGCGTCAAGACATGCCTGGGTCAAGGTGACCTCAAGCTATGGCGCTACCACCGAAGTCTCATCCCTTTGCAATTGTTCACTGGGAATTTCCTCTTCAGGAACCTAATGAATAGATTTCATGTCAAGTTCTTTGCAAAGGGGACCAGTTGCATGTGAGCCCTCTGCATGCTCTGGATGTTGCACACCTTGTCTCCTTCTCGTTCTTGGTCGCTTGTCCCTTGGTTGGGATGGTCCTTCTCCCCTTAGATGCCTTGATTTGGGTGCCATCTGCAATCAAGCATAACCATGAATTAGAATGTGCATAGGTTGCTCGAAATGACAATCATACACCTTTTCATTTTGACCAAGTTATGATAATGACACGTGCATTCCATTAGATTTCCCAGAGTGTTGTTGAGGATTTTAGAAAAAACAACAAGTTATGAGTTGAAAGTTATAATGTAGTTTTGTTTTTTGTTTTTTCTTGTCTATCCCCTAAGAGGTGTTAAGTCTTTGATAATTATAATAATTATTATAGACCTTACAACCACCCCACCCCACCCCCCCCNGGTTGCGAAAGAGTAGGACACGCAGCAGAAAAAGTAGGTGCGTGGGAAGAAGAGGAAATGTAGAAAAATGGAAAAATTCCCTTAACTTATGTGCACAAATGGACAAAATTCATAGTGCAACGATGGTATATATAGATTTTTTGTGTTGCGTGGATGGGGCCATGTATACGGGGCCACGTTTATGGGGCCTAGTCGACAGAAGGTGTTGAAAATGTTGACCAGCATTGACCAATGAAGAAAAAGCCCAAACCATTGAATTGGAACACAAAGTTGGGATGATGTAAGAGCTGAGAGACCAGGGAATCAACTAATAGAAAGAGGAAGATAGTTGATCTTGGAAAGAAGAGTCAAAGGTTGGAGAATGTCATGAGATAGAACTCTACAGAGAAGAATGTGTGTGATGGTTAGTGCAGAAACAATCAACTAATGATATCAAGAGGATAGGAGACTAACAAATGGAACCAAAGGATATGCAAGTGGGTCCTCTCCATACTATGTAGTAGCCTTATTAGCCCTTGCATATCATTAACACTGGAGTCCGTGGGCCCCGTAGTCAATGAATGATGACCATGAGTTAATACTCACATCCATGATAACCTGCCAAGGCATTAGGACTTCACACAAATCACGACTGACAATCAAAACATAAGACTGACAGTGAGGTGTGGCATGAAGAGAAATGAGTGAAGAGAGTGGAGTGGGAAATGGAATTTTGATTATTGGTCACATGAAACCCCGTGTGAAGCTTGTGGTTAAGTGACATGGTAGGAGCCATCCCCAGTTCAAACCCAAAACCAACTGCATATAGTGACATCATAGTAATATGTGAAGACTTGTCCATCCCCAAGAGTACAAGAATGCACCCACAAATAACCACCACTCCAACATGAGTGAGAGAAAGGAAGTGAAAAAGGGGCTAAGTTAGAGGGGACGAAGCAAGTCCCATAACTAGTGCTTGTAACCTGTTAGAGGCAGACTGAGGGGTGTGCTTTAAAGTCCCATATATTTTTATTTTTTTTATTTTTGCTTGTTGGGAATCACACCATGTAAAGACCCATGCATTTTTGAATGCATTTGGCTAAGGGGCATGCTTTGAATCCTCATGTGTGTTTTTTGTTTTTGTGTTTTTACAATGAGAACCACACCATGCAAGGCCAAATTGCCAAGGAACTTCTAAGTATGAGAGGACTTGGAGCAGTAAGAAATTCATGAGGACACTTTCACAAACCAGGGAATAGAAAAGCACGAAGAATGTTGCATTCCCCTTGAAGTCACACCCTATTCAAACCATTGGGTCATCCTCAAGTCTGGGAACTACACAAGTCACAAATTAATCAATAAAAATGTTTTTAATTGAAGGGGATTTGCATGTTTCCAAAAGAAGGAAAATCATGGAGTGGATGAATGGGTGGATGTCATGGACTCACTACCTATTTTATGAGATGAAAGTATACATAACTTCTTAGAACAACAATGCAAGGGTGGGAGCTAGATATAATAGATGGACCATATCATGCAACCCATTGCAATAAGAAACAACCACACCAGTACATCTAATGATAATAAGACAGTTTATTAGTAAAAAAATTGGAAATTAAACACACACACACACACATACAAAAATAAAAAAAAAACAAAAAAATAGAGAAGTAAATAAAGAAAGAAAAACTAAGCAAGAATGGGAAAACATACGAACGATGTTGTAAAACAAAAAAGTTTTAAAAATAGTGAGGAGCTTAGTAGAGTAGGTTAGCATGGATGATGGTCTCCCCCATGACTAGCTGGAGGGAGGAGACCTGAAAAATGGAATGAGGTTGTCCCTGTGATGATATGGTAGTAGCACTAGTTTGATGGAGTTCGCAAAAAGGTTTTAATTATTGTTGATTAACTAACTATGTTTTCGTGGGGTCCTCAGGTTTGTGTATAAGCAAGGCCTCGAATAGGAAGGTTTTAGAGACAATATAAGGCCCCTCCCACAATGTTTGAAACTTAGTATGTTACGGTACATGTGCGGGGTTCCAGTAGAGTACCTTATCTCCACCTCAAAATGTTACCTTCTGGATCCTAAGATCATGACGTCTTTGATTATAGGCCTTGTGTATCTCATTTGATGACAGGGCTACTAGTCGATTCTCATCTAGCACACTCAAGTTGATGAGTCGTTCTTGTTGTGCTAGTGGAAAGTCAAGACCCAAGTCATTGGCCATAGATAGTGTTTAAAGTTCTTCCTAGACTAGAAGTTTCAATAGTTTCCCATACACTAACTCGTAAGGAGAGTAACCTATAGGAAGTTTCCATGTGGAGCAATAGGCCCAAAGGGCATCGTTAAGTTTTGTACTCTAGTCCCTCCTATATTTGCTAATGGTTCTAGTAAGGATTTTGGTAATCTCCCTATTGGTGACTTTAGCTTGCTCGTTGGCTTGGGGGTGATAATGTGTTGTAAATTTATGGTCAACCCTCAAGTTTTGCATGAGTTTATGAAAAGTGGTGCCTATGAAATGAGTTCCATTGTCTGAAATGAGTGCACATGACACTTCAAACCTGTTCACAATTTGCTATTGTACAAACTGTATAGTTGTGTTTGAGAAATAGTCGATGACGAATATCGCTTCTGCCCACTTAGTGTAGTAGTTTACACCGATAATGATGTATGCCTTCCCGTTGGACATGGGTGTGATGGGACCCATGAAGTTGATGCCCCAAATATCGAAGGGTTCCAATGGTTGGATCCACTGTTGAGATCCCTCCATTTGCGTGGTCATCACACCATCTCTCTAACATCATTCACAGGAGTAGGTGAACCATTGTGCATCTTTGAAGAGTGTAGGCCAGTAATATCTTGCAAGAAGGACCTTAATGACCATGCATTGTCCAGCATAGTGCCTTGCACAAGGGCCCTTATGAGCATCTTGAAGGACGCACAGTGTATCTTCATTAGGGATGCACCATTGAACCAAGCCGTTTGCACACACCTTATAAAGGTGTCCATTGATTTCCATGAAGTGCTCGGCCTTATGGAGAAACTGTTGTTTTTGTTGATGATCCCACTCCTTTGGTAATTCATAGGTTGTGAGATAAGTGAGGATGTGGGCAGACCAAGGTGATTCTTTGGGCATCTATGTATCGATTGCTCCAGCGAAGAGGAGTTCATCTGGAAATTGGTCCGAGAGTGGCTCCTCCTCTTCGGTATTATCCCATCATAATCGAGATAAGTGGTCAGCAACCACATTCTCAGTTCCCTTCTCATCTACCATAGTAAGGTCAAATTCTTGATGGATCACAAGCCACCGTATGATATAGGGGCTCACCGTTGGTTTGTTCATCAGGAACTGGATGGCACTATGATCAGTATGCAAAAACACCTTGTACCCGAACACATAGTATCGAAATTTTTCGAAGGCAAACACCACCGCCATAAATGCCTTCTTGGTCGTGGTGTAGTTAAGCTAAGCACCCACAATGCTATAGCTTGCACAGTGGATATAACATGGACATCTCTGGTCGTCCCATTGTGTAAGCATGGCTCCCAATGCATAGTTAGATGCATCCATCATGATGTGGAAGGGTCTGAACCAGTTGGGTGCCCATAGAATTGGATTTTATACGAGTTTTTGTTTAAGTGTTTGGAATGTAGATTCATATTCTTTAGTCTAGAAAAATGAAGAATTTTTCTTTGTGAGTTCCTGTTGGTGACCATTTGGGACGCGACCGCCAACGAGTGTCCTCGAACAGGATTTAGGTGCTTGCTGGTCTCTGGCAACACCAAGGCCCAAATACCTCCAAATAGACTCAGTAGTTAATGTGAGTATGTGTATGTGTTGTTGCAGTGTGCTATTGTGAAAACTGAAATGATTGGGTTGTGTGTAAAACTATAAATGACTTATCTTAAAGATATTCAGCCAACTTTGCAAAGTACTGTGAGTTCTTGAGAGTTTCTATTTTGTTCAATTACCTAGTCTATGCAGTCCTTATAATACCTACTTGTAACAAATAAAGTTTTGCAAAAACATTTGAGCACAAATTTGCAAATCTACTTCTAATTTTCCCCAGAGAAAGAGATAGTTGCACAAGAAAACTAGAAATAGAGCGAGATTTAATGGAAATAGAAAGAAGAAAAAAAAAAGCAGATTTGTGTAAAGATCTCAAATATTTAAGGTAAAATGATACGAGTAAAAACTTTGCAATAAAGCTATCCCAAATTCAATAACTACGAATTGTTCAAATTTCCAAAGCTCAAATAAGCAATTTCTTCAAGACAATCCTACTATGCTACCCAAAAAAATGTTGCGTAAACAATCACATATGAGACTCTATTTTGGCTAAATAATGGATGTCAACAATTTCATTTCACAGAACCTTCAAAAGACTTGACAATTTTTGATTGAAATACCATGGAGATTCACTTTAAAGATAAAAGAAGCTATTCTGGTCTTATCAAAATACCAAAGATTTTCTGAACCCTCTTGACTATTGAATTGTTCAATGGCTTGACTACATGTAGAGGCTCTCTTACAACAATCTCAATAGCGGTTCTTATATATTGCACAATAATAAAATTCACTACTAAAATACTCTTAAGGCTTTAAAATACAAGCTCTTTTATGGAAAAATTTTAATATAAATTTTCTATCATGCAATAAGAACAATAAGAGGAATCTAAAAATCCAAAAATTACTTGCCAAGCATGATACTATTTAAACCACTAGCTAAAAAATTTAAACAAAATAAAAAATAATAAGCATAACTCATAGGACTATGACAAAGAGGCTGAAATGTTGTCTTTAACAAGTCATCTTACAAGCAATCTTTCACAATGTCTTCTTTTCAATCTTCCTCCAAGACCCAAAGTGAGATCTCGAGTGTGTCCTCCCTTCCTTCCTACCCTTGAATCCATTTTATAGGGTCTCATAGGTAGTTAGGTATTCCAAAATATCTTGGGTAAGTTCTCTCCCAAGTAAGGAAGTTATAACTTGCCCAACAAGTTAGGAGATATTACTTGCGCAACAAGTTAGGAAGTTGTAACTTATACATAAAGTTAGGAGAAAATAATGCTAACATTGGCATGTGTACATATTACAAATATTGCTTTTATAAGCAACAATCTATATAAAAATAAATCCAAAATCTCCATATTATAAGAGCTTCATACAATTTTCATTTTATTTTTATTTAGGATTTTAATTACTCACTGTGTATAAAGCCTTAGTAATTCATTTGAGATAATTAAATTAATGCTAGGTCTTTAATAAGTGGTCCATACCATTGTTGCATGTGAGAAATTGCTGAAATTATTTTTTTGCCACCAAACCATATGAAATTGAAATTTTATTTTGTGACCTCAATTCCGTGCATTCGGGTTTCGCATTTGTCTTCTGCGATGACTATTTCTTCCGAATAAACTGTAACCCTGATTTATTAGCATCGGCTAAAACATCTCCTGGTTCCACTGATTCATTTGTGTACCTGTCTTGCTGTGTTTTCGTGTCTCTGTGGCAGCACTTGATGGATTGGTAATGACGAAGACGAATGCGTTGGCATCAGGCACTACTGTTGTTTTTGGTAAGTTTGCCATGTGTTCCATAAAAAATTGCGGTCGTTGTAACCTTTGCCGCTATGCTGCCTGTATGGTTTTTGAAAGCATCTATCATCTCTTGCAACACCTGTTTCCATCTAGTCACTGAAATTGCCTTTGATGAATTGATCTTGGTGAACAAATTTTAATAACATATATAATATTCTTTCATTTTCCAAAAGAGATTCAATAGATCCGGTCAATTAAACGTAAAATGAGAGATGAAATCCCTACTCAAATGCTTGCTATATAATTGCTTTAGTGTCACCTTGTTTGCGGCACTATTAATGAATTTCGTCTTAGATTCCTGCATGCTGCTGCCCAAAACTGAAAGCAGATAATGCCAAATTTGGAACTCGTGAATTTCAACTTTATAATGCCTCTTGTGTAGTGTAGATTCTTGAGAATGATGCCTACCATCGCAGCTCTGCCGTGTTTCCCTGTTGAATTCTTGAAACTGCTGTGTAACTATGGTCAAACATTTTCGGCATTTCCCAGTGGCTTTCCCATCATTGGTTGTGCGTAATTACTAATTGCCATCGACAGTAAAGAATATCTTTTGGAAGATTCAACTTGGCTATCCGATAACTTCACTGGCCTCATGTGCCTCTCGCTTCTTTCTTCTTTATTTTCCGTCGCCTCGTGCGCATTGCATCCGTCGACGATCTTTGTCCTGGACAGATTTAAGCTCTGCATTTTTTTTCTTAGTTTGGGATCTTCTGGGTGATTCTCCCTGCTACTATTTTTTTAGTGTTTTATGGCCTTGGGGGTGCATCGTTCTACGAGTTTACATGCCGCATAGGTCATGCAAAGGTTGCCCTGGCCCTGCTGGCCACGCATCCCCTGTTTGAGGGCCACTACACTTTGTTTCCTTCAACAGCTTACTGATCAACATATTGCCCAAACTTTGATAAATTCATATTTCTTTTGAAATTCTTTCCAAATTATTTGAGGTAGAGCGTAGATGCTTTGAACAAATATCGGCAACTTGAAACACTATTTTCTACCACCTTCTCCCATTCATTCTTTAACAGTAGCCAAGGATTTGCTAGTTATTTTATTTATTGTTTTCATTCGTTCCATCTTTTCATCCAATATTTTTTTTAGTGAGTGACAGGAATCAATACCTTTTCAAAATACATCTTGCCATTTCAAATAGTTATATTGAAATATTTTGGAGGTCTCAATCATCTCATATCTTTGTTCCATGAAATGGCTAAAATGTGCCAACAGTTCCACTGACAGCTTGGTGATCTTTGAGAAACTCTCAATGAAGCATCAGTAGTACCTAGTGTGGCCAAGGAATGATCAGACATATTTTACAGTGCTTGGTTGACTGGTGATTCCTTAGATGACCCTAATTTTTTCAAGATCTACACTAATCCCTGCTTGTGAAATGTGGTGCCCTAGAACAATGCGCTCTGGGACCATTAGGTGGCTCTTTTTCTAGTTGAGCTGTAGATTAGTTTCCACACATCTTTTCATAACTTGCTCAAGGTGGTCCAAGGCTTGTTCAAACATTACTCCATAGGTAGATAAGTCATCCATGAAGACTTCTACCACATTGCCAATTTGTTGTTGAAAAATGCTAAGGAAAGGCGTTGGAAAGTTGCAGGCGCATTGCACAGGCCAAAGGGCATCTTCTTATATGTGAAAGTCCCCCAGGGACTTGTAAAATTTTTCTTGGCCTGGTCTTCGGGTGTGATTTAGATTTGGTCATAGCCACTATAACCATCCAAAAAGCTATAGTAACAATGCCCTGCAATAGTATCCAACACTTGGTCCACAAATGGGAGTGGAAAGTGATCCTTGAAGGTAGCCATATTTAGTAGTTAGAAATCTATACAAGCCCTCCATTTTCCACCCTTCTTTGGCAAAATAATGAGTGGGCTAACCCATTTTCTATCTACAATGGAATAGATGAACCCTGCCTTTAGCAACTACTTGATTTCATCCTTGACTACTTGCTTCAGTTTGGGGTTCAATCGCCTTTGTGGTTGTCATCGTGGCTTCTTGGAGGAGTCGATATAAATTCAATGTTGGCATACCCTGAGATCAACTCCTATTAATTCAGGGTATGACCATGCAAAAGTGGCATCCCATTTGTTCACCACCTTTAGCAACTACTTCTTCTGTTCAGGAGCAAGAGTGGCATTAATAATTACCGGCTTGTCATTATGCAAAAATGCATATTCCAAATTGGCCGATAAGGATTTGCGTTCTAAAGGCTCATGTTTAAAACTTTCAGGGATTTGTAACTTTCCCCAATCATCACTATCATCAACAATGTAGACTTATTAATGGACCTTTCCCAATTCATCCATGCTCTCTATATAGGTGCATACAAGCCCCTCAGATGGTTCCATCATAAAGTGCTGCTATTAGAGTTAGCGGTCAGCCACTGGGTGCCTTCTTGATTTGTGGCTGCTACGTATAGGCATCCTTGAACTTGCCATTCTTCATCACACTGACTGCATGCTTGAATAGATGCCTACTTAGTGGACCATAGTTGCTGCACACAGTTGAACCCAGAGTCACTATACAAGATGCATGGGACGTAATTCTTCTCGATCTTTCCAAAAGGATTTTCTTTTGAAATTTCAAGGGAAAGATCTCAAAGTCCTAACTGTGCATCTACCATGTTAAGCTAGGCTCTTTCCATTATGATTGGAAAATCCCACTTGCAATTCTCAACACGAATGACTAGGAAGTCAGCAGGATAGGACCACCCACAAATGATGGTCACAATATCTTCCACCAATCCTAAGGGAACAGTAATGGATTTGTTTGCTAGTTCAAGCTGAATGTTGCTTTTCTTCAATGGGGGCAGGTTCCAAGTCTTGTACATGTCATGAAAAATCAAGTTGATGCCTAACCCTGAATCCAAAAGAGCTTTACATGGCTCATTGCCTACCACTTGAAGATAGATCAAGGAACTTCTCAGATCAATCAATTTCCAAGGAAGATGGCTTTCCTTTATCTAGTCCATCACAACGTGTGTGAGCATGATGGTTTGGACCTTAGAAGGTGTTTAGTTTGAAGGCTTCTTGAAGGGTTGAATGGTGGAGGTGATTGGAGGTTCAGAGGCACTAGCCGTGGGTGTGTATGATAGTATGTTTAGAGGATTAGGCTAGAAAAAGGGATGTTTTCATAATTTTACTTCTGGTCCATTTAGCTGAGAAGTTGGTTGTAAGTTGATGTCCCTCGTAGCATTACGTTACTGTGGCTGTGGTGGTATTTCTCCCTGCATAGGTGGATCAGGATGTAGCTAAGTGGGGGGTTGATGAGTAGGGATGGTAGGAGAAGGTGATGGAGGATAGTAGAGATGTGGGTTCTCCCCACTAGGTGATAGAGACTATGTTCAGAAGTACTCTGAGGGGAAGTAATGATTTTGAAAAGTCACATGACTAGAAGAGTCTCGTGAGAAGACTGGTTGTTGAACGTAGTACCCATAAGGATATGACTGTCAGTAAGGGTACTGTTGCCTTAGAGGTGGCATCCCCCACGATTGTGGGTGCTGCCATTGCTCGAAATATTTGTAAGGTTGCAACAGTGCACCACTTAGATAATAACCTTATTGCTGGTGGAACTGCCTAGGATTGCCTTGTGGGTAAGGTAATCTTCGGGGTGTTTGCCTCTTTGCCAAGCAAGGATTCAATGCATACACCCCAGACTCTTATAGATGCGACACCACCAGACAACACCCCTTAGGATGTTCATATTCGCATATCTCACACCCATCATCATCTTCTGTATCAGAGTTTGCAACTTGTTCTGCTACAGCAACTTTTCCCTTACCTTTATGGTAGGCACGTTCAGCTTCCTTTCTCCTATGTCGATCATGATCATTACTTTGCTCTTTGGACTCCTCTGCGATTTTAAGAACACTTTGAAATTTTTTGTCCAAGAGTCCCACATCTTGTTAACCTTAGTTGATATTTCAGAAGTAAATTTTTGTAGGGGCAAGGTTTTACAATTCACCACTGCATCTAGTGGTGATTCTTCCTCATCTTCACAAAATCGGACTTCCCTCTTTTAGATGGAAGGATCTTGATTATATTCTTCTGCACTTTCCTTTTTTCTTAGTTCCCCCTCTTCTTTAGCCACCTACTCAATTAAGTGTTGTAGCTGATGGGCCCTTAGCTCTGATAGTCATCCTTGAGCATAAACACCAAAGATCTTTATGGTTTCAAAGCAGACCCCATCTATGATATGGTGGAGCTGTGCCCATTGAGAGTAGCCATGACTAGGGAATCAATGTAACAATGAGTAGTATCTTCTCATGGCTACATCCAAGGATTCATGACCACCCTGTTTCCATCCTTGGATCTATCATCTTCTAACATTAAGTGAGAAGAAGACATTCTAGATGTTAGATAATCCACTAACTTGGTGTGCCTTATTCTTTACATAAACTGCATAGCGTGTGTAGATTGTGTTATCCTGGGTCCATTCCAACGAAGTGAATCATAATCTTGCTAAGACTAGATAGCGCATGTAAGACTAACAATCCCTGGCAACGGCACCAATGATGAGTGGCGAGGTACCCTTACACCCAACCATATGAATCACGGGCGTTCACACGTGACTCAGTTGAATTTCGTAGACTGTAAGCTCTTACATACATTAAACTCTAGCTAGAAAAACCTTATGTTATAATGGTCGTTGTCTTTCCAACCTCACTAGTGATGTTGTAATGCGATGGTTAAGTGAGATTGAGGCAAATGATTTTTATTGGTTTTCTCTTTTATCTTCTAAGATCTAATTCTTAAAATGTAAGAGATGGAATGTTGCGTAATCTATAATTGTTCTATTCTATCTCTTAACTTTCCCTAGAATAAGCAATTGATCCTATCTTTCATGCACATCCTAAGCATCCCCTAACCATTGTTGGGTTACTAGATGTTAAGCATCATTGGGTTGCCAAGTGTTGGGTTTATGTTCGAGACAATCGTACTTATGGTTTTTATAGAATATAAAAGAGCAATAACAATAAAGTGATAATAATGAAGACTTAAGAAATTATTAAAGCATTGGAATATTAAACTATTTAAATTCTTAAATAATTAAATCCAAATGCTACAAGGAATGCTTAAAAAGCTCGTCTTTATTGCCAGTCACGCCAATGGGCTTAGGTACATTAGTGCTTGAATAAAAAGCCATACATCTTTTTCACACTTGCTGCAGGCACTTGGAAAATTTTCTAAGTCATGTAGGAACAAACTACAAGATTTTGGCTACAACAACTCAAAAAGATGCCTAAGTGTGTCAGGTGCACACTTATTTATAGCTAGATACAGACTCTACATAAATGAGGCCACGTAAATGCATGGACAAATGTGTTGACGGGACCACATCAACACGGCCGCGTATACGGGGCTATGTATACGTGGCCCAATCGACAGATCAACAGAACACTTCATCAACAATAAATAGTTGATTTTTTCCAGTTGATCCAAAATATAGATAACATGTAGTAATCCTCCAGTCTAGCTAAAAGAGAATTGATATGTTGTAAAGAATTGTTGTTCATGAAAAAAAAAAAGAATCGTTCGCAAAGTGCATGTTAAGCAATTGCATACCTTAATTATCAATTGAAAGTCCCTTAACAAAATTCATTTCTAGATTGTAATGTAGATTATGTGAAAGAAAATATGTAGCAATAATAAAAAGATGGGAAACTAAAGAACAACCTTGACAAACCAACCATTGAACAAAAAAGAAGGAACTTAATCCAAAATTAGTAACAACTTGAGTGTTAGCATCAATGAGCAAGGTATGGATAAGTTGAATAAAATAATCACCAAACCTTAGTTTATAAAGAAAAGAGATAATGAAATTCTATTCAATATTATCATAATATTTGGTATAATCTAACTTAATAAAATCAATGTATTGGTTGTTATTAGAAGAGCAGTGCATTCCCTCCCAAGCTGCAATAACATTATTTAAGATATGTCTTCCTTTAAAAAAACTAGTTTATTCAAGTCTGATGATATCTTCAATAGTCTTCTAAATTTAGCAAGTTACACATTTAGCTAAAAGTTTATAAGTATTATTAAGAAGAGTAATACGCCTCCAGTTATCAATATGTTGAAAATCTCTATTCTTAGGAAGAAAACAAATAATATCTTTCTTAATATTTTTATCAAGAGAAACTTTTTTAATGACTTCTTGGAAAACATGAAAGAGATATCTAATGAAGTCCTAATGCTTTTTAAAAAATTCAATAGGAAAACCATCAAAACCTAGAGCTATACCATTTGCTAAACTAAAGGCTGCTAATTTGATTTCTTCTATTGTAAGATCTATTTCAAGAATACTTTGATGCATTACTGAAATAACATGAGGAATATGCATACTAGGGGCATGGAAGGATTTCATGCTAAAACCTTCAGAAGAAAAAATAAAAGAAAAATGATTGTCCAAAAAACTGTTAATAGTCTTAGGATCTTTAATGATGGAATAATTTATATAAGATGATTCTAGTTTAGATACTTGACCCTTTCCTTTTAGAAATATTAGAAACTCCTTGTAGGGTTCATCTTTAATTCTTAGCTAACCAATGCAACTTTTGTGAGAGCACTTTTAGCTTCAAAAGTATGTCAACATTGTTTATCATAACAAGCTTTAGCCAAGGCTTTTGGAGTTTTACAATCAAATGGATTCTAGTCTAAAAGAATTTGCATTTTTTTTACAGATTTTGCAAGATCTTCTTTAACTTGATGCTTACACTTGGCAAATTTCTTTCCAAACCATCTAGCATAATTTCTAACTCGACAAGTAGTGTGTTATCATCAATCAATCCAACGAATATCACTAGTAGGATTTTTCTTTACATTCCATAAATACTTGAAGATATTTTTCCTAATGGATCATATGAACATATTAGCATTCATGAAAAAACACATGCTTTTAAAAGGATGAAGAATTAATACTAGAGAGAAAAATGCTAATAGAAAATTTGATATGAAAAAGTAGCATATGTAGGTACTTCTACATTCCTTATAGGCATCCAAAAGGAAACATTAGAGATGTAAAATCTATTAAGTTGATAATAAATTCTATTATTTTCTTGTTGATAACTACACCAAGTATAATGTTTTTCATTTTATTGAGATGTTAATAAAGAGCTAACATTAGAAAGAAAATATTTTTCTTTGAAATTGCTCGAATCTTCTTTTTCTTGAGAAGACATATTAGGAAAAAGACTAACAAGTTTATCTAAATAACTTTCAACCAAATTGAAATCACCTCCAATAATTCAATTAACTTAGGTAGAGATAGAAATATTTCTAAACCTTTAATTCATCTTTCGAATTATTAGAAGCATAAATATTACAAAGCCTAAACTCACATTTTTCACTATGATAACTAATCCAAATAACTCTTCCAAAGTTATCAAAACTAGAATTCAAAACATTTCCAATCTAATTTTTATTAACAAGAATAACATCACCTCATTTATTAACTTCATCATCAATAGCAGGAAAAATAATGCAATTTTTAATGTATTTACTAAGAAAACTAATATCATGCAATAGAATTTTAATTTCCTGCAAGAAGAGAAAATCTAAAGATAAATGCCAGTTTGAAAGATACTCCTTGGAAATCTTAGCTTGGGACCTATTAAAAAGGCCTTGAACATTGCATTATAAAACTAACATTAAGCTGTGACACAAAAGGCCCCCATCCTTGATTTTTTAGGCTCATCATTTTTTTGACAATCCATGTTACCAATAAGTGACAAAGCATTGTATCATAAAAAAACCACTTGAAATAGTAGTAGAAGTAAAAGAAAAATAAGAAACCTTTGGGATTTTTGAATTCAAAGCAGTATTTGCAAACCTCTTCTTTTTATGTTGCACTAAGTGAATTCCATCTACATTAATACTTTCATTGCTAGTCCTTGTTGATAATTTTTTTTGAAGAGGAATTTTCTTTAGATATCAAGAGTTTACTAGCATCATAAAGGATTTTTAAATGGTTGAAAACTTGTTGAAAAAGATTTCATTTTTGCTTGCTAAAAACTACCATTATTTACCTTTTCTAAAAATTGTTGTTTCTTTTGCTCATAAATAACTTTTTTATTAAGACACTCCAATAGCTGCAACATCCTTGTAAATTATAATATGTAATTTTTTGGAAAAAAAGACTAATTATTGGCCTTGAGTTTTAATTCTATCTCCTTTTTCCATAAATCAATCTCTACAAAATAATGTGTACACTACATACCATTTAATAATGTTTTTGACTCTATCTTCAAGGTTGTGCTAATGTTGCTAATTATTTGACTTTCAAGACTTTGAAAAATGATAGGAATATTTTTAATTCAATCTAATAAAGAATTTTAGGATAATCAGAGGAATATGGATTAAAATCCACTTTCCATTCTTGAGTAATTGAATTATTATGCTAATCCATAAAAATTTTAAGATCAAATGCTTTCTTAATGATTTTAAAATTGGCCAATTTGACAAGCAAAAAAGATTCAAAAAAAATAGTGAGCATGCAAAATATTAATTCCATAGTATTCAATAATTACCTGAATCACTAGTGTAAACCCCTTATTTGAGAAAAGAAATCTAATAATATGTAGAAATATGTATCGTGAAGTGATATCTTTTGACAAGGATTCCTACAAATCATCAAGTAAGAAAAAAAAAACAACTTTTGAATTCTTCATAGTCTCTATAGTATGAGAGACATTAGTGTTTTACATCTTTAGATCAATCCCCATTAAAAAAAATTTCTACTAGAAAAAATTCACCATAAATCCTCAAGATCGACAAACCATTGAGAGAATTTGCCACTATCAATGAAGAGGGCTTCTAGATACCCCATACACTCTCCACCGCATCCCTACAATAACCTCCCATGAACAATCAAAAACTTGGTTCTCCTCAACTCATTTTAGCAATTTTAGGTTGCATTACAATTTTAAGCTAAAATTTTTTTATGACAAGATGACACTCATCATCCTCAATGAAGGGGATTAGTATTTATTGTGTTTTGACCATAGCAAATGAAAGGCAAAAATCAATATAGTAATTTGTTGATGTTTGTAACCATAAATTTGGACATGATATGTTTAAAACCATGTTTTATATGCGTCTAGTTTTCTTTTATTTTCTTTTCTTTTCCTTTTTTTTGGAGCATGGTGCCAATGTAATCCTTTGCATTATTATGTGTTCCATGATAATAAATTTTTTTAATAATAATAATAATAATTTTATAGAAAATTTCAATTAGATGTATCTTTGGTAGAGCATCTATTTTTGGTAAGTAACAACATGTGACTTATGATCTACATGTCACATATTGGATTCTAAGGGGTAGGTATTAGTTATAAATTTAATAAGTGAGGCATTGCATAGTTGGTTAGAGTATGTGACCTAGTGACTTGTGATATGTTAACACGTGCTACCTAAGGAGGTACAATAAAAATATATATTTGTAAGTTACATGTTCAATTTAACATGTGCCACTTAAGGTATATTAAAACTATATATTTACCAGTCATATGTTTGATTACAAGGGATAGGTATGCTAAGAAACATGTCCCCTAACAAGAAATAAAGGCCACTATTAATTGGTTGTGACATTGCTAAGTTGATGCAACATAAATATGATGTTGACATCAAAGTTTATGATACTATATTACTGATGTAACATCCCCCTCTTGTATTTACCTATAAAAACATACTTACTAGTTATATTTCTGGCACCATCATTCATTTAATAGGTAGTTAGAATCTTGTAATTTGATATTTTGTTCTTAGTAACAAATAGTAAGTACTTGCAATGTGTAATTGAGTAAATTGTTTAAAGTTTTATTCAAGTGGATTGTACCTAGACATAATTCATGAATAATAATAAAATCAAGATTGATTTGCTTCCATTATAACATTTTAGCTTAGTTTAGATTTAGTATTTTATGCATTTAATTTCTATTATTATTTTATAACTTTCTTAGCATAATGTTTACATTTCTAGTGCATGATAATTACATCATAGAATGAGTGCAACCTAATCTCAAGTATAATATACATTAACTTGGCAGTTCAAGTAGCAATCCACTTGGTACATCCAATAGTGTGAATGCTTGGTAATCTCAGTAGTGGATGCACATGTTTAAGATGTGATAGTAAATTAGAGAATTAGATATTTTTATATTTTTGTTTCTAGTTAATTTCATATTAATTGTAATTTCTTATGTTTATATTTTCACATTTTTATTTAATTAGATATTAATTATAATTTCTTATATTTACACTTAGCTTAAAACTTTTTTACTACAAAATCATAATTACATACTATAGTTAGACTTATTCATATGTTGTAAGGATAACTATGAGTTTAAGTGGGAAAACAATGATTTTCAATCATATAACAAAGCTAAATGCTATGGCTAGCCCATCTACAAATTATAACATGACCCACCATGATGCTTGTAATTCATATGTTTGGGCATTGGATATACTTGCCACTCATTACCACTTAAGACATAATGAAAATGACTTTAATTAGCTTGTCAATATATTATTTTCTTGTAATTGCTTGCATTATAAGTTTGGTTTTCGCTTTATTGGTATGGGGAATATGAAGAGATTTTATTCTCTTATACTTTAGAATTGTTTGATTTATGGGATTTCTCATATATGGGAAATATAAACTTGGTCTTCACATGCTTCAAGTGTGTAAATATAGGCTTCAATGCATTTTTTAATTGATTGGTATTGGAAACTAATGAATTGTGGTTTGCCAGGCCCTAATATCGGGTATGCGATATCGCAGCCTGGGTACAATATTATATACATGATATAGTGATTCCTGTGTTGGCCTATAAATATAGCACTCAAGCACATGGGGAAGGGTCATTAGGAGTCTTGAGTCTTTTGGGGTCAATTCTTTTGTCATTTTTTAGTTAGTTTTTAGCTCTTTTCCCAAGTGCATGCCCACAGTGTGACGCTTGTAATTGTACGGAATCTTTGTTCAAGTGTAACATACTTGGACATGCACAAAATCAGCAATAAAGATCGAGATTACTCCATCATTACAACATTCACTTAGTTTTTAATTGTTTTAATTGTTAATTATTTGTTGCTACTTTCTTAGTTAATATTTCTTTTATCATCACTTACTATTCCTGTTGTTAACACAGAATGAGTATACCTTAATCGCAAACATTTAAGTATAACTACGTGGTAACCTAGTAGCGTACCGAGTAATGATTCAAGTGATGTGCACTTGGTAATCCTAGAAGTAATACACAAAGTCCAAGATGCATATAACAGAGGCCATTCAAATATCCTGCAAGCATTGCAAGGCCACTAAAAGCCTAATGCATATAACAAAGGCCATTCAGATATCTTGCAAGCATCACAAGAAAAGTTGTCTACCTAGGCTTGATTTAAACAACTTTCCTAAGCTCTTAGGAGGCTATGATTTAGATCTGCAACATCATTTAGAAGCCTTCTATGATGCTTGTGCATGGAACAACATTGAGAATGGGTGGTAAAGGCTTAAGCTCTTTCCTATGACACTCGTTGGTCAAGCAAAAGTGTGGTCCGTGTCTTTAAAACCAAATTCAATTTGCCAATGGCCTACAATGGTAAAAATATTCAATGAAAGATATCAAACCTATGCAAGAGTGTCAACCTTGAGGAGACAAATTCAAAAGCGGAAACAAGGGCAACATGAACCCTTGGACATGGCCTTAGAAAGATATTACTCTTTGTTAAACAAATGGCCAGGCCATGGGTTCTCTGAGGAAAGGTTAATGTATCACATCATGGATGGGCTCCCTAATGAAACTAGGGAGATGCTAGGGATGTATGCCCCACATCAACTATATGAACTATGAACTCACCAATTCTGAGAACTTATTATACGGGTAGCAAAAGAAGAAGGAGAAATCATCAAATGGGAGAATATTGAAAGACGTTAACAAGAACAAACTCTTAAAGTAACAAAGGTCCATAATCATGAAGAGGAGAAATCAACTCACCTTGAGGAGGTGGAATCGTCCCCATCTTTGCCAATACTAAAATGACTAGATGAAATTAAGGAAAAGATCAAAAAGATGATGGAGTGGGTACATGAAAAATGTGGAGAATATGCAAACATTATTAGAGAGAAAACCACACAAAATAACCCTGACAACCAAAACAAGTAGAGGATACCAAACCTAGAAACAGGATAGAACACCATTCGACAATCAGAAAGAAGGGCTGAAGAAAATAAGGATAGGGGTTCAACTATCAATCATAAGTATCAATGCGATGTTTACTTTAGCCATCATCTCAAAGGACAATGCCCAATCTTGTCACATCTACATGAGCATTGGGAAAGAATGTTATATCCAGATTTTTTATAGAAGTACCATGTTCAATCGGAGTGGCAATACCCCCAGTCGTGGGGGAGGCCATCGCTAAACTAGCCACACCCTTCGTATCACTCAAAACCAAGTGCTTATTATGTTCAACACCCTATTTCTTGAATTGGATCAACATCCTCTACTTCACCTCATCATTTACATTCTCCCAAGTATCATCAACCCATGTCCTCTACTATTGGATCACCACCTCATGTTTCGTACACTTCTCCTTACTCTCGATATGTTCATCCTTCACCTCCTTCTACATCACCATTGGTAGTATTGGAAGGTTTTGTGCCATAACACCAACCAATGAACATTACTTATGCTACTACTATCAATAGCAGTGGAAGTCCTCCACATAATCAAAAATGTCCTTTCTTTAGGCATGGCCATAGAAAGAGATAGCATGGCTCTAAAACCACTACATCCTCCAACTCAACATAAGCTCAACATGGTGATGCACCTTCCTCTTTAAACTCAACAACTCCTATTACCTTCTCTAGGCTACTAATTAACACTCCAACAACCACGTGGCCCAATGAATATAACAACATGAGAAGACATATTGATCCTTACATATCATCTTATGGTCACGGGTGTCATAGTGGGTCAGCTTCTTATCACATGACTACATCTTATAATCTACCCCAATATGCCTACTTTAATCAAGTGTGTGAACCCCAGCTTGGGGACATTCCTGCCACCACATCAAAAGACACCCAATGATTTGGATATGATTGGACTCCAATATTTTCAATATGCATGGATCCTAACTTTCCATTTATTAATTCTTGCCATGATCAAAGGTTTATTCATGGGGGATACCCCCCATTCTAACAAGAAAAACTAGTAAATATTTTTTCTTTTCTTTGGTCTTATAATTTTCTATTTTTTAATTTTTTTTTGTTTTTTAATTCTTCAATTTTCAATTTTTCATTTTATATTTTTGAGAGTAATCTCATCTATGAATCAAATACTCACGTGACTAGTCAATTGAGGTGTTGTTCTATGCTATCAAGTCACAAGTGACTAATTATTTGGACAGTGAGCCCAAAACATCCACCCACCCATTCTATTAATAAGAGGTTCTTACCCTGGGTATGATGATATTCTCATTATTATCAAAACTTAAAGTAACTTTGTACTCATTATGCCCAAAGCGAAGAGTGATGAACTAAGAGGGAATAACAAGGGTGTGAGATCAAGGGAACTTGTGGATTCTCTTTGGTGACATCTGTATGTGCTACCATGCAGCTTGGTTGTACTAAGATCCTTGTAGATGTAATGAGAAATGGGAGTAAGAGTTGTAATAAAGGCACTAAATAAAGGAACTTAATGCTGTTCTAGGGGGTTCCACTAGAAAGACATGCATACATTCTTGAAGGTTGGTGGCTTCTCCGAATCATCTTTGGGAAAGACAAAGTGCAAAAAGTGACTAGAAGCAGAAAAAGACAACGAAAAAAAGAAAGAGGAAACATAAGAAATGATGTAGAAAAGAAAAGACCAAGAAAAATGTGCTAGAGAAAAATTTGAATCACTCCTCCCTTGTGAAAAATGACAAGTGATCATACGCCTTGTTGTCATGATGCTCTTATGGTTGTCTATCATCGGGATGACAAAATGCGATGTCACTAATCAAAGGTATGGACTTGGTTTTGATCTTGGAGCAAAAGGCTAATGGTACTTTAATCACACGTAACACTTAGGATTCATTGTTCCCAGTGTAAGTTACCTCACATCCCAATCTTTCTAATCCTTTCTACAATTTGTCTCATCTCACGGTCCAAGTATTTGTAGCTTTTGTCTTGTGTAGCATAGAACTCATACCTCATAGTGGTGGTACTTAACATGTGTGTGTTTTGTTACATAGGTGCAGATTGCATTTAACCCTTTTAGTACCTATGAACATTTTAAGGCATGGTTACGCAAGGGCATGATAGGTTGGAACCTACTTTGGGGAGGACCCACTTGCGTGACTTTTATAATTCATACTTGTGGCACACCACCACATCATTCTATACCCTCCAAGTATTCCATTTCCAAATCTATTCTTTCCTTTGTCATCATTTTAATTGAACATTTGTTAGAACCATTACATGTCCTTTTTCATCACCCTTTTCAAAGAGCTTCACTATAAATTCCACTCCATTATGCTTTCAATGCCTTAATTTCCACTTGACATTACCCCAGACCTTTCAAATCTACCTCAAATCCTTCATTTTTGTCCAAAAAAACTCGAAAAATCATCAATTTTACTAAGTACCCTATCTTGGATAGGATACGATATCGGCTACATGGTATCGGGTTCGATGCGATATTGGGTATGCACTATTGTGTACACAATATTGCATCTATAAAAACTATATATATGGGACCCCTATGCACTACAAAAGTCCTTTTCAATAGTTGACATGGGGGAAGCTGTTCAAATTTTCTTCCACGATTTTTAGCAATTTGAGAGTCTAAAATTCAACCGTCAATATTTCGCTCATTAATAATCTAATTTCTTTTCTAATCGAACCTAATTAAACCTAGAGTGTTTAACTTAGTTGTGGGGAAGGGGTACGGTAGAATTTGTGCATAACTTCTTTGAAATTTGCTATCACCTAAAGGATATCATAGGGGTAAGTACTCTTAGTAAATATTAAAAACTCATGCCAAACTAATTTTCTTCCTTCACCCAAATCATTTAAACTATTATAGGAGTCACATGAGTAGATTAGGCCTGACATTAAAAATTTTTAGGGGAACTTCCTCAAAAAATTTCTAACTTTGAAATCACACTAAGCAACGAATTAAACATTTATTAAAGACACTGAGTAAGGTATGAGATAATTGAATTTCTTTAAATAACCTTACTAACAATTGATCTTTGTGTGATTACTGATGGCCCCTAAACGAGGACAATAGGGAGGCTGTTCTCAAGGTGTAACCAAATGTCTGAGAAGAGGCAGAGGCCAAGGACCTCATGAGGAACATGTAGAATAGGAGGCATAATCATTCAACATCCATAAGGAAACCCCTATTACTGCACAATCTAGCCAAGTAGAAGATGGAGAGGTCAAGGCACTTAAACAAGGACAACATCTCACGTTGTCCTTGGAATGTTTTCAAGCCATTCAAAAAAGGTCTACATCCACTACAGTGATTGTGAAACTTAATTTTGGGTCTTTTATTGAATTCTCCCCTGAACCAGTTAAGGATTTACTCAAGGGATCTCCACTATGGCCTATCCTCTTAGAGAGTAGAGAATGGTATTTGGTTGAAACCTATCAATTTTAGCATAATAAAGAAGGCACCACCATCGATATTGGTGGAATTTCAATTGATTTCTCCACAAAGGCCATTGCAGAAGTTCTAAATCTTCCAAATATAGGGCCTAAAGTTGCTCATTTATCCACTTGCTCCAATGTAGATGTAAGAAAGGTATGGTTAAAAAAGATGTACGGCAAAGAAGATAAGACATATGGAGAACTAACCCTTGAAGAGATAATTTAATTTAAAATTGGCATCTATCAAATTTTCCCAACAAAGGGGTTAAACAGAATTTTTACCTATGTGGCCAAAGGATGTGCAATTTTGATGGGTAAGGTTGATGCCAATTTGCCCAGTCTATATTTAACAGAGATATTAAGGCAGTTTGAAGAATGAAAGATAGGAAAGTTCTTACTACCCTTTCTGTGTCTAATTAGGAAGCTGTGCCAACATGTTGGAATTCTAGGGTACACCAATGATGTGCTCTAAAAAGCGCAAAATGCTTCATATGCTAAATTACTTAAGCCACCAGCACCAAGAAAAGATGTTGGTGAGACGTTGGAGCTTGAACAAGAATAGATAGTTGGGCCCATTGGACCTTAAATGGTAGGGCCTAGCTAAATTCCAAACATAAGGCTTAGCCAATAATAAGAAGTAGGGCCTAGCACACAAATCACAGGCCAGCAAGACCAGCAACTGCCATTGCCATCATAAGATTATCGATCGTCAATGAGCCATCTCTGGGCCATCACAAAGATGGTCAGTTGGGGAAGTAGGGATGAGGCCAATCTCTTCAAGGTGATTGATGATGCTCTACAACCCACCATATCAATTGATCCTACAAGAGGTAACGTCTCAATTCAAACAGGAGAAGGGGAATCAAATTAGTCACAACAAATCTCTAAAAATGCTAAATCATTCCAAGTACAATTAGAAACTAGTGAAGATGCCACAGTGGTGGTCACGCAACACCAAGATGCTGCTAGAGTAGTAGACGTGGTCACAGACCATATCAAAGAATCATTTAACATCCATGTTGTGCCACCAGCAGATTTCATAGGAGCACGTGATGCTCAAGTTTTGGTCGGTACCTCAATGACTCTTGCAAAACATGAGGATGCTTTGGATCTCTTACTGCAAATAGGACAAGTAATGACATCCTTGTTTGACATCCCCCAAGATGTCACAGTGGCCTAATCAGACCTCATTTCCCCTAAAGGAAAGTTGATCATGACTAAGTTTATGGCCAAACACGTAGAAGATAAGTTGCAGAGACTCCAAGAAAAGTTTGTCACCCTATAAGATGAACAACGGGATCCGTCCCAACTTATGGCAGCTGATTAGTTAGAATCATTTAGGATAGAGCAGTTAAATAAATTATTATTAGAGAATAAAAGGGTGGCAATGGAAAAAGAGAAGGTTGATTGGGATGCTTCAAAAGCACAAGCCCAAACATATGCACATGTGAAAGCACTCAAGGCCTTACAAGAAGAGAATAAACTTCTTGCTGTTGAAAATCTTTGGTTGACGATAGTTGAAAAACAAAAGAATGTTCTCAAGGAAAGTTTCCAACAAATGTGAGAACAACTAATAAGAGTCAACCAAGTTATAAGCTACTTAGCTAGAGAGAATAGAACCCTCTCAATGGAGGAGGTACATGTGCTTCAGTAGAATACAAACATTGAAATAAGCATGTGGGAAAATGAGGCTAAGAGACATGAAAAATTAAAGGAATACTTCCGTGATCAAGTGGAGATGTATAAGGAAATCATCAAAAAAGAGATCCATATCACTAAGGATCACATTAATTCTTTCAATGCTCAACATGTTGATTGGTGAGCCATACTGGATACTTATGCCTTCATCCACCAAGCAAAATTAAAAAGCCAGGACCTACAAATCTAGGATCTCACAAAATACATGGAGTTGGAAAATATGTAGTATGCCAACTTCACCATGTTAACAATAGGGTGCCCAAGAAATAAGCTAGAGAAGTAGGTAGCTACCACCTATGAAAAATATGAAATAGAGTTTGTGAAACACAAGAAGACATTGCAAAGACTAGAGGTAGCAAACCTTGAACTAGAGGTGGTAAAGGCTAGCTACCAAGGCCAAAAAGATGTAGCAACAGAATTGGCTAGAAGGCTTACGGATAATCAGGAATTTAGAGATAAAGCTAGAGCCTATGAGGAGGAACAACAGCTATTTGTAGCATGGTATGTCAAAGCCAGTCAGATGTTTCTACAACTACCATGTTCATGGAAAGTGCCAAGTCCATCGAATATTGGAACATCAGCATGGACAACACATGATCCTTGGATAGAGGAGGAAAAACTTCAAGAACTCCTTCAAAAGTGTTCATTTCAAAATCCTAAAGCATAAGATAAAGGAAAGCCCATGGAGAAGCCACTGCCACCAAGAACCACATGAGTTCTGAAAAAGTTTGTATTTTGTGTTGGTATCTAGATTTTGTTTTGTCTAGTCCTACACTGTAGCGTGAAATAATTCATAGTCATTCAATAATCCCATACCTATCCATTGTGTAGTCAAATGAACTTGTTCCTCATTTTTTTTCACTCGAGGATGAGTTTTTATTCAATCGTGGGGGTATGATGAATCATGGTTTGCTAGGCCCCAATATCGAGTACACGATATCACAGCTTGGGTACAATATTATGATTCTTATGTTGACCTATAAATATAGCACTCAGGTGCATGGGGAAGGGTCATTAGGAGTCTTGAGTCTTTTGGGATTGAGTCTTTTGTCAGTTTTTAGTTAGTTTTTAGCTCTTTTCCCAAGTGCATGTCCACAGTGTGATGCTTGTAATTGTACAGAACCTTTTTTTGAGTGTAACATACATGGACACACACACGATCGACAATAAAGATCGAGATTACTCCATCATTATAGTGTTCACTTAGTTTTTAATTATTTTAATTATCAATTATTTATTGCTATTTTCTTAGTTAATATTTCTTTTATCATCACTTACTATTCCTATTGTCAACGCAAAATGAGTACGCCTTAATCACGAACATGTAAGTGTAACTACATGGTAACCTAGTAGCGTATTGAATAGTGCTTCGAGTGATGTGTGCTTGGTAATCCCAAAAGTAGTACATGAAGTCCAAGTTGTGTACCGATGATTAGGGATGGATGCTCATTATACTTAGGCTAGCTTAGATTTTATTTCCTATTGCTTATTAGCTTAATTAAGTTACTTCTCATTGTTCTTAATTGTAGCATAGTAGTGGAAACCACGTCATACACCTCACTTTGGACTAAACCATACATGACAAAGAAAATACTAGTCCAGGTGGGAAGATAGTGAACTGTGATCAACATATAACTGTCTAGGTGCCACAACTAGATCATCCACAGATGATGAGTGGTGAGGTACCCCCACACGCAACCATACGAATATGAGCATTTCACGCATGATCCGATCGAACTCCGTAGACAGGCTAGTTTTGGTATCTAGATAGTTATTCGTTGATTGCAGTTCATTGTCTTTCCACCTAGACTAGTATATGCTTTGTCACATATGGTTTGGTCTAGAGTGAGGTGTATGATGTGTTCCTAAACTAATGCTACTCCTAGAGGCGATGGAAAATAATCTTAGCTAAGTTAGGAGGAAAAGGGAGAGAGAGTTATGCTAAGAAGAAATAGGGGGAGAGAATCTAAACTAGCCTAAGTGCGATGAACATCCATTCCTTAATCATTCGTATACATCTTGGACCTCATGCATGACTACTACTGGGCTTACCAAGCATAGATCTTAGGTATGTTGTTGGGTTACCAAGTAGTCATACTTAAATGCTCGTGATTAAGTCATACTCATTCCATGTTTAAGGAGTTTAGGGTGAAGAGATATTAACTACGAAAAAAATAATTAATTAAGTAATTTAAACTAATTAAATGCTGCAATGATGAAGTAATCTCGATCTTTATTTTCGGTACATCACACTCGAATAAATGATGCCATATAATTACAATCACCACACTGCGGGCATGCACTGGGAGAGAGGGTTGAGAGGAAAAATGATAAAAAGATCCTACTCTAATACTAATTTCTAATTTCTAACTTCTAAAACTGACTCTTCCCATGTGCCTACATGTGTATTTATAGGCCCACACAGAAACCACAATATCGTGTACCCAATATCGCTTGTCAGGCTGTGATATTGCGTACACGATATCATGGGTGCGATATTAGGGGTTTGATATCAGGACCCATTAGACCTGGTATCTTGTACCTGATAATAGGGGTTCGATAATAGGACTTGACAGACCATGACTCATCACACCCCCATGACTAACTAACAAATTGTCCTCGAGTCAAAGAAAGTGAGGAACAAGTTCAATTGATTACACAGTGGATAAGTGTGGGATTATTGACTACCTAGGAATTGATTCATGTTGTAGTGGAGAATTAAACAAAATTTGGACACATACTCAAAAATTACAAAATTTATTGGAACTCATGTGGTTCCTAGTGGTGGTAACTCCTCCATGGATGCCTTTCCTTTGTTTTGCACTCCAGGCTTCTAAGATTGATACTGTTGAAGAAGTGCCTAAAGTTTCTCCTCTTCTATCCATGGATTATCAGCCATCCATGCTGATGTTCCAATGTTTGATGAAGTCAAAACTTTCCATGGACATGGTAGTTGCAGGAACACTTGATTGGCCTTGACATGCCATGTCACAAATAGCCATTGTTCCTTTTCATAGGCTCCAGCCCTGACCTCTTCTCTTTTTGCTTGGATAGATTGTGTAGCAATAGGAGTTTCATGATGGATGCTAAATTATTTTGCCTTCTACTCTACATGTTCTTCATGAGGTCCTTGGCTTCTACCTCCCCCTGGGCATTTAGTTGCGCCTTGAGAAGGTCCTCCTTGTTATCTTCTTTTAGGGGCCATCTATAATCACACAAAGATCAATGGTTAGTAAGGTTATTGAAAGAAGTTAAATTATTTCATACCTTACTTGTTGCCTTTAGTAATTGTTGAATTCTTTGCTTAGTGTGATTTTAGAGTTAGAAAGTTTTTTTCAAGGAAGTTGCCCTAAAGGTTTAATGTTAGACCTGGTTTGTTTAGGTGACACATTAAGGAACAGGTAATGGTTTTGATGAACATTTGATAAAATGATGACAAGGAAAAGAATAGATTTGGCAATGAAGTACTCGAAGGGTACAAAATGATGTGATGGTGTGCAACAAGTACAAATTACAAAAGATACACAAGTGGGTCCTCGCCAAAGTAGGTTCCTACCTATAATGCCCTTATGTAACCACACCTTAAAATGTCTGTAGGTACTAAAAGGGTTAATTGTAATCTACACTGATGCAACAAAACACACACATGTTAAATACCACCATGATGAGGTATGAATTCAATGTTACACAAGTCATGAGTCCCAATTACACGAACAACAAGGTGATGCAAATTTTAAAAGGGATTGCAGAGATTGGAACATGAGGTAACTGACCCTGGGCACAATGAATCTTGAGTGTAGGATGTGATTAATGTGTCATTTGCCTGTCGCTCCAAATCAAGACCAAGTCCATTCCTCCGTTTAGTGACATCGCATTGTTTCATTCCATGATGGACAACCATAAGAGCATCATGACAGCAAGGCGTATGATCACTTGGCATTTTGTTGAAGGGAGAAGTGATTTTTGCTTTGTGGCACACATGTTTTTTTTTTCTTTTTTCTTTTTGTGTGGCCACTTTGGCACACTCTCTCTCTATTTTTTTTTGAATGCTTAATCCAGAGAAGTTGCCTACCTTCAGGCATGGGTGCATGTCTTTCCAGTGGAACCCCGTAGAATAGCTTTTTTTTTTCTGGTTGAGTGCCTTTTGATTACTCTTACTCCCATTTTTCATTAGATCTATAAGGATCTTAGTACAACCAAGCTACATGATAACTCCTACAAATGTCACCAAAGAGAATCTACAAGTCCCCTTGATGTCACACCCTAATCATTCCCTCTTAGTCCATTCTTCTTAACTTTAGGTATAATGAACATATGATTACTTTAAGTTTTGATGATTAGGAATATCATTTTACCTAGGGTAGAACCTCTTATTGATACAATGGGTGGATGGATGTGATGGTCTTGTTGCCTAGATAATTAGCTACCCGAGACTTGATAACAGAGAACAACACCTCAACCAATGAGTCACATGAGTGTTTTATTTGTAGATGAGATTACTCATAAAAAGGTATAACAATAAATGAAATAACAAAAGATAAAAAACTAGAAAACAAAAAATTGTAAAATTGAAGAAAATGAAAAATATTTATTAATTCTGCTTATTAGAATGAAGGATATCCCCAATGAATAAATCGTTGAGCATGGCTAGAATTAATAAATGGAAAGTTGGGATCCTTGCATGTTGAAAATATTGGGACTCGGTCATACTTACCCCATTGGGGTTCACACACTTGATTAGAGTTGACATAGTGGAGCAAGTTAGAAGATGTGGTTAATTTATAAGGAGTTGACCCACTATGGTACTTGTGACCATAAGATGGTATGCAAGGATCAACATGTCTCCCTACATGGCTATATTCATTGGGCCCCATAGTTGTTGGAGTTTAGATTGGTGGCCCTACTAAGGTAACATGAGGCATTGGGTTTGAAGAGAAAGATGCACCACAGTGTTGAACTTGTGCTGGGTTGGAGGATACAATGGTCTCGAAACTATGCTGTCCCTTCTTATAGTCATGTCTAAAGAAGGGATGCCTTCGATGTTATAAAGGGTTCCCACTACTATTGATAGTAGAAGCACAAGTAACATTCATGGGTTGAAGCTATGGTGCAAACCCTTCTAGTACAAGTGGTGGCGATGTGGAAGGAGGTGAAGGATGAGAATATTGAAACTGAGGAGTGTAAGGTACCCAAGGTGGTGGTCCTGTTGGAAAGGATATGGGTTGATGGTATTGATGAGAATGATAATAATATTGTGAGATAGAGTATGTTGACCCAGTTGGGGAAACATGATGTTGAACTTGATAGGCACTTGGGTTTGGATGATATGAAGGGTGTACCCAGTTCGAGGGTGGCCTCCCCCATGACTAGGATTTTTGCCACTGTGATTGAACATAGTATCTCTGTATGAACTCTAGGTGCAACACTCTTCCCCAATGCTCATGCAAATGTAACAAGATTGGGCATTGGCCCTTGGGGTGATCACGCAGGCAAATGTTACATTGATACGTATGATTGGTAGTTAAGTTCTTATTCTCTTCTACCCTTCTTTCCAATTGTCTAAAGATGTTTTGTCCTATTTCTTGGTTCATCATAACTCTACCTCCAATAATGTTGGCATATTCTTCGCATTTTTTATGCATCCATTCCATCATCTTATTGATCTTTGCCTCAATTTCATCCAATGATTGTAGTGTTGGAAATGATGGTTCTGCCTCCTTAGGGTGAGTTGATTTCTCCTCTTCATTATTATGGGCCCTCATTGATTTAAAGTTTTGGGCCTGTTGAGATTTTTCAACATTCTCTCATCTAGCCATTTCTCCTTCTTCTTTTGCTACCTGCTTAATAAGCTCTTGGAATTGATGGGTTTGTAGTTCATATAGTTGAACTGGGGCATACATTCCTAAGGTTTCCCTTGTTTCATTACGAAGCCCATCAATAATGTGGTACATTAGCCTTTCCTTAGAAAACTCATGGCCTGAGTAGTTGTTTAACAATGCATAATATCTTTCTAAGACCATGTCCAAGGGTTCATGTTGTGCTTGTTTCCACTCTTGGATTTGTTTCCTCAAGGCTGACACTCTTGCATAGGTTTGATATCATTCATTGAAGAGCTCTACCATTGTTGGCCAATGTCGGATTGATTTTGGTTTTAAGGACATGTACCATACTTTTGCTTGGCCAACGAGTGTCAAAGGAAAGAGCTTAAGTTTTTGCCATTCATTATCAATATTTTTCCATACATAGGCATCATGGAAGGCTTGTAGATGTTGTTGTGGATCTAAATCATATCCTCCTAAAAATTTGGAAAATTTGTTTAAATTAAGCATGGGTAGATGACTTTTCTTATGATGCCTGCAAGCTATTTAAACAGCCTCTTGTATATGCATTAGGCTCTTAGTGGCCAGCAAGGGTTCATTGTTAGTAGGTAGGTTATGAGTTTGCGAGTTGGGACGATGTTGTCTTTGTTCATGTTGGCATTTCTGACTTTGCCCATGGACCTAATTTTTATTTCTACGTTGACCCCTTAAAAGATAGTCATCTGTGTCACAACCTAACATTGAAGGAGCAGAGGAAGAGGAAGAATTGGAAGACTCGTCATGACTTTTGTAGGTCTCCCAATCATCCCTGGTTAAATCTTTGTTAACTACTAAGAAGGTCTTAGGCCTTATGGACCCCCTCATTCCCTGGGATCCCCCATCCTCGCTAATGGTGTTAGAGTTGGATGACGAGAGACCTGGAGTATCATTGGGGTGTCTATGAACATATGAAACTCTTGCATAAGATTGAGTACTCCAAACTTCTTCATTGGTTCTCCAATGAATTGCCTCGCTAGATGTTGCATTATCACTATCTTTTGAAAGAGACATTGTTGTGTATTATGTGTGACTTAATTGAATTTAATTTCTTTGTCTAAAAGATATATTGTTAATACCCTGTTACAGCGATCTTGTATGATATAACTAATCTAGATAACTAGCACTGTCCTCGGTAATGGTGTTAATGATGAGTGGCAAGGTACCCCTACCCTCAACCATAAGAATACGAGCATTTCACACACGATTCAGTTGAACTCTATAGACAAGCTAGTTGTGGTATCTAGATAGTTACTTGTTGATTATAGTTCACTGTCTTTCCATATATACTAGTATATGCTTTGTCACATATGGTTTAGTCTAGAGTGAGGTGTATGATGTGTTCCTAAACTAATGCTACTCCTGGAGGCGATGGAAAATAATCTTAGCTAAGCTTGGAGGAAAAGGGAGAGAGAGTTATGCTAAGAGAAAATAGGGGGAGAGAATCTAAACTAGCTTAAGTGCGATGAGCATCCATTCCTTAATCATCTATACACATCTTGGACCTCGTGCATAACTACTACTAGGATTACCAAGCGTAGATCCTAGGTACGCTATTGGGCTACCAAGTAGTCACACTTAAATGCTCGTGATTAGGTCATACTCCTTCCGTGTTTAAGGAGTTTAGGGTGAAGAGATATTAACTACGAAAATAATAATTAATTAAGTAATTTAAACTAAGTGAATGTTGCAATGATGAAGTAATCTTGATCTTTATTTTTGGTCATGTGCATGTCCAAGTACTTCACACTCGAATAAATGATGCCATACAATTACAATCAGCACACTGCGAGCATGCACTGGGAGAGAGGGTTGAGAGGAAAAAATGACAAAAAGATCCTACTCTAATACTAATTTCTAACTTCTAAAACTGACTCTTCCCATGTGCCTACATGTGTATTTATAGGCCCACACAAGAACCACGATATCGTATACTTGATATCATGTAAGCGATATTGTGGGTGCGATATTAGGGGTTCGATATCGGGGGTTCAATATTAGGACCCATCAAACCTAGTATCTTGTACTTGATAATAGGGGTCTGATAACAAGACTTGAAAAACCATGACTCATCAACAGAGTTCGACCGAATTGCATGTACACGCTTGTGTTCATATGGTTGAGTGTAGGGGTACCTCGCCACTCATCAAAAACTAATTAAGATTCTTAAATGTTATCTTTAGTTCTAAAAATCATCAAAATTCTTATAAACATTAAAGCATACAATCATTTGGAACTATTTAAGACTGGAAATTATCATATGAAACTCATATGTTTTGTTACACATAGTTATAAAAAACAATGAGGTATTAGCCTAGTGACATTGGTCTTGACATGGTAACCCTACGTTATGAGTTCGATTCTACTAGGTAGCATTGAGTTATAAATTTCTATAAATCTTAGGAGGTACCTATGTTTCAATTATTTTGAATTCCAACACCCCCACACATAGTTATCATAAGTTTGATTCTACTAAGTAGCACTAAATTATAAATTTCTATAAATCTTGAAGTGTACCTATGTTTCAATTATTTTAGGTACTTATGTTTAATGAAGCATAAAAACCAAAGCCTTCTATGAGTTGCATCATTATAACTAATGATGCAACACTGCAAATGGAACATCTCTTAGTCTAATCTTGGCTATAAATATATGTCCACCAACTTCATTTCAAGCACTATTTGATCACTAGTTAATAAAACTTTGTTAATTTTATTTTCAATTTTTTGTAGTAGTCAAAAATTTCTCATAACATAAATTTGAGTCTATTGTCAAAAGTCTTTATTCAATTAAATTTTATATGAATGAAATTTATGATGAAAATAAAGACTCAAATTGATTCTTCTTCATTGTAGTACTTTGACTTAGATTAGATTTACTATTTCTAGGATTTACTTTTCATTGTCATTTACCATTTGTCCAAAATATTATATTTCTTCATGTGTTAAGTAATGGTGAAGTGAGTGTGGTCTAATCTTCAACATTAATGTGCATTGTCTTGATAATCCCAATAGCTAATCACTTAGTATGCTCAATAGCAAGATTACTTGGTAATCCCAACAACTAATGCATATGTTTAAGAACATGACAATAGATTATGGCATGGACAATCATCGATAATATGCTAGCTTAGAATTTATTTTATTAAATTTATTTAATAATTAGATACTTAAATATAATTTACATATTTCCTTATATTAGAATTATGGCTGAATAATAGCAATTATTTAGGAACCCAAAAATAATTGTAATATAGGTACACCCTAAGAATTATAGTCCAATTTAAGCTTTATAACTCAGCATTACCCGCTAGAATCGAATCCATGACTTAGAATTTTTAAATTAAGAGTTTTACCACTAGGATAACTCCTCATTATTAAATTTATCCTATATTATTAAAGGGTATTACTAAAATCTTCCCTTTAAAAAAATGAAGAGAGGCCATAAATTTTTACCCTTAGTTTGCTAATCAAAGATGTAGTATTCATTATAAAATACACCTTGACCTTGAAAGTAGAAGAGAAATACCTTTACTGTTTTCATAGCATGAGATGTCAAAGTTAAATTCCCATTACACACATTCTTTGCATAAGAAAATAAGTGATTTATCTTATATTAGACAATAGGAAGTAGTTAGAGGTAGGTCAAATTGATTGATATTTTATGAGTGCAAATTTATTATTGAAGAGATTGAGTTGTTTGCTAAAGAAATTTGAAAATTTTATCATGGTATCATCATAAGGTAGACACAAGAAATCTATAAATACAACTTCTCTTAAAGAAATTCTAGTTGCATTTGAAAACTAACCAATTTTAACAAAGTGTTAGCTATGCTCCCAAGGGAGTGTAGCCACTAGCACTTGAGCTTTCATCACCATGTCTCTTTCACTACACCACCCAATGTCATTATGCACTGATGACATGTACGGGGGTACTCACCATGGCTACAACCTTGGCGATCTCCCTGGCCCCACTCACCCCCTCACCGTGGTTGTTACCCCTATGGTTGCACCATTATCCCTTTCCTCGTCCTTATGGCCTTCTCCCCATGTGTTCCTATGATGCCTAACCCTCCCTTTGCCCTTACCTTACATTGCCCCTACATCATAAAATAAGCAATGGCAAAACCCTATCCCCTAGTTGCGACTATTTTTAGCCATAATAGCTTAACCCTTACCCCAACCCTTCACTTGCCAAAGCACAAAACTGGGATGCACTCTTGCACCACCACCGCCCTCACCCATGCACCAACAAAGCAAAAGAAGAAAGAAAAAGAAAAAGGGAGAAAAGGGAAACAAAGGGACCCAAGCCACACATGCCCTAGCGATGGTAATTTTTGTCCCATTCTATGTCCTCCACATGGTGTGGCTCTTAGTGAAGGAAGTTCCACTCCACTATCAGGATAAAACCCTTGTTTTTTTCTCTCTCTCCTTTGCCCCATGCATTGTGTCCCTTAGGAATAAACGTATCAAATCCCTCATAGCCCACATGTTGTGCCTTGTCCCATTCACTGCAAATAATCAAACTAAAACATCAACGCATTAATAGAGACCCACAACCCACACACGTGTCTTCTCCCCTTGGCCACAACCACTAAGGTAGCCAGGGTGGTGGCGATCCCTGCCAAGGTAGGTTGCCCCAAGACTCAAACCCCAATGCTAAGTAAGAGAAGCTAAAATGCAAAAAGACAAATGGTGCAAAAAGGGATGAGTGTAGTAAGCATACCTAGCTATCAGCAGCGCTTTCCTCTCCTCCACCTACACCCATGGTAAGCGTTCCAGGGCTCAGCTTCCCTCTTCCACATTGGCAAGTCCAGGGTGTCGATGGTCACTGCGGCATGTCATCTTGGTGCTATGCTCTAGCCACTACACTCCAATTGCTATGCTCTGGCTGTCACTCCTATCTTAAACTATGATATGCTCTGTAACTCCTTGTTCACACTTTGAAAAATGATAGTTTACCCTCAATGAATCATGCATATATACCCTTCCAGGGTAATTAAATGTGCCACCTACCACACTAGCACTCCCACACTTAGGTAAATTTTCCTAATTTTCTTGTGGAGCATAGCAAAGTGTGAACATAGTAGCCAGAGTTAGAAATTTTTTTGAATTTTTTCTAACAATTCCCGAACTTAGAAAATTTCTGAGATTTTTTTGGTTGCCCAGCTAATGCCCACCTTAATTCCATGACCCAAAAACTCTTTTCCTAGCTTGAACCAACACATATTACACACACCATGATCTGCTAAGACCTTAAATTGGTAATCCATGGCTTGCCAAGGCCTAAAACTAGCTCGCATGTTTGCTTTTCTAATGTCCACTCTTGCATATTTAGGCAATTATTCATTGTATTTCTTTTCTCATGTGATGCATTTCAATTCTATTTAGACAAGTGTGGCTTGATGTTCTTTCTAGTTGTTTTGCAAGATATGTTGCAAGATTACAGCATGAGCACATATGAGCATCTTCATTCACCTATGGTCTTCACTGGACTTCACGGTGATCTCATCCAATGCATCGATGTCCAATGTCTAGACCTTGAGCCCATAGCTCATGATGCCGACATAACATCCATAGAAACACCACTAGATTGGCCTAACCATCTAGTTAGGGCTCTTGATCTAGAGGCAGGGGACATTACTAAGGATCCCCTCGTCAAATTCCCTATAGAAACACTTAGTGGTGAGGCAAAGACACTGAAACTTAGTTTCTTATTAGAGCTTCAACATACCCAAAGCATTGTAAAAACACTCAACAATAATATCAAGGCATTTGCATGGTCCTATGAGGACATGCTAGGCCTAGATCCTCACATAGTGTAGCACAATATCATCATTGATCCTCACATAAAACCAGTTAAACAAAAAGCCTATAAGGTTAGGCCTAAGATGGCATTGGCAATCCATGATGAACTCACCAAGCTTTACAAGGCTGGTTTCATCCAGGCCGTTCACTATGCAAACTAGATCTCTAACATTGTGGTTGCACCTAAGAAAAATTGAAGCATACGCATTTACATAGACTTCTGAGACATGAACAAGGTGACCATCAAAGATGATTTTCCGTTGCCTAGTATTGATCAATTGGTCAATACCATGGCTAGTCATGCCTTATTATCCTTTATGGATGGATTCTCTGGATACAACTGGATTCGGATCAACCTAGAGCACCAACTTAGTACAACCTTCATGACCTCCTAGGGTACATTTTGCTATAGAATGATGCCTTTCAAACTAAAGAACATAGGAGCAACCTACCAACATGCCATGGCATACATCTTCAGTGACTACTTGTTAGACTTGCTCAATGACTATGTTGATAACATAGTAGTTAAGTCCAAAACGACACATGATCACACAAATGACTGAGACTGCATACTCAAAAATTACCTTAAACATGACCTTAGGTTGAATCCTAAGAAGTGTGTATTCGGTGTTAAGATGGATCACATGTTAGGTTTCATGATATCAGAAATAGACATATGTGTAGACCTTGATAAGGTTAAGGCCATCATCAAATTAGCATTTTCAATTAACCTTAACGAGCTACATGGGTTACAAGGTAGATTTCAATTCATACGTCAATTTATCACACAGTTGAATAATAAGCTACAGTTAATGCAACATTTGCTCAAAAAGGGACCTCGCTTCAAGTGGACAAGTTAATGCCAAGAGGCACTTGACAACCTTAAATAGGAGCTAGCTTAGCTTCCAATAGTCTACCCTCCACAAGGAAACAAACCTTTTTACATCTACCTTGCAACTTCTGACACATCCATCACTTCTCTGCTCTCTCAAAAGTAAGACAATGGCTTAGACGTCCCTGTATACTACCTAAGCCATGCATTAGTGGCCCATGAAGCAAAATACAATAATATGGAAAAGAACCGCCTTGCCTTATTATTTTCACTTAAGAAGTGGAGGCATTATCTCTTCCATAACCATGTAAACATCATCTGCAAAAGCAATGTACTCTAGGCAACCACAATGATTATTTACAAAGGTAGTCGAATCACATAATGTAAAGTAATAACTGCATAGTTTGACTTGCACTACATAGTGCAAGCATCAACCAAAGGTCAAGGAATAGCCACACAACTAATAGCTTCACCAATAAATGATCAAGCAACCATAGATCTAAAATTTTTAGATGAGCATGTTAGCAGCATCAGCCAAATGCCTACCAACTTGGAGGCAATCCTACACTTTGATGGTGCTTCAACCTCTCAAGGGGGTAGTTTCATTGTCATAATCATATTTCCTTCTGGGGAGATCCAACCCTTCACTTATCATTTTTCATTCCCTTGCACTAACATCGAATTGGAGTATGAAGGTCTCCTTAGAGGTCTTATAGTAGCTCATGACCTAGGAATCTGAAACCTAATGATCTAAGGTGATTCATAGCTTGTCATCAACCAAGTTACAAAGATTTACACTTGTAAAGCACAACACTTACAACCATATTGTGACTTGGCGAAGCATTTTCTCAAATGATTTGCAACTGTAGATATCCAACACATCCCCCACAATGAGAATGTCATTGCTGACGCATTAGCTACATTAGCCATAAACATTGCACCTAACATGTTTTATGCCTTGCCTACCTCAGTAGCAAATTGTACCAAACCTATCACATAACTAACTAACATTGCATCTATAGTCAAAACAAGCATAGCACATGCATGAAAGTGGTATGATGACATTAAGTCATACCTTCAACAAGGTAAGCCTTCACAACATCTAACCACTACCTAGAAGGATGCAATGTGAAAATGATCACGAAAATACGTCATTGTGGGTGATGGCACACTATGTCACAAATCCTATAATGGCATACTACTGACTTGCATTAGTGATGGTGAAGTGCAAATGATCGTTGATCAAGTCCACAAGGGACTGTGTGGAGGCCATACAGCACCTAGGGCAATGGCATCAAAAATCAAATGCTTAGGATACTATTGGCCTTACATGGAGCACAATTGCATTTCCAAGGTTAAGATGTGCAATGTGTGTCAACAGCATGGTAACTTAATGCACTTGCCACCCACTAAATTGCACACCACATAGATCAGGTGGTTGTTCTAATGTTGGGGGTTGCATATCATAGGGCCCATCATGCCTAAGTCCTTTGCAGAACATAGGTTCATCATAATTACCATTGAATATTTTACCAAATGGGTTGAAGCCATTCCCCTTAGGAGGACCACATCACAATATGTTTGCAAATTCATCCTTGATAATGTAGCGACCCGATTTGGTCTACCCATGATCATTGTCATAGATAACAGGCCACAATTTAGCAATGCAGAAACCAAAGCCTTCTATGAATACCTTGGCATCAAGCATTTATTTTCATTACCATACTACCTGCAAGCGAATGGCCAGGTGGTGGCCACAAACAAGATCATCATCAACTTTCTAAAGAAGATGCTTAGTAGCAACAAACGACGATGGCACGAGCAACTGGTCTATGCACTATGGGCCTAACACACAACATGTAGAACAACAATAGGTAAGATGCCATATAGCCTTATATATGGGTCTAAAGCAACCTTACATATTAAATTTCAGGTCCCATTGCTCCATGTAATCCTCTCAAGCTTCATTAACAAGGCCCAAAAATAATGAGTTAAGAGCCATTAACCTTGACTGTATAAAGGAGGAGCATATGTAGAAGTTTGATCACATTGAATGGTACCAAGAGAAGCAATGGAAAAAGAACCACCACAATCAACACCAGTGCTAGATTAAGGAGGGGAACCTAGTTCTCAAAGCCGTTAACAAATCCATGGACAAATTCTCAACCAACTGGGAAGGGCCTTTCTTGGTCACCAAGGCCTATGACAATAGAGCATTCAAGCTTGCTATTTTAGATGACAATGTGTTTGCCAATCTAACCAACCATTCGTACCTAAATTCATACTATGCCTAACACGCAACGCTGCATCAATGACAAAGAAAGGTAAGTAAGAGTATGCTATGACTATAAACTGGCACAGAGAGTCCGCTACAACTATAAACTAGCACAACATAGTCCGCTATGACTTTAAACTAGCACAGCTCATCCTTGGGCTATGACGTTAAACTAGCATCCACAACACACTCATCCGCTATGACTATAAACTAGCACAACAAGTTCACTATGACTATAAATAGGCACAACTCATCCTTGGGCTATGACATTAAACTAGTGTCCATAGCAAGTTCACTATTACTATAAACTGGCACAACTTGTCCTTGCATCATGACATTAAACTAGCACAACATCCAGCATCTGCTATGACATTAAACTAGCACACAGCAGTCTGCTAGGACTATAAACTAGCACATCATAGTCTGCCAAGACCTTAAATTGGGTTCACAGTCTACTAGGATCTTAAACCAGCATGGAATGTGGTCTCCTAGGGCCTTAAATTAGGTTCGTAGTTTAGCATGCATAGCCCAACATACACAATTTTGTGAAAAAGCAAGCATGAATACTTCCCATCCTCCATCAACTACCCACATCTCAATGGACTAGGTGGGGTAAGACGTTGCAGTTCTAGAATGGAGTTCACATTGTCAAGAAAAAGCATTTGGAACATTTACAGCATCATCGCCCTTGGCATTTTGCTAACCTTCTGTAACTACCACCACCATCTCTAGTAGTACCACCCCTAGGCCATGCGTACAACATCGTTGGCCTTAGGTGTTTCATTAGTGGTTGGAGCTCTCACTGTCAGCACCATCCACTAGAGTCGCAATAGTACTGTGGCCCAGCCATAGCACTACCATCCTCTAGCCCTCACCATTTCCTAGGCTTAGAAGTGCATCCAGTAGTATGGCTCCCCACTATCTTGCTAAATTTTCAAGTTCTTATCTTTGGTGTGGAGTCTTGAGCACTTACATCACCATCACTCTTAGCTACCTCACTAGCCTCCTTAGGATGCTTTCTTCCAGTGTGACTACTGGAGCTTTTACAGCCTTCTAGCTTTGACATTTGCACTAGCCTTCTTACTTTGGCACTACAAGCTCTTGCAACTAGTCCAACACTTGCGACACTTGCAGTGCCCTCGAAACTAGCAATTTGCTCTCATCTCTCATGTTGTGTGGTTGTTTTCTTGTTTCCTCTATGTTGTGTTTGCAGGACAAAGTCTCAGAGGTGGTCATTCAAAGGCATGATTCATTGTAGTGGTAAGGCACCACATTGCTTCGACGTACCTAGTTAGACTCGCCAAGCTGATCAAGAATGCACATCCCTATTATCCTACTATAGCCTACTTGCATTTATCCCTTTCACCCTACATTTCCTCACCTTCCCTACAAACTTCTTCGATGCATATGACACCCTTCTTTTAGTCGATTATAGAACCCATGACAGACGTAACACAACTTATCCCATAGGGAGCCTCTATGGACTGGTCAAAGCCCAAGCAAATGTAATGCAACTCATCCCAGGGAGGAAACACCTATCCTATAGACACAACATAGTTGCCTCTAAGCAAAGCCCATCGAGTGGCACTTAGTCCACTCAATGATAAGCATCTTGTAGCTAGCATTTCGCAAAGCAAAAAAGAAAAAGAAAAAGTGGGATAAAACATATCCCAAGGAAAAATCTAGCAAAGCTATAATTTCGCAACTGGTCTAACCCTAAATTCACAACAGCCTTCTCATAAGTACTCCTACGAGGGGCTAGCATGTCATGGGTAAGCTAGTCTAGTGTTATGGGTGAAGGCTCTCTCACAAACACTCTCACAAGAGGCCATCGTTTGGCGACAAGCCACCCTAGTGCCATGATCATAGTCAGTCATGCTGACTCTACATCTTGCAGCATGATACATCGTTTACATCTCATTCCTCCCTTACTATCCCCAAGCTAATTCCCTACCTCCATTACCTACAACATGCCATGACCTTTAGCACTTTTGAGCTCAGCAAAGTACCATCTGATTAGGTACCAACGAGCTATCTTGGTGCTATGTCTGATCTACTGTTTCAGGTTCATTGTTAATGTCTCTCGAGCCACTCCTCCAAACATCAACAAAGAGGAACCAATGAAACACCACCAAATTTGGGCAACAACACTTTGATGACAAATTTGTCTAAGTGTCAACACAAGGCAAAATTTTTTTTAGTGTTTGGCCCATGATCCCATTGTTGGGTTTATACTCTAGAGTGTAGCCAGTGTAACATGCAACACAACCAGATTTGCAAATTTTCGAAGTGTTAAATAGTAGCAGCAAAAAATTTTCTAAGTGTCTTGCTATGCTCACATTCCTCCTACTATGCTATCCAGCATAGTAGCATCCTAGCATCCAGTTTGCACTAGTGCCAAGCTAGAAGTTGTCAAGCTAGCTCAACATAGAAAAAGCATTTGGTAGATCTAACTCCTGAAGCTACCCCTCCTACTACGCTCTCGAGCATAGCTGTCGTAGTAGGAGAAAGGACTAAAATTTTTGCCAAATTTTTCTAAGTGTCCATGCTATGCTCTGTACCATCTTGCTACGCTCATGAGCATAGCAAGTGTAGTAGCAATGGACTTCAATTTTTTGCAAGAATTGCCCAACTGTTGGGCTATGCTCTAGAGTGTATCTAGTGTAGCAACACAAAACTACCTTCAAAAGCCTCTAGAGCTTAGCACAAGCCTTCATTCCAGCTTCAACACTTCTTTGGTAAGCAAGATCAACAACTTGCACTCTTTTTATGCTGCGCCCCCCCCCAACCCCCCCCCCCCCCACCATGTCCCAAAATTGTACCTATGCTTAATCCCACTCAAGAGAGGGGAGAACGTAGTCTTGCAATGTAGCCTTCAAATTGCACTATTTTGCACTATTTGTAGGTACATTACGATCTTAGCACATGTAGTCTTGGTAGTGTAGCCATGGTCTAGCAGTCTCTCGGGGTCTAGTGGAACCTACCAAAGCGTAGCACCAATTGCTCTAGTAGGAGCATAGCAAAGGTCAGCATAGCCCCACCTATCCCTTTGCCACGTGGCACTCCATTTGCACTTCACGCTAATCCTAAGGCTATAAATACCCCCACATTCCACACTTTAGGGGTTGGTAATTCATTCTAATAGTGAGCATTTGAAGTATTTGGCTAGCGAACCCAAGTAGTAGTTGGCATTTCAGAGTATCACTTGGCACTCGAGGCACCTTGAAAACCCTACACACTGGAGTGTATCAACATCTTGGCAACACCTCTACATCCCATTTAGCACTATAGTGCACTGCAAATCACAGGACACCGCAGCAACCAACCTAGTAGGCATGGACCTCATAATGGACATCAGTCTTTATCCCGGGACACCCCAGAGATTATGGCTATGCTACTACTGCACCTGTTTGTACACCACGTAGCTCCACAAAGCTTATTTGTAATTGTTACACTCCCCATCTAGGGTGGTACCATCCTTTCTTTCTCTCAAATTCCATTGCATTTTAAGAATTTTCTTTGACATTTAATACCACATTTGCACTTTTCACTACTTTGCACTTTTTTGCACACTTGCACCACCGTTCTCATGCCAGGAAATCCCGCTACACTTAGGCTTAACTGGCCTTGGTATTGCTAAGAATGTCATTAGAATGCTTAGCATTATCTCACAACATTAGCACTCGCATTTTGGCAAACCATGCCACCCCCGGTTGCACTTGATACCTTGGTCATAGTTAGTAAAGTTCTTGTTTGATCGACAAGACTGTCCAAGGCACCCTACCTCCATCTCCTAGCAAAGGGCCTCACGTGGAGGTGGGGTAGAGGCTGTGCACGCATGAACCCCTTGACATTCCAAGCGTCGACATTTTTGGTCGCTATAGTGGACTCATTGTGGTTAGCATGAAGAAACACATTAATGCGAGATCACTATTCATGGTATGGACTTGGTTTGAACTTGGACAGATATGTATGCTAATCATTTTAATTACAATTTTCATAGAAACCTATTATGGACATGGTCAAGTACCTTACATCCCGATCTTTGCAATCCCTTCTCATCTCATTATTCACCTCACTACTGCATGCGATTATGAACCTTTTGGCTTCATGTAGTATAGTGCAACATCTCAACCATGGCAGTTGTGTGTTTTATGGAACAAAGGCATGGTCTACATTTAACTTCTTGGATGCTCATAGACATCTATAGAAGTGCTTATGCAAGGGCATTATGACATGAGCCTACTTTGGGAAGGATCGACTTACATAACTTTTGTTGATCATGGCTTTGAACTAACCTTTACATTTTCCAGAACATCAATGAAAGTTCCTCTAAATTTATGCATAATTTAGAGACTAATTCTCATTTGTTTCATTAATTTTTCCTACTTTTCTATTTCCATATCCATTAATATTTCTTAGTAATCTTTTGAATCAAACCTTTGGTTTCAATTATTCGAAAACTCGTGCACTTTGAAATTTTTTGAAATTTTTTCTAACATCCTATTTTCGAACATTATGGCAACTAATAGTAATTGACCAAAATAAGATAAACAGCTTGATGATTTTAGTTACCTCATAGCCTTGGGCATAGTACATTGTCATCACCTTGTGCTTAAACACAAACTAAGGGATCCAAAAAGGGTTGATTATTAAGGAAAAATTTACCAAGACAAATGTTGATCCTTTGATGGCTACAAGTGATGCTAAAAGAAATGCCTAAGGAAGGTGGTCTTTTACCAAGCATAAAAATGAAGCCAAGAAAGGGACAAGGAGGATATGCCCATGGACAAATCATAGCACATATAAGATAGCACCTTAAACATTGCATATTTGCTAGATCCATGAGATGATGAGAAGAAATTTTAGTCCATCTTTCAAAAATGTTCCATAACTAGAAAAGCATCGACATAATAATCAAGGTTGGAAATCTACCACCACTAACAACAAGAAGAAGAATCATCTTCATCTATGTGCTCAATGAGTGGGAATTTGGCGACGATGACGATGGGGTAGTGCTGGTGGCAGTAAATCCGCAGCCGCTAAGTGAGGCGCTCAGCATGAACGCGACGGTGCACCCTGCCATTGAAATTCTCCGCATCGACATATGCCATGGCATCGTCATGAAGCGGCAACGGATTTGCCGTGGTTTGGGAGTGCAACACGAGATGGGTGTTATGAACCAACGTTTTGTGGGGCATGCCAACTGCTTTGCTTATATGGCGAGGGGCGCGCCCTTCTCCAAAATCGCCAACATCAATAAGATCATGGTGTCACGAAGCTTCAGTGCTAGCGTGTACAGCAGCGAGCCCTTCTTCATCCCCGAATACGAAGAATATGAAGAAGAAGAAGATGCAGGTTATGTGGTGTGTTACGTTCATGAGGAAGTGGTGAAGTTGTCAAAGTTTTTGGTGATGGACGCGTGATCCCCGTCACTGAGTGTGGTGGCCACTGTCTGTCTACCGTCCCGCGTGCCCTACAGCTTCGATGGCCTCTTCATCCCATGCAAATTACTGCATCTCCAATGATTTTAATACCCCCACTTCAAATCAAATCGGTGTTATGAAACTTGTGGAGTTTCATCAAGTAATTTCAAGTTTGGGGTTTTTGAACTCTTGCATTTTTGTCTTCCCAGGTTAGAGTTAGAATATTTTTGAAGTGCTCACATTTTTGTCTTCCTTGAGTTAGAATATTTTTTAACTACCCATAGTAGGAGTGAGAAGTGTATGGATTTTTATTCTTGGTGTAAGACAAACCTTCTACATAAATCTTGTAGCACTTGACTTAGCTTAATGTTTACTTAATGCATTTATTATTCATGCGATTTACTTTAATGCATTCGATTAATTAATTAACTTCAAATAATTAAGACACATACGACCATCTCAAACATATGCTTAATGCTTGGTAAATCAATAGCATTGTAATGTGTTCAGGATGTGTACACAAATGAGAACGGATGCTTATGTTAGGATTAACTAAGCATTAGTTAGTTATTAGATTAATTAAACATTTAATTATTTAATTTTCAGCACTTAGGAAAATTAAACAAAAAATATAAAAGTGATAAAAATCATATGACTCAATTACACTTAATCATACCTTTGCAATTCACAAGTGAAATTGAGAAAACAACGATCATGTTCATTAGATTCACTACCTAGACCAATGTACTTAGAAAGCTAAAGTCTATGAAATTCAACTAGATAGCTTAGGGATTGCTCGCTGCTCATCAAAAACCATACACATACAAAATTATTTAGGTAACATTAATCCAATCAATCACAACAACTACCAACCAAATTGTCTTTAAACATGAAACAAAATGACATAAAAATAACATTGATAACTAATTAAGCAATATCCATTTTCAGTATAACGTCTTTTATTAAGTATTGTGATAACTAAGGCATGGCATGGCATGCTATACCAAGAAAACTATTTAGAGGCGCATCTTTGTCAAACCCATGCCCCATACAAAATTAAAAGTACTCGAGAAAATGATAGGATAGCAGACCACTTTCGGCAAAGTATACACGTACAAAAAGTATTATAATAATGGAAGCCGATAAAAAATATTATAATAATGAAAACATGCTATTCCTATTTATGAGTGAACCTCTGTCAAATCCGTAAATGGTAAGAAAACCATACCCATAAATGATAAGAAAACCATACCCGTACAAAAATCATGCGCGGACAAAAAAACTTAACGGGTGGGGAGACGGAGTTGCCTTGGCTAACAACCATGAGAAGAAACTTTATCCTATGGAGACCAGCATGGCGGAAATCACATGCTGAAAGTAATATTAAAGTATTATTAATGATGACGTGCCGGCTGTATTTGGCCCACCAGCACGATACCGCCCGCGTTTCAGTTGGTTTAAGGCTGGAGGAGGGAGTTATTCGAGTCTTGCACGCAACCATCTTTCAGTATCTCATAAATCAGCACCACCAGTACACTGTTCTGGCCAGTTCCCTTCCCTATTCAACATTTCTTTCCTGGTTTGCGCCAAAGTTTAGTCTCTCTCAATTCTTGTTTTTCTCGCTTCATTACCTTGGTTTTGCTTCCATTCCTTTTCCCCTGGCTGTCATGGACTTGTGCTCGCTTAACGACTTTTGAGATCTCAATATCTCAGAAGTAAACATTTCAGTTTCAATACCTCCAGAGCGGAAGCCATGTCGACGGTAATGTCCCTCGTTAAGATAGGTACCTGTGATTCAACATCCGCCATGCACGTGTGCAACGCCGTAAACGGCAACAACAACAACGCCCATCATTTCTGGACTGGATCCTCATTTTACAGGAGGAGCAGCCATTGTGGAGCATCAGCCAACAGGAGGGCTGTTTCCTCACTAAAGTCACAGAGTACGTACAGCTTTTGTCTAAACCGAAATTAGTTTAGCTATTTATTTGCAGCACAAAATATTGAATAAGTTTGGTATAGGATGAGGAATAAATTTTGGATTATAAGATCAAAAATTTGGAAAATACTAGTAGATCAGGCTAAAAAGGAAATATATTTTAAATGGTCATGTATTTTTGTACTTGTCTACTTTCAAGAGTTGTGCATTCTGGATCTTGTGATTATGGGCCAAATATCAAACTGAAACCAAGGATTTCTCACATCCAGATGACTCAAAGAGTCTGTTTAAAGGATATTGTATTTATTTTAAATATTGATTAAAAAATGATTGAATACAAAAAAGAAAAGAAGATATAGATTTTTTGTTGCAATATTATATTTTTGGCTTAAATGTTCTATTTCATACCAATTAAGAAAAACATAATGTTTGCAATGGATATCTTTGTGAACCAAGCACCTACATGATCATTGGTTTTTTGAAAGATGTATTCATTTTCCATTCTCTGTTCTCAAATGATGTAAAATCAAATAACGCTTGTTGAAGAAAAGTGTATTAATTTTCCATTCCCTATTATTAAATGACGTAAAATCAAATAAAGGTTATTGATGAAAAGTGTATTAATTTTCCATGATGTAAAATCAAATAAAGGTTGTTGATGAAAATATAAGTTTAACCATAATAGCCAAATAAATTTGCTCATATGTTTTGCATTATTTTGTATTTCGTTAAGACCGTTAAGACAGAATCCTTATGGTAACCGGCTCTTCTTTTATAATATAAGTAATAAAATGAAATATGCTTTCGCATCATAATCGGTAGACTCTAGACTGTGCAAATCAATCTGGACTCTCCGAGTCACTCGTTATTCCGGGAACGAACCTGAACTCGGGTATTAGGTCAAAATAACGTGGAGAAAATTTGATTTTCACTGCTTTGAATTGCGAGTTACTTGGCTGGGTTCAAAAATCCCAGACTCGTAAGAATGGTGCTTAGGGTTTGGTGGGTGACATATTAGCCAAAATTACATCCTTTTGAATGTTTTTCCACTTAAATTTTCTTTTGTTTTTGTTTTCTATCCTATGAGGGTAACAGTAACGGCGCTGTGTGCCGTGGCTGACGATCTGATCGACAAATTTCTGCAACGGCGGCCACTGGAGCGGAGCGTGGATCCAGAGCAGGTGCTGGCGGGCAACTTCGCGCCAGTGGAGGAGCTGCCTCCCACGGAATGTACGGAAATTGAAGGGACCATACCCAAATGTTTGGACGGAGTCTACGTCCGCAACGGATCCAACCCACAACACGTGCCTCGGGGTGGGCCCTACCACCTCTTCGACGGGGACGGCATGCTGCATGCCCTCACCGTCGGAGACCGCGGCGGTGACCGTGGCGGTTATTCGGTGAGTCTGTGCTGCCGATACGTGCGGACCAGCAAGTTTTTGCAGGAGGCCGCCACGGGGACGCCGCTCGTTCCGAACGTGTTTGGGGGGATGGTGGGCCCCGCCGGCATCGCTCGAATTGGCGTCGCGGCAGTTCGCGTGGCACTGGGCGTGCTGGACCCCACCCGCGGCATCGGCACGGCGAACACGAGCGTAGTTTACTTCAACGGCCGCGTCATGGCGCTGTGCGAGTCGGATGCCCCTTACGCTATCCGCGTAAGCCGTGACGGCGATCTCCGCACCGTCGGCCGCTTTGATTTCTCGGGATGCCTACCGTTTGGTATGGGCATGACCGCGCATCCCAAGGTTGGCCCTCCCTCAAATCGCTGTTAAGTATTTTTTAAAAGGTAATTAATAATGCTTTAATTCATTATATGTTCATTAAAATAAACATTTTTTAATTGGTCGCAATGATCCAAGGATGGTGGACTTAGTGGACGTAAGGAAAAGTTTCAGTTTCAATTTCATAATATTTAATAAAGAGTTTCGTTTTGTAAGTTGCTGGAATAGATAGTTAAGTGGTTAGCTCATTATCTCACAAGGATTTTTAGGCAAGAGGTGGCTAGTTTGAGTCACATTTGAGGTATTAGTACCCTTGTTTTAAAGAGCAATGGAAGAGGAGAATTACATATTCTTGGAATGTCTTGTTCCTATGCAAAGTCACCACAAATAACAAACTATAGGTAATGGTTTAATTAAGCTTTTTGAAATAGCACCAAGGAGACTTAGTAATTTTAACATGGAAGTGTTTGCTATACATGCTATATATATTTCTTTTGTCCAATAGATTCTAAGTGTCTCCACATGTAATAAAAAGCATTTTAGCTTCAATATTTTATAAAAGTTACAAAGGAGTATAATATTTTAGGTATGACTCCTACTAGCAACCTTATGTATAAGAAGATAATGAGTTAATTGTTTGAGTCACTTATGATTGCCATAGCTATGAGGGGTTAGCTTAGTGGTAAAGGTCTTGGCCTAGTAACCCCAGGTCATAAGTTCAATTCTATTAGGTAGTATTGAGTTATAAACTTCTATCTTGGTGTGTACCTATGTTTTAATTATTTCAGGTTTTAACACACTCACCTATTATTGCCATAACAATGAGGTGTTAGCGTAGTGGGGCCTGATAACCCTAGGTCATAGATTTGATTCCACTATGTAGCATTAAGTCATAAACTTCTATAAATCTTGGGATGTACCTATGTATCATTTATTTGGGGTTCCACCTCCACCCCAACCCCCTACTTTAACGATTAAGTATTAGCTTAGTAGGAAGAATCTTGACTTAGAAAATCTAGGTGACAAATAGGTTAACCAACTATGACAAATAGGTTAACCAACTATGACTCATGTTTGAGGATATAATTTAAATAATCTCATTGAATGGTCTTAGCAACTCATAACTAAAAATGATTCAGAATCAGAATGGTTGAAATAAGAGTGATTCATAGTCAGAATGGTTGAAATTGACATATTCATTACCATGGTAACCTTGTTTTAATGAGATGAAATCTTGATTCTTAACCTAGGCCTGCGAGGGTGGTCCGCTAGTGTCAGGAAATTCCGCTATAAAAAGGTAAGAAGTTCCCCGAAAAATTCAGCAAGGAGGGTGTTAAAAATGCCAGGGATGAATAACGTAAATGGGAATGGGCCCATGGTTTTGGTGGTAGAAGGTGGATACTAATTCTTCGAATACCTCAATATCGAACTGTCGATTTCCGATGATCCGTACGGTTGAATTGTGATGTGAGAGTGAACGTTTTTTCTAAATGCTAAATTTACAAAATTCAAAGCTTATATATTTCCACTCCCCAGTAAACGTTCACTGCAACAATATAATGATCATTACGTGATGAACACAGGTGGACCCCCGTACGGGAGAACTGGTGGCATTCAGTTACGGTCCAGTGCCGCCGTACCTGCAAATGTTCACCGTCTCAGCGGACGGTCTGCGATTCCGGCGACAGGACGTGGGTTCGATCCGTGGCCCGTCGTTCATGCACGACTTCGCCATCACGAAAAACTACGCACTGTTCCCGGACACGCAGATGGTAATGGACATGAGAGGCATGCTGCTGGGCCGGCAGCAATCACTTTTCTCATACGACGCCAAAAAAGTGCCACGCATCGGCATCATAGAGCGCCGGGGCGACTCCGACGGCGCCGTGAAATGGATCGAAGTGCCGGGCTTCAACTTCACGCACGCGCTGAACGCGTGGGAAGTGGGTGACGAGGAGGTAGTGCTGGTGGCCGTCAATCCGGAACCCGTGAAGGAGTTGCTGAGCATGAGCGCCACGCTGAGCCTCGCCGTGGAGATGCTCTGCATCAATGTCCGCCGCGGGGTCGTCGTGAAACGGGAACGCATCTGCGGCGGCGGAGAAAAGGTGCAGCAACACGAGATGGGGGTTATGAATCAACGTTTTGTGGGGCGTGCAAACCGCTTCGCTTATATGGCGAGGGGCGCGCCCTTGCCCAAGATCGCCGGAATCGAAAAGATCGACCTCCGCCTCGGCCGCGTGGTGGCGTCACGAAGCTTCGGTGCCGGCGTGTACGGCAGCGAGCCCTTCTTCGTCCCCGAATACGAAGAATGTGAAGAAGATGCGGGTTACGTGGTGTGTTACGTTCATGATGAAGTGGTGGACGTGTCAAAGTTTTTGGTGATGGACGCGCGATCGCCGTGGCTGAGTGTGGTGGCCACCGTCCGTCTGCCGTGGCGCGTGCCCTACGGCTTCCACGGCCTCTTCATCCCACGCAAATTACTGGATCTCCAACGACTTTGACACCCCCACTTCAAATCAAATCAGTGTTATGAAACTCGTAGAGTTTCAGCGAGTAATTGCAGAGTTCCGGGTTTTCTCGGGGAATAAAGAAAAAACAGTTTTTTGCAATCTATGCTTCAAATGAATTAGGGTCTTGGAAGCGAGGAATTGCTTCAAATGAATTTAATTCGTGGAAGCCAGGAATGTGCAAAGACTGGATGGGTTCAGGTGGGGATGTGAATTACAGATAATAAAATATTTAAATGAAATATTTTTTATTTTTTTTCACATTTTACTTCTATTAAATATTTTTTTAAATTTAAATTAAATTAAAAATTTCCTATTCCCGAAAATTTTATGAGATTTGGGAATCTCTGAAAATTTTATGAGATTTGGGAATCCCCGGGGCATGGTAGCAACCTACGAACCGAGTTGTATGGTGAAAATTTTAAAAGAAACAAGTTTACCAGGGTTGTCACGGAGTCTTCCAAGTAACTCGCTGAGTTTTCGAGTTCATTTTATGGAAAACGAGTAATAACATGCAGAGTTCGAGTCTTCCTAACACTGCTTCAAATTAACAGGAATCCTGCAAATTTTGCTGGTGGAATTCTGAAAGGTAAAAGTGTCGGTGTACGTTCAGCGCAGGACTGACCCCTTTAAGTGCTGTGCGGGTAAATTGTAGTGGTTGATCACTGTAAATGTTACAGTAACATTGTTGCTTATGATTCTACGCTCTCACACATTCAGAATTGTTGTGGTTGCCATGTGTGGTTAAAAATGCTTGTTACAACTGAGCACAGCCCCTCACGTAACAAATGGGCCATCGTATGTCATCCTCCTTCCTTCAATTCCCAATTAGGATACATTGTTCCCTAACTTATCACATGGGCCCTCTTATTCATGGGCCCATGGGAAAATGGATGATTCTTTGCACAAAGTTACGCTCGGAAGTTCGTTTAAGATTGAGATTCCAAATATCGTGTGTACATAACGTAACACAGGCACTAGGATTGAAATACCGTAAATACGCTACGGGAAAAGCTTTGACTTGTACGAATGGGTAAATATGCTTTAGGATTGAAATACCATACCGGCCAAGCCTAATGTGGATATTGCAAAACCTGTGTTCCTTGTAAATTTCCGTAATCAACGGAACGTGCAGATTCACTCGTTCACTTGGAGTTTTGTTTGGTTTTGGATGGTTCTAGGAAGTTTTCAATGAACCTTATTTATTATTTCTATTGCTTTTTTGCATTCTTTTCGAATTTTACAATAAAGGTGTAATACGTTCACTCATGAACCTTTGGACTTTTGATAAATTCTATTTTCATAAATTCACGTAAACAAATAGGCTTTAAAGTTCTTCCTCTCATACACGGTTAAATGCATATCACTATTATAATGTGAAACCTACTACACAAGCCAATATGACTAGCTTTGAAATTTGTTACAAATTTTTATTTGTACGAAATCCATCACTTAATGTACTAGCATAATAATTAACACTCTAGTGTAGTGCATAAAATGCTAGTAGAGTTTTTCACTCCTTTTCTCTATTTTAATTTAGTGAGTACCTTGTAAATTCAAAATACCCAATGCATTATTTAAGGCTCGGTAAGTTACCTTTATCATGAATAGATAATGCTATTGACAAATCATAAGGATCTAATGATTCAAGTACAATTAAATACGAGGCAAATGAGATGTGTGGAGTTAGAAAATTTTGACTTTATCATTTAGGAAATATAGTGGGAGATGCTTTGATAAGCTTATCACTTTCACTATACTACATAGTCAAACAATAAGATTTATTCTCAACAAGTCTTTGATACTTGGTCTGAAAATTAAGCGGTACAAATTAAACAAAGTAATTAGTTCTTCTCAATTGACAATTTCAGAATGTTAAGGTTCAAAGGTACCGTGTATATTCTAGAGGTTCTTCATTGTCAAAATTTGCAAAATTTACATTTAATTAAGTACCAAGTGTATCCACGTAGTAATAAAATACATGAAAGTATTAGAAGGAACTATTGATGACCTAGTGATGAGCAACAAAGTAACCCTACACTCAACCATACGAAGCATAAGCATTCATGCATGATCTGGTCAAGTTCTATGGACTAGACCTTGTTGGATGTCTTAGATAGTCAAGCTACTTTTTTTCTTCTTCTTTCTTATTTCATACTCATTCAATTCAATTCTAGTAAAGTCTTCAAAGTCAAAAATTTCCTTAAAACTGTAAACAAGAATGATCTAGACATCCTTATATTTAAGAAAACTTTTAGGCATTAAAAAATTATACTCATCCAAAGAAGAGAGCCTAACTACCATTAAAAATTATTAGGTATTTAGTAAACTCTTTATTATTATTTATTTTGAATTAAATTGATTATTGATGAATCATGGTTTGTCAAGTGTTGTTATCCGACCCCTGTTATTGGGTACAAGATATCAGGTTTGATGAGTCCTGATATTCCATCCTTGATATTGAACCCTTGATATCGGACCCCGATATTGGGTATGTGATATTATGACCTGACAAGTGATATCGGATACGTGATATCACGGTTCCTGTGTGAGCCTATAAGTACACAATGGGGCGCATGGGAAAGTAATAGGAAGTTAGTGTTAGAGTAGGATCTTTTTGTCAGTTTTTTCCTCTCAACCCTTTCCCTAGTACATGCCCACAGTGTGATGATTGTTGATGAGTGGCAAGGTACCCCTACACTCAACCATATGAATATGAGCGTTTCACGCGCGATCCAGTTGAACTCCAAGGACTAAGTGTTCATGCGCCTTAATGGAACACTCAGGGTTAATCAATTGTTGTCCTTCCAAACTTGTGTTGTCATGGTTGTATGGTTAAGTAAGCTTGAGGTATGTGATTTTTATAACTTTTATCTTTTTAATGTCTTATGCTAATAAAGGAAGGGAAAGAGAACTAAGTGACTAACTTACATTAACTATTCACTAACTAAGTTCTAATTGTTCCTAACACCAGTATCCGTTCCCACTTTTCGTACCAAATAGGAATGCCCGTGGGTCCTCCCCAAAGCAAGCTCATGCCCTTTATGCCCTGACAAACCCACATTCAAAGAGTCCGTAGGCTCTAGAAATGTTGTTTGGAAGCAAGAGTTAAAGACTTAACCACAATAATTTACCAAAAAAGAAAAAAGAAAAAAGAAAACAATGCATCATCCAAAATATAGACTACTGATACAACCGACAATGAGGTGGAAAATGGAGAAAAAATGATGGGAAGAAAAGAATGGAATGGAATCCCAAGAACAAGGTGGTGTACAACACCTTGTGTCTTTATGGTTAATGTGACTTAGTAGATCTCATTCCAAATCTAGCCTCAAACAATCCACATCTAGTGACTTTGCATTAATACACTTGGCCAATCCATCCACTTGAAGTAACAAGAATGCTTCTGCCAAAGAGTCACCACCATTTTGAGGAAATGAAAAAGGAAAAAGTAGGAAGAAAGAGAGAGGGTCTTAGTTAGGGGGAATACATTTGTTTAGTTCCATAACCAGTGCTTGCAGCCTAGATGATTATTTTTTCTAAGGGGTGTGCTTTGAATTCTTGCTGTTTTTGTTGTTTGCGTGAGAACCACACCATGCAAAGACTTATTATTTTTATTAGCGTAGCTTTCCAATAATGGAGCAACATCGGAATTGTAAGGAAAACTCAAGAAGAAAACATCCAAGCACCCAAGAGAATGGCCAACAAAAATGCATCAAATCCCCTTGAAGTCATGCCCTTTTCAGACCTTGAGTCCTTCCTCAGTTTGAGAAGTACCCAGTCACCAATTCATTAATAGTTTTATTATTAAGAAAGGGACCGTACAATTCCAAGCCAAGAGAGACCATAGAAATTTATGAATGCATGGATGACGTGGACTCATGGCCTATTATATCAAAAGAACCATACCATAGTATCAACATTATAACTCAAAGGTAAAAACCAAACATTAGCAATCAATAGAATACGGTTCATACCACCATTTGGAGCACTTATTAGGTGACAAACCTAACAACACAAACAACCACACAAAGAAATGAAAAAGTATGAACGATGTTGCAAAAAAAAAAAAACAAGAAAAGTTAAAGAAATTTGTAAAACAAAAATGTGTAAAACAAAAACTTAAAAAGGAACTGAGGGTCTTAATTGGTTAGCAGAGGTGGCCATCTCCCCCATGACTGAGTTGGAAGGAGGAGATCCAAATAGTGAGCGAGGTCATCCCTTCTCAGAGCTCTTATGTGCACTGGTTGTTCTAAGTTCATGGAAGGGTTTGGTCTGTTGCACATTGACTAGTAATCTCTTATCAGGGCTCTCAAGTTTGTATATGGTCATGGCCCCTGAAGGAAAGGTTGCATGAATAATGTAAGGTCCTTCCCATAGTGTTTGAAATTTTGTGTGTTGTGGCACATGTGTGGGGTTCTAGTAGAGAACCTTATCTCCTGGTTGATACTTAACCTTTCGAATTTTCAAGTCATGACGTTGCTTGTTATATGCCTTGTGCAACTCATTTGATGACAGGGCAGCTAATTGGTTTTCTTCTAGTACATTTAAAGTTTCCAACCTTTGTTTTTATGCTAGATCAAGATCAAGGTGGAGGTCACAAGCCATGGATAGTGTACGAAGTTCGGTTTGAATTGGAAGCGTTGGAAGCTTTTTGTACACTAACTCATAGGGAGAATAACGTATAGGGAGTTTCCAAGTGGATAGGTATGCCCAAAGAGCATCATTTAGTTTAGTGCTCCAGTCTCGCCTATACTTGCTAATTGTCCTTATCAATATTTTAGTGATCTCCTTGTTCGTGACCTCGGCTTGTCCATTAGCTTGGGGGTGATAAGGTGTAGTCAATTTATGTTCAACCCCTAAGCGTTGCATTAACTTCTGAAAAGTTGCACCTGTGAAGTGTGTTCCATTATTTGAGATAAGTGTACGTGGCACACCAAACCTATTTACGATTTGTTGTTGCACAAATCGTGTAGCTGTAGATGATGTGCAGTCTGTAACAACAGTTGCTTCAATCCATTTCGTTAGATAGTCTACGAAAACTATGATGTAGGATTTTCCATTGGACATTGGTGTAATGGGCCCTAAAAGTCTATGCCCAAATGTCGAAGGGTTCTAAAGGTTGAATCCATTGTTGCAGACCCTCCATTCTAGTAGTCATCCCCCATCACATTGGTAGCGCTCACAAGACCGGACAAATTGATGGGCATCTTGAAATAATGTTGGCCAGTAATATCCTGCAAGCAAGATCTTAATATCTGTTCATCTCCCTGCATAGTGATCCCCACAAGGGCCCTCATGAGCGTCTTGGAGAACTCTCAGTTGGTCCACCTCGGGCACGCACCATCAAACCAAGTCGTTAGGACACACTTTGTAAAGTTGTCCATTGATCTCCATGAAATATTTGGCTCTGTGAAGAAACTGTTGTTTCTTCCTAAAGTCCACCTCCTGTGGTGTTTGTTGGGTAAGGAGATAGGTGAGCATGCTAATATACCAATTCGTCTACGTGGGTTGGTTATTCACTACATTAGTAAAGAGGGCTTCATCAAGAAAATGATCAGACATTACATATTCATCCTCTTTGCTGTCCCAACGCAACTGAGATAAATTATATGCAACTATGTTCTCAGTTTCCTTTCGATCAATCATTGTTCAATCGAACTCTTGTAGGATTACCAACCACCATATAAGACGAGGGCTAACCGTTGGCTTGTTCATGAGGAACCGAATTGCACTATGATCCATATGGATGAACACTTTGTAACCTAACACAGAGTGCCTAAACTTATCTAGTGCAAACACTACAACCATTAGTTCTTTTTTTTGTAGTTGTGTAGTTAATTTGTGCACTAGCGATACTCCTACTTACACAGTGGATGTAGTAAGGACGTTTTTGGTCATCTAACTATGTAATTATGGATCCTAAGGCATAATTGGATGTGTTAGTCATTATATGGAATGGTCTAGACCAATCAGGAGCTTGTAGAATGGGAGTTTCTACAAGATTTTGTTTCAGAGTTTGGAATGCTCGTTCACATTCCTTGGTCCATTCTAATGGTGTGTCCTTCTTTGTAATTTCTACCAACGGTTTGGAAATCTTGAAGAAGTTCTCAATGAATCTCCTATAATAGCCAGTGTGTCTAAGGAATGACCAAATGTCTTTGACAGTTTCCGATTGACGGGTGGTTCCTTGGATGACCCTAAATTTATCTGGGTCTACCTCTATCCCTAAATGGAGAACCTTATGCCCAAGTACTATGCCTTCTTGGACCATTAAATGGCTTTTCTGCCAGTTGAGCCTTAAGTTGGTTTCTACGCATCTTTTAAGCACTTGCTCTAATCGGTCCAAGGCTTGATCAAAACCTATTCCATAAGTGGAGAAGTCGTCCATAAAGACTTCGACTCCGTTTCCTATCTACTATTGGAATATGCTTAGAACTAGGCATTGAAATGTGGTAGGGGCATTGCACAAGCCAAACGTCATTTTTTTATATGAAAACGTTCCCCAAGGACTGGTGAACGTTGTCTTGGCTTGATCTTCTGGGGATATCCATATTTGGTTGTATCCACTATAGCCATCCAGAAAACTATAATAGAGATGCCCTGCTATGGTGTCTAAGACTTGGTCAACAAATGGCAACAGAAAGTGATCCTTAAATGTTGCCATGTTTAGCAGCCTAAAATCTATGCACACCTTCCATTTGTCTCCCTTTTTTAGCACGATCACCAGAGGGCTAACACATTTGCTATCAGCAATGAAATATATGAACCCATCCTTAAGAAGTTTTTCTATTTCTTCTTTTACTACTTACTTCAATTTTAGGTTCAATCACCTCTGCGATTGTTTTCGAGGCTTCATGGAGGGATTAGTGTAAATCCTATGTTGGCATATCCTAGGATCTATTCTAGTTAATTCGGGGTATGACCAGGCAAAGGCTTTTGACCACTTGTTTATCACTTTCAGTAGGCTTCCTTTTTGTTTGGAAGCAAGTCTTGCATTGATGATTACCGATTTTCCATTTTTGAGGGTCATATATTCTAGACCAGTGGGAAATGGTTTCAAATCTAGGGGCTCTTATTTAAATTTTTCAGGAATTTCCAACTTCCTCCAATTGATGTTTTTAAGGCTAAGGCTTGGAAGTTGGCAGCGGACTTGCTCTAGTGTATCTATGCTTTCAATGTAAGCACAAGTTATTCCCTCAGTTAGTTCCATGCATGTTAATGAGTTTGTCTCTTGATCAGCCATCAGCTACTGGGTGTCTTCTTGTCGTGTGGCTACTGCATATAGGTACTTTTGTATATTAATGTCTTGTGCACACTGGTTGCATGCAAGCAATGCTAAACTTTGTACAACCCATGATCTCTGCATGCAATTGCCGCCTATATCATTGTATGTGATGCATGGAACCTTCTTCTTCTTGATCTTTCCAAAAGTGTTCTTCTTGGATATTTCCAAGGAAAGATCACGGATTCCTAGGCATACATCTATAGTACTTAGCCATGCCTTTCCCATTATTATCAGGAATTCCCCTTTACCATTATTTACTTGTATCACTAGGAAATCAGCTGGGTAGGACCACCCACACATAGTGGTAACGATGTCCTCCACCAGTCCCAAGGGAATAGTGATGGACTAGTCAGACAGTTCTAGTCGAATATTACTCTTTCTTAATGGAGGTAAGTTCCAGGCTTTATACATCTCTAGTGATATTAGGTTGACTCTGGAACCCAAGTCTAGAAGAGATTTACATGGTTCATTCCCAGCAACTTGGAGATAGATTAGAGGGCTTCCAGGATCAGAGAATTTCCTGGGAAGGTGGCCCACCTTAATCTAGTCAATAACGACATGTGTTACCATAACCATATGCGTTGAGCTTAGTGTTTAGTTTGAAGGAAGCTTTGAAGCCTTATTTGATGGAGGGGTGTTCAGAGGTTCAACCTCTTATGGTTGTAAGGGCTTGGTTGAACTGTTGGCTATGAAGAAAGGTCTTTTCTTCATAAGGTTGTTAGAACCAACAACGGGTTGAGTATTTACAGCCCTCATGGCATTACGTTGCTGCAGTTGAGTAGGGAGTTCCCCCTGCATTGCCGGAGCGGGTGGTAATGGAGCTATCAGTGTGAGAGTTGCGGATGGATTTGAAGGATGGTATGCTTGTGGGTTATCTCCCCTAGGAGAAGGAGTTCTATAATACTCCTAAGCTTGATAGTGATGTTGTGGTGTAATGTGACTAATAGAGTCACGTGGAGAGATTGGATGATGCATGTAATAGCTATATGGGTCTGGTTGCCAGTAGGGGTATTGTTGCCTTAGTGGTGGCATCCCCCATAACTGTGGGTATTGCCACTGTTGATGTTGCTCAACGAGTTGTGGTGGAGTTCCACTTGGATAATATGTTGAAGGTTGGTGGAACTACCTTGGGTTACCTTGGGGATAAGGTAACCGTTGGGGTGCCTGCCGCTTATTAAATCGTGGGTTGAGTGCATACACCCCAGACTCTTGTAGATGTGAGATTACTGGGCAACATCCCTTAGGATGGTCGTATTGGCATATCTCACATCCACCGTCATTATCCATGTTTGAATCCATAACCTCTTCAGTGATGGCCATTTTTCCCTTACCCTTGTTACGTGCATTGTCCACTTCTCTCTTTTTCTTTTTGTCACAGTCACTACCTTGCTCCCTAGACTCCTCTACAATTTTAAGAATAGTTTCAAACCTACTATCTAGGGAGTCCCACATTTGGTCTACTTTTGCTGATACTTTGGTTGTTAACTTTTGGAGTGGTAAAGTTTTCCTATTCACCATCTCTTTGAGTGTTGACTCTTCTTCCTCCTCACAGAATATCACTCCCCTTTTTTGGAGGGAAGGATCTTGATTGTACTCTTCTGCACTTTCTCTCTTCCGTAGCTCACCTTCTTCTTTGGCTACTTGCTCTAGCAATCTATGGATTTGATGAGACCTAAGCTTTAATAACCTTCCTTGGGCATACGTCCCAAGGGTTCTTCTTGTTTCATACCTAAGTCCATCCACGAGATGGTGTAGTTGATCCCGCTACGAATAACTATGGCCAGTGAAACGATGTAATAGTGCATAATAGCGGCCCATGGCAACATCCAAGGGTTCATGATTTCATTAATTCCATCCTTGGAATTGCTTTCACAGGTTAGACACTTGGGAGTACATTTGGTACTTATCATTAAATGGTTCTAACATTGTACTCCACCTCCAAATTTATTCCAGTTCTAAGGACCAGTACCAACTTTCAGCTCCTTTCACTAGTATCCTTGGGAACAACTTTAGTTTTTGCCATTCGTTTTCTATGTTCTGCAAGGCACATGCATCGTGGAATGCTTGTAAATGGTTTTGAGGATCAACATTGTATCCCCCTTCAAATCGTGGGATGTTGTTCATGTCTAACCTCTTGATCCTACTATCCTTTTGGTGCCTTGTGGGAACTCTTACGGCCTCTATGATATCTAGCATGCTTATAGTTACGAGTAGGGGTTCTTCGTGGTCATCTCGTTCATAGCGTCTATGGTGTCTAAGTGGTTCCCTACTCTCCCTTCTTCTATGGCTTGATTCCTTAGAGTGCCCTCATCCTTGTTCTTGACTCTCTCGTCGATGTTTTTCACTCTGTTTTCACTTATTCTCTCGATTGGTTTCCTTATGGCTGCATCTAGACACTAAAGGAGAGGGTGAATGTGATGATGAAGGTGAAGAAGAAGGAGAACCATCGCCATGATGGTGTTTTCTACCTTCTCTTCGGTGGTTTCAGCCTTGATCATGATCATGATCAAAATGTCCATCCTTATCATGTGTTTGTGTTCCTTCCTTGAACACTTCGTGTTCATGGGTATCAAAACCAAGGTTGTGAATCGTGGAGTGGAGGTTCTGATATAGCACCTCCTGACCATCGTTAGGAGGAGGAACATTGTTTTGTGGAGAACCTATTGAAGTAGGTTCACCACCCTCAATTTTGTTCAAGACATGCGGAGTGTTATGGGACCATTTAGCCTTTAAGGATGTGTGGTAACTCTCTTGTCACAAGTCCCTTTGATGTTGAAATTCTATGGGATGATAGTCCCTTATGTCATGATCGCATGCAATGTATTCTGTGTATAAGAACGTCATGCCTATTCGTGTGAGAGCACGAAGGAGCATGTTGGGGACTGATTGTTCTGGAGGTAACACTATGTTACCCTCCAAGTCTCTCCAACACAGTTGTTCATCTTGGTGGAGAATAAAGGTGAAATCGGGTACATACTCATCGTGATGAGTATATACCACTCGAAATTGTTGAGGAACTAGCGGATCTTGGTTACGTGTATTATGCTGCTGACTATCTCTTGTGTTAGTCCTAGGTGATGAAATGCTCTTATGCGAAGAAGAAGACATTTTGTCTTGTTCGGTGTGCGATTAATCCTAAGGGTTCGTTCTAGCGTTCCAATGATATGGATGATTTCCTATGTTCTACGTAGTGCACAAACAACTAAATCCTTGGCAACGACACCAATGATGAGTGGTGAGGTACCCCTACACTCAACCATACGAATACGAGTGTTTCATGTGTGATTCTGTCGAACTCCAAGGACTAAGTGCTCACGTGCCTTAATGAAACACTCAGGGTTAATCAATCGTTGTCCTCCCAAACTTACTTGTATTGTCATGGTTGTATGGTTAAGTAAGCTTGAGGTATGTGATTTTTATAACTTTTATCTTTTTAATGTCTTATGCTAATAAAGGAAGGGAAAGAGAACTAAGTGACTAACTTACATTAACTATTCACTAACTAAGTTCTAATTGTTCCTAACACCAATATCCTTTCTCACTTTCCTTACACATCCTGAACCAGTGCAACGTTTCTGGGATTACTAAATGCTAGTCATTACTGGGTTACCAAGCGCTACACGCATGCTTGAAGTGGTCATACTGAGTGTACTTAACTAAGAGTGTCGAGGGTTGAGAGAGAAATTAATTAACTAGAAAAGCATTAAACATTCAATGAGAATTAATTACTAATTAGCTTAATCCATGTGCTGCAAGGTTTATCATAAATTTTGTCTTTATTGCCATACACAAATGGGTGCTCAGGTACAATTTTCTTGAATAAAGATTTGTTCACTTGATGACTCCTACTGCGGGCACATAGAAATTATTCTAACTCTGGAATGGTAAAAATGCAAGAGTTTGGCTAATGGTCTAACTATAACTAACTTGAACAAGGGAAGCCACCTCTTATTTATAGAAGATGAGGTAGGATGCGATATTGCATGGCGGATACGATATCGCATACGCGATATCGCAGCTCATCAATTGTAATTGTACGGAACCTTTATTCAAGTGTGACATACTTGGACATGCACATGACCGACAATAAAGATCGAGATTACTTTATCATTGCAGCATTCACTTAATTTTAATTATTATTTATTGCTTTTGTAATTAATATTTCTCTACGCTCATCTCCTATCCTTGTTAGTAAACGTGGAATGAGTATGACTTAATCACATGCATTTAAGTGTGACTAATTGGTATCCCAGTAGTGTACCTAGGAGATGCGCTTGGTAATACCAGTGGTAGTACATGAGGTCCAAGATGTGTATGGATGATTAAGGGATGGATGCTCATTGCACTTAGGCTAGCTTAGACTCTCTTCTCCCTTTTCCTCTTAGCTTAATTAAAGTTCTTTTCCATTGCCTCTAGGAGTAGCACTAGTTTAGGACCACATCATACACCTCACTTTGGACTAAACCATATGTGATAAAGCAAATACTAGTCTAAGTGGGAAGGTAGTGAATTGTGATCATTGAATAACTATCTAGATACCACAACTAATCCATCTGTGAAGTTCGAATGGATTGTGCGTGAACGCTCATATTCGTATGGTTGAGTGTAGGGGTACCTCGCCACTTATCATTGGTACTGTTGCTAGGGACGGTGTTAGTTATTTAGACTAGTTATATCATACAAGATCATTGTAGCAAATATTAATGATATATCCTTTAGAAAATAAATTAAATTAAATTCAATTAAGTCACACACCACTCACAATAATTTCTCTCTCACAAGACTATGCTAACACCACAGCTAGTGAGGTAATTCATTAGATAACCAACGAATTATATGATGAAGACAAATTTTGGAGTACTCACCTTTATGCAGGAATTCCATATGTTCATGAGTATCCCAACGATACTCAAGGATCGTTGTTAACCAAATTTGACACCTCTAGTAAGGAGGGGATAGCCCATAGAACGAGGAGGCCCGAAAGGCCTAGGACCTTCTCAATAACTAACAAGAATTTGTTAGGGGATGATTGGAAAACTTACAAAAGTCAAGACAAGTTTTTTAGTTCTTTCTCTTCCTCTACTCCTTCAACGTCAGATCATGACACAGATGACTATCTTTCAAGGGATTGACGTAGAACTAAAAATCGAGCTCACAAAGAAAATCAAGAACGCCAACATGAACAAGGACAACATCGTCTCAACTCATAAACTCACAACCTAATTAGGGACAATGAACCCCTACTGGCCACTAAGAGCCTAATGCCTATACAAGAGGTTGTTCGAATATCCCGCAGGCATCGTGAGGAAAGCCATCTACCCAGGCTTGATTTAAAAAACTTTTCCAATTTTTTAGGAGGCTATGATTTAGATTTGCAACATCATTTATAAGCCTTCCATGATGCCTGTATATGGAACAATATTGATAATGGATGGAAAAAACTTAAGCTCTTTCCCACGACACTCGTTAGCTAAGCAAAGGTATGGTATAGGTCATTAAAACCAAAATCAATTCGACGTTGATCAATAATGGTAGAACTCTTTAATGAAAGATATCAAATCTATGCAAGAGTATTATCCTTGAGGAGAAAAATCCAAGAATGGAAACAAGCACAACATGAACCCTTGGACATGGTCTTAGAAAGATATTATGCACTGTTAAATAACTACCCAGGCCATGGGTTCTTCGAGGAGAGGCTAATGTACCATATCATAGATGGGCTCCATAATGAAATAAGGGAAACCTTAGGGATGTATGCCCCAGGTCAACTATATGAACTACGAACCCATCAATTCCAAGAGCTTATTAAGTGGCTAGCAAAAGAAGGAGAAAGGGCTAAATGGGAGAATGTTGAAAAATCTCAATGGGACCAAAATCTCAACCTAACAAAGGTCCATAATCAGGAAGAGGAAAAATCAACTCACCTCAAGGAGGTGGAACCATCTTTGCCAATATTACAATCATTGGATGAAGTTGAGGCAAAGATTAATAAGATGATGGAATGGATACATGAAAAATGTGGAGAATATGCCAACACTATTGCAGGGAGAGTTATGAAAACCCAAGAAATAGGAAAAACACCTTTAGACAATCAAAAAGAAGTGTTGAAGAGAATAAGAATTTAATTGCCAATCATACATATCAATGTAACATTTTCCTGTACGATCACCCCAAGGGCCAATGCCCAATCTTGTCACATTTACATGAGCATTGGGGAAGAATGTTACATCTAGAGTTCATGCAGAAATACTGTGTTCAATCATAGTGGCAACAATCCTAGTCATGGGGGAGGCCATCCCCAAATTGGTTACACCCTTCATACCATCCGAACATAAGTGCCTATCAAGTTCAACATCTTGTTTCCCCAACTGGGTCAACATCTTCTATCTTGCCACATTATTATTATTCGCCTCAATAATATCAACCTGTATCCTCACCAACAGGACCACCACCTTGGGTACCTTACACTTCTCCTCAATTTCAACATTCTCATCCTTCACCTCCTTCTACATCACCATTGACTGTACCCAAGGGATATGCACCATAGCATCAACCCATGAACGTTACTTGTGCTTCTACTATCAACAACAATGGAAACCCTCCACAACATAAAAAATGTTCCTTCTTTAGACACAACATAGGAAGGTGTAGCATAGTTACGAGAACACTACATTTTCCAACTTAGCACAAGTCCAACATTGTGGTGCATCCTTCTCCTTGAACTCAACACCTCATGTTACCTTATCTAGGCCACCAATCAACACTCCAACAACTATGCA